>JAPVLO010000467.1:600000-1077313 GCA_027257055.1 Cephalopachus bancanus
GCCTGTCTTCCACCCCTCCCCTCTCTCTGATGGAGCATCTCTCTGGGTCAGCCATCTCTCTCCAGGGAGTGCCTAATTCTCTAGGCTCCAGAGCACTAAATTGTCCTCTCTGTCCCCAGGACTCCAACCTGTCTGTGTACACGGACAACCCAGACCTGACTCCCTGCTTCCAGAACTCCCTGCTGGCCTGGGTCCCCTGCATCTACCTGTGGGTCGCCCTGCCCTGCTACCTGCTCTACCTGCGGCACCATCATCGAGGCTACATCATCCTCTCCCACCTGTCTAGGCTCAAGACGGTCAGGGTCTTAGGGCTCTCCTATGGTTGGGGCTGGGACTGGGAGATTCTACTTTGAGTGATCCCTTCCCCGACTTCCTCGACTGGACTATGTTCCCCAGCCTTACCTGCCCTGACCCAGGAGCCACGGCAGCCTGCCAACTGGGTCTGAGGCCAACTGAAACATTCCCAGCTGGGGAAAGTTCAACCAAGTTCAGCAACACTCTCCTTACCCCTCAAAAAGCTCTGGCCTGCTTTGTTCCCAGCCCTCAGGACCAGGTCCAGGCGGGTTTAGAGGCTTCTTGTGGCTTCAGGTGCAAAGACCCCTTGTTTCTAGAGATGAGGACTCGACCTGTGCCCTGTTCGTAGGTCCTGGGCGTTCTGCTGTGGTGTGTCTCCTGGGCAGACCTTTTTTACTCCTTCCATGGCCTGGTCCACGGCTGGGCCCCTGCACCTGTCTTCATTGTCACGCCCCTGGTGGTGGGGGTCACCATGGCAAGTGTGGGGCTCAGGAAGCTGGGTGGAGGAGGTCTCCAGTGGGTTGTGGACTGTGCTGGAGGAACCGTGGGCTGGACACCTTGAGAGTGGGAAGAGGAAGGGGCGGCCCCAGAAACTTCTGGCTATGTGGGATAGGAAGGAATGGAGGCAGGTTTAGAGGCATGTGCTCTGCTCGGGCCTCCCCGGCCCTCCCTGAACAGCTGCTGGCCACCCTGCTGATCCAGTATGAGCGGCTGCGGGGGGTGCAGTCTTCGGGGGTCCTCATCATCTTCTGGTTCCTGTGTGTGGTCTGCGCCATCATCCCCTTCCGCTCCAAGATCCTTTCGTCCAAGGCAAAGGTAAGGGGGGAGAGAGGGGAACCTGCCTAGGAGTGTGACTCCAGGATTCAAGGTTACTGCTGGGTCCCAGGCCTGGGGACCTGCCTAGTTCAGTCTTGCCTAGGAGTGTGACTCCAGGATTCAAGGTTACTGCTGGGTCCCAGGCCTCTCCCCACTGCCCCTGCCCCACTCCCGGGACCGCCTCTGCTCAATCTGCTGTTCCCACTTGCTGCATCTCTGCCTAGAAGCAGGCGGGGAGGGAGGACCAGCGGAACACAGGGAGATGGGGCAGATATGCCACCACTGTTGAAGGGCCGTGGGAATGTGGGGGGCTGTTCGATAGCCCCCCACTCCAGTGCAATGGCTGCTATGGGTGTCAGTCAGGGCCTGTAATGATCCCATGTATTGCAGATACACTTGAAGAGTTTCAGCATACCTGGAAGTCCCATCAGTATGTGGGACTTTCTCCCCCACCCCCGTTGGTTCCTGGTTTTCTTCTTGATCTTCGGTGGTGGGGCGTGGTGTTTGGGTGGTGGGATGGGGCGGGGATGGTCGACCGAGAGCCTCCTGTGTCTCCGTCTTAGCGGAAGGTGGATGAGGAGGGTGGCTAAGAGCACAGGCCTTGAACGGTGCACTCAGCCTCCGCGTGAGCTTGGCCGCGTGGCTCGACCCTTGGACCCTCATTCACTTCCCCAGATGCAGAAAGGGCCCCCTGAGATCTCCTGCCTGTGGGGTGTTGTCCCAGTTAGATCAGGTCACATGGTTAAGTGCTGGCACGATGCCTGCACAGGACAAGTTCTCCCTGAACCACAGCCCCCTTCCGACACCTCCTCGTTGCCCAGAATCCTCTGAGTGGGGACCTGCAGGCCTCTGGTGCTACCTCCTACGCCAAAGGAGCCTTATGCCCCAGGGACTCCCCAGGGTGGGGGCCTGGCTTTCCTGGCACTCCAGGCTTCCCTGTGCTCTGATGCCCTCTCCCCTCCCCCATCCAGGGTGAGATCTCAGACCCCTTCCGCTTCACCACCTTCTACATCCACTTTGCCCTGGTGCTCTCTGCCCTCATCCTGTCCTGCTTCAGGGAGAAACCGCCGTTTTTCTCCCCAAAGAACATCGACCCTGTGAGTTTGCAATGGGAGGTGGGGTCTCACATCTCAGCCCATCCCTAACCAGCAACTCCCAACCCCTCCTTCCTGTTTCTTCTAATTGGAGAGAGAGATCATTTCCACAACTAGGGCTTGGGGTTGAAAAGGAACAAGGCTCCTCCCTTTCCCTACCATGCTTTGAGAGGGTGGTGGACACTCCCGATTCCCTTCTCTTACCTTCCAGAACCCCTGCCCAGAGGCCAGCGCTGGCTTTCTCTCCCGCCTGTCTTTCTGGTGGTTCACAAAGTGAGTTGGGTTTTCACCAGCCTGGGCCAGAGGGACGGGAGAGACTGGAGGTGAGAGGGAGGAAGGTGAGCAGGCCAGGTTCTCAGAGACCTGACTGGCCCCCTACCCCATGGACATGGGGCAGGCCAGGGTGGGGAAGGGTGTCGAGGCTGGGAGGCTGCTAAGTGCGGAGGCCTGGCCTGGCCCAGCTCAGCTCCCAGGCTGCAGGCCAGTCCTGTATCCGGCAGGCTGCAGGGACAGGCCCAGGGCGCTGTAAGGAGCCCGTAATTAGTTCCCAGCTCTTCCGTCTGGGATGAGTTTGCAGCCTGTCATCTCCTTGGCTGCTCCTCAGAGTGGCTTGAGCAAGATAATTGTGCCTGTGACCTGGGTGACAGCTCATTAGCCTCCCCGCACTGGGGAAGCACCTGAGGCCAGGGCTGAATCCATCGTGCCTTGTTCTCATCCAGGGCCCTAGTCAGCATGGATTTTGTCACCAGGGCATGGGGGGAGATGGGACATCTGGGGAGGAGGAGGAGGAGGGGTTAGAGAGGAACTTGGGAGAGGGAGGCAGCGGCCTGTGGCCTGTTCACTGTGGGAATGAGGGAGACACTTCCCATGGTCACCGCACCTGAGGGTGACTGTCCTTTCTGGAGACCCAGGGGCCCTGGAGACACTGGCCCTCAGCTCCAGACTGCTAAACTCTGACCCTCTGTGGGCTGCCCGCCCGCCTCCACCTCCCTGCCAGCATGGCCGTCCTCGGCTACCGGCGTCCCCTGGAGGAGCAGGACCTCTGGTCCCTGAACAAAGAGGACAGCTCCCAGATGGTGGTGCAGCGGCTGCTGGAAGCGTGGAGGACGCAGCAAAAGCAGTCGGCACGGTGAGGCCCTGCCCGTGTGCCCAGATCCCTGCTGCCCAGCCCGGGTCTCCTGCAGATGATGCTGGTGGACCTGGGACCATTGCATCGCTGGGGTGGGGAGCAGAGCAGGACCAGTGGATTTCTTGGCAGCCTCAGGAAGCCTCGGCCTGGTTGGGCCCTCCGACCATGATGTGGGAAGCCTCGGCCAGGCTGGGGCTGGCTCCCCCAGCTCTAGTGAGGACAGGAAAATGGCTGACTCTTCTGTGGCTCTTACTCCCTCCCAGGCCCGATGCTAAGCATGTAGATCAACTCATTTAATCTCTCACCAGCCCTACAGTGTAGACCCTAATGTCCTTCCTACAGGTGGGGACACGGAGGTACACAGGTTTGATGGTGTGCCCAAGGTCCCCTTGTTAGTGGTGGCAGGGCTGGAACCCACGTGCAGCTGTCTGGCCTGCTCACACCCTGCATGGCATAAAGGGTAACTCCAGGGACTTTCTTCAGGAGGGAAAAGAGCCAGCACCCTCCATCCTATCCTGCCTCCTCTTGTCTTGTGGCAGTGGCTGAATGAACTGATCCTCCCCCGTGGGGCTTTCCCACTGACAGCCTCCCATCAGGGACCTGCGAACCCTTCTCTGGCCAACTGCCCCACCATGAGAGCTGGAGCTCAGGGTCATCCCTCCCCACCCGCTTCCGACCCCAGGATTGAACGCTCTTCCCTTCCACCCACAGCCCAGGGCCCAGAGGTTCAGTGTTTGCTCAGCCTGGCACTCCTGGCTGTCACTAGCCACAGGAGGAACTGAGGGCCTGGGCCTGGGTAGCAGTATCTCGGCTTCCATGGCCTGGAGGCTCCAGGATGGAGTTTGGGCCCCCAGTCTGCCTGCTTCACCCCCCCTCTGTCCTTCCATGCCACCTCTGCCCTGTCCCTGTTCAGCTGCCCGGGGACTGGGCCTCTAGCCCTCCTTGGCCTTCTCCCTCTCATCCTCTTCCCTGGAGCCAACCCTGGGGAGGAAGGGGCTAGCTGGGCTCCACAGCCCTTGGGGAGCAGTCTGGTCACCCCTTCAGATGCCCTCTAGCACCCGAAGACAGAGTCACCTGTGGTTTTCAGGCTGTCTGTCTCCCTCCTAGCTCTGAGAGTCAAGAACACAGCTCTCTCCGCCTCCTCCTCACTGCCGGCCCGTCCAGCCTGGTGCTTGGCTCCACGGGGCCCCGTGCCCATTCTGACCCTCTGCTCCTTCCTCCCCCGACCAGATACAAGGCTGCGGTGGCATCTGGCAAGAAGGCCTGTCGCGAGGACGAGGTGCTTCTGGGTGATCAGCCAAGGGCCCAGGAGCCCTCCTTCCTGTGGGCCTTGGGGGCCACCTTCGGCTCCAGCTTCCTCATCAGCGCCTGTTTCAAGCTGGCCCAGGACCTGCTCTCCTTCATTGGACCTCAGCTACTCAGGTCTCTCTACTCCCTCCCTCTACAGGCTTTCCTGGGTAGGGGTGGGGGAGGGGGAGGGCGGGGAGGCTGGCTGGCTGCTCAGAGGGCTGGGCCCAGAGGAAGGAACCACGTACAGTGAAGAGAACCCCAGACCAGGAACAGAAGAGGCTGTCTCCACTCGGTGGGACTCTTGGCAAGTGGTGTTGCCTCATCTCAGTTTCCCTGTTTACATTCAACTTCCATTCACTGGGTACCTACTATGTGCCAGGCATGTGGTGGGTCTGTGAACAAGTATTCTCTCTTTCAATCTTTCCAACAATCTATGCAGAGGAGCTCCTATTCCAGTTTTACAAATGAGAAAGCAGAAATTCGGCCAGACGCAGCAGCTCACGCCTGTAATCCCAACACTTTGGGAGGCCGAGGCAGGAGGCTTGCGTAAGCCCATGAGTTTGAGACCAACCTGGGCAGCATAGCAAGACCCTGTCTCTACAAAAAATCCACAAGTTAGCCAGGCATGATGATGTGCACCTGTAGTTCCAGCTACTTGGGAGGCTGAGGCGGGAGGATCCCTTGAGCCCAGAAATTTGCAGTTATAGTGAGTTGTAATCACACAACTGCACTCCAGCCTGGGTGACAGAGCAAGACCTAGTCTACAAAAGAAGAAGGAGGAGGAGGAGAAGAAACTTAGCGAGATAAAGTGACTTGGCCAAGAACATACTGCCAGTAAAGAGGGAATGTGGTCTGAGTCCAGGCCTCTGAATTCCAGCTCTTTCCACCACCCTTAGGCTCTGACACTTGTGCGAGGAGTGACTCAGATGAGAGGGGGGAAGAAGTGCTGCCTGGCCACAAGCCCCCACCCTTGCCCCTCCATACCTGCATACCTCTGTTCAGTGAGCATGCATTGGCCCTCCAGGGTACCAGAATGACTAGGCATACAGAGATAAATGAGATATAGTCCTGATGTCTAGAGAGAGAAACCTAGGTGTAAATCAATTAGAATACAGTAGGGGCAGAGGTGTGCTCAGGGGTCTGGGAAATTCCAGGAGGGCCAAGGATTAGAGTCTACCCTATGCCCCTACTCCTCTATGGCCTCACCTTCACTTGATTACAATTGCAAAGACCCTATTTCCAAATAAGGTCACACTCCTAAGTACCAAGGATGGGGCCTGAACGTATCTTTTTGGGAGGCACAGCTCAGCCCACGCCAGAAGGGGAGGCCCTGCTGTGAGGATGGCTGGGGGGGTTCTTGCGGGGTGGAGACAAGTTTGTCCCAACATGAAGAAGCCTGGTCATGTCAGTAGGTGGAGGGGCAGAGTGCCAGCAGAGGGGACAATGGCAGAGATCAGGAAAAAGGGGGCAACAGCCGAGTGAGTTCCTGAGGGGGCAGATGGGATCTGGGGCTGGGGGCAGGGGGCAGGATCAGGCTTGAACTATCCGAGGGATGTCTCCTCTTCCAAGGCGGGAGCAAAGGAAGAAGGTGCGTGTCGGGAGGGCAGTTTGTGGGTGGCAAGAGTTCTGTGGGTGGTTTAGGGGAGGACAGGTGGCTGCTGAGAGGGGTGGAGGTGGCACAGGCCAGAAGGTGAGCGAAGAGGGTGAAGGAACCCCTGAGGGAGGAGGCGGATTGGGAATCCGAGGTAGCAGTGCTGAGGGCCGCTGAGTTTGGAAGGATGAATCCGAGAGGCGCCTGCGGTCACATGGCAGCATCTGGAGCCCTTAGCGGCCCAGGAGAAGGGCAGGGGAGTCTAATCCACGGAGATGTGGCATTTCTTGCTGCCCTGTGGCTCAGGGGGTGAGAAGGGCAGGCGGGTGAGGCTGGTGGTGAGTGCGTGGATGGCACTTCGACCAGCACCGGTGGGGGAAAAAGTGAAGGCAGTGTGGAGGGAGGATGGAGGGAATGGTCTGAGGCAGTGCGGGGCTGGGCCCTTCATGGCCCCGGAACTGGGGCCGTGATGTCTCAGGGGCAGGGGGTGCAGTGGACCCTAAGGGTGGCAGAGGAGGGAGCAGCCAGGGGAGCACTCCCGCCTCATGCCTCCCTTCTCCCGGCAGCGTCCTGATCCAGTTCATTTCAAACCCCACGGCCCCTTCCTGGTGGGGCTTCCTAGTGGCCGGGCTGATGTTCGTGTGCTCCGTGATACAGACGCTGATACTTCACCAGTACTACCACTGCATCTTTGTGACTGGGTTGAGGATCCGTACGGGGATCATAGGCGTCATCTACAGGAAGGTCAGCTGGAGCAGGGCACGGGGGCGAGGCTGGCCCTGGGCAGCTTTCGAGAGGCCTGTGGGCAAGACCAGGCCTCTGCTGTCCCCCTTCAGGCTCTGATCATCACCAATGCGGTCAAACGTGCATCCACTGTGGGGGAAATCGTCAACCTCATGTCCGTGGACGGCCAGCGCTTCATGGACCTTGCCCCCTTCCTCAACCTGCTGTGGTCGGCACCCCTGCAGATCGTTCTGGCCATCTACTTCCTCTGGCAGGTGACGCTCCAGCCCTGTCCTCTGTCCTTTCCCCTTGCTGTGGATGGAACAAGAGAGGATTATTCTGGATCTGGGCTCAGTGGCACATGTCTGTAATCCCAGCTACTTGGAGGACTGAAGCAAGAGGATGGTTTGAACCTAGGAGTTCCAGGCTGTGAATAGCTACTGTGCTCCAGCCTAGGCAACATATCGAGACCATGTCTCTAAAAGAAAGAAAGAATGAGAGAGAGAGAGATGAGAGAAGGAGAGAGGGAGGGGAGGGTGGGAAGGAGGAAGAGAGGGAGGGAGAGAGGGAGGGAGGGATGGAAGAAAAAGAAAGAAAGGAAAGAAGGAAGAAAAAAAGGAGAGAGTTACTCTGGGTGAGCAGAGGGATACAGAATGGACACAAGAGCTTCCCAAGGTATTGGGGAGAGAGGGGGAGAAACAGGCCTTTGAAGATATTAGTGTCTGCTCCTAAGTCTCCAGCCAGTACCATTATCCTTCCTGCAGAAGCAGGGGAGGAAAGAGGAACTTGGAGGCAGGGTGGGTGAGACTCTGGCGGTCCGTGTCTGTATTTGCCTTCCTGTGTGTTGCCACTATCTGATGTCCGCTGTGTCTGCAGATGTTTTGCTTCCTGTCCGTCTACACATTTCAGGGCACCCGGCCTCTGTTTGCTTGTTGGTTCTGTCTGTGGCCTTTGGTTCTCTGTCCATATGTGTTATCTGTTCGCCTGTGCCCACTCAGAACCTCGGTCCCTCTGTCCTGGCTGGAGTCGCCCTCATGGTCTTGTTGATTCCACTCAACGGAGCCGTGGCCATGAAGATGCGTGCCTTCCAGGTAGGTGTCAGTCGGAGGTACGCTACTCCCTCTGGTGCACCTGGCCAGCTGGGGGCCTCTCAGCCGCCTCACTTCCTGAGCACAGATGGCTGCTAGCCACTGGCACAAACCCTCACCACTCCGAGAGGGTCTTAGTAACACTCAGTTTGCAGCTAAGGTTCAAAGCCCAGAGAAATTATGGTCATCCAGAATCAGGCAGATCCACTACACTGTGCTAGGCATGAATAGCCAGTCATTCTGTCTACTACGTGCAAACATTTATTGTCTTCGGTAACTTCCCCCACCTAGAGAAAAAAATGACAAACTTGTAACTGAGTCCAAACTCATTCTGCTCACCGCACGACAGTAAGGCGAGGGACAAGGATCTGGGGCAAGGGAAGGAGGCTTTATTTCGGAAAGCTAGCAAGCCAAGAAGATAACTAGCGTCTCAAAGACCCACCAGTACAAATATCAGGCTCTCTTTGTGTTCAGAGCAGGGAGAAGAGGAGGGTGTGGGGGATCAAGAGGTGTCCAGCGACCACAGGCATTTAGGTGCTGGGGAGGGTCAGAGGCTGGGAAGCTTCCTTGCCCTCGGTCAGGTCACAACGTTCCTATGAGTCTTATAAACATGGTGAGTTGTTGACACACTTCCCCTTGACTCCCAGAGTTAGTTTCGAAAACGACAGGGTTGCTGATTGCGCGTTTTTCCCAGCGCTCTAAAATTATCCTGGCCTGTGTGCAGGAGTGGGTACAGACCCTTTCAATAGAACGGAGTTAATTATGCTAGCTCTTTTGCTGTTTCACTGTTACATACTCTCCAAGACCACCCACCAGGCCCTGCTTACCTCTCAAGCCCTCACCCCTGGGGTGGGGGCAAGTTTCAGCCAGTCTTACCTTTCTTTTCTCTAAAGCACCAAGCTCAGGGCACCTCTGGGCCACCATACATACTGTTCCCTCTTCCTAGAATGCTCTTCATTCTCCACTTGCCTGCCTAACTTCTTTGCCTCCCTCACTTCTCAGTATAAAAAGGTCACTTCCTCTGGAGGCCCACCCTGATGATCCAGTCTAAGTTTGTTTCCCTGCCCCCTCCCCATTACTTTCTCACAGGATCCTGTTACTTCCCTTCAGAGCACACATCATTTATTTAGGTCATTGTTTGATTATCATCTGCCTCCTCCATCAGACTGGCAGCTGTATGATGTCCGATGGCCATGGCTTGACTGAATTGTTTAAATTCATTAAAACATCCTCCGTGTCTAGCACCTGGCTTGGCATAGAGTAGGCACTCCATAAACAGGGGTTGAATTAATACATTCATTCGATGTGCCGCATCTTGGGTTAGAGTCTGGAAGATCAAAGGGAAATAACCCATCCCCTCAAGAAGTTCACAGTGTACCAGGGATATATGTAAAGGAATGGTGTTGGAACGAAAGGAAAGTGTGACATGCTTTAGAAACCTAGGGAAGCGCTGGGCATGATGGCTCATGCCTGTCATCCCTGAACCTTGGGAGGTCAAGGCAGGAGGATCACTTGAGGCCAGGAGTTCAAGACTAGCCTGGTCAATGTAGCGAGACCCTGTCTCTACAGAAAATTTTAAAATTAGCCGGTCAAGCCGGGCTCGGTGGCTCAGTCTGTAATCCTAGCACTTTGGGAGGCTGAGGTGAGTGGATTGCCTGAGCCCACGGGTGCGAGACCCGCCTGGGCAGCGAGACCTCATCTCTACAATAAAACAAAAAATCAACCGGGCGTGGTAGCGCATGCCTGTAATTCCAGCTACTCGGAAGGCTGAGGCGGAAGGATCGCCGGAGCCCAGCAGGTCGAGGCTGCGGTGGCCGGGAGCGGCCACTGCACTCCAGTCTGGGTGACGGAGTGAGACTCCAACTCAAAAAAAAAAAAAAAAAAAAAAATTAGCTGGTCATGTTGGTGTGCACCTGTAGTCCCAGCTACTTGAGAGGCCGAGGCGAGAAGATCCCTTGAGCACAGGAGTTTGAGGCTGCAGTGAGCTATGATCAGGCCACTGTACTCCAGCCTGGGTGACAGAGTGAGACCCTTTCTCTTAAAAAAGAACAAAGAAAACCCAAGGAAGGGAGCAGAGAACGCTGTCCAGGAGGGTCAGTGACAGTGGCATGGAGGATGGCGCTGGATTTCGTCAGGAGAGGACACAGGGAAGGCAGGGGCTGGGACTTCCAGGCCAAGGCACAGCACGGGCCCGGCAGGGAGGCTCAAAGAGGAATGGTGAGCAGTGTGGAGTGGCTGTGGTGTGGAATGGTGCCGGGTGGAAGGCCAGAGCCCAGGAGCAGGTCAGGCAGGCCATCACCACTCTTTCTACCATGCAGGTGGAGCAAATGAAGTTCAAGGACTCGCGCACCAAGCTGATGAATGAGATCCTGGGTGGCATCAAGGTGCTGAAGCTGTATGCCTGGGAGCCCAGCTTCTTGGAGCAGATAGAGGGCATCAGGAAGGGTGAGCTCCAGCTGCTGCGCAAGACAGCCTACCTCCATGCCATATCCACCTTCGTCTGGACCTGCACCCCCTTCATGGTGAGGCTCTCCGCCGGGGCTGGGCTCCTGCCTCCTGCTTGGCCAGCCCAAGGCTCCGGCTGCCCAGGTGCAGCTGGAGCCCAACAGACCCCACCCTGACACCTGTGCCCATGCGGCCCCAGGTGACTCTGATCACCCTCGGAGTGTACGTGTGGGTGGACCCGAACAATGTGCTGGACGCCGAGAAGGCCTTTGTGTCTGTGTCCCTGTTCAATATCTTGAAGACGCCCCTCCACCTGCTGCCCCAGTTAATCAGCACCCTGGCTCAGGTAACCCCGGGTAGGGACTGGGCATTCTGCAGGGGTTAGTGTGGGTGGTTGGGGTTGGGAACAGGTCAGTTAGGGTCAGGGGATACTCAGGGAGCATTTCTGGAATTGGAAGAAGGCCACTGACTTTATAAATTATTGTTCAGGCTGGGTGTGGGGACTTACACTTGTAATCCCAGCACTTTGGGAGGCCAAGATGGGAGGATCACTTGAACCCAGGAGCTCAGGACCAGCTTAGGCAGCATAGCAAGACCTTGTCTCTACAAGAAAATTTTTAGAAATCAGCTGGACATGGTGGTGCCTGCCTGTAGCCCCAGCTACTTGGGAGGCTGAGGAGGAAGGAGCACCTGAGCCCAGGAGGTTGAAGCTGCAGTGAGCTGTGATCGTGCCGCTGCACTCCAGCCTGGGTGACAGCGTGTGACTCTGACTCAAAAAAAAAAAAGAATTGTTCAAGGTTGAATGAGGTCATTAGGGTCAGAGACCATGTGAGGTCCCAGGAGGTCAGATGGGGGTTTCTGGAACCCTGAGTTCTAGAGAGAGCTTCCTCTTACCAACCTGGACCTTATTTTTTGGCAATGGTATCCACGGAAGACTCAGTCATGGGAGGGGCTCCAGAGCCGGCGTCTGAGTCCCTGAGGGGCCCTGCCCAGCCCAGGAAGTTGGGGACCTGGCAAGGGCAAGTGAGGTGGGGGAGATGGGAAAAGCTCGGCCTCACGGCGGACTCACACCCTCCTGCAGACCAGTGTGTCTCTGAAACGGATCCAGCATTTCCTGAGCCAAGATGAACTTGACCCTCAGTGTGTGGAAAGAAAGACCATCTCCCCAGGTCCAGAGATCCTCCACCCAGAGATCCTCCATCCTGCCCCAGTCTTTGCTCCAGAATCCCCTTTGTCCCGAGCTTGCTCACTGTTCTCTCGTGACCCCTCTTCTTCCTCTTTCCACATCTGCTTTAACCTCTGACCCCCCTCTCCTTCTGGGTTCTCGGCTCTCTCTCACCCACCCCCCAGGGCTCTCCACCCCTCTCCCCCCCTCCCCCCCAGGAATTGCCTCCCCCTGGCCCAGGCCTTCCTCCCCCATCCTCTTCCCCACGCCCTGGACTCCCTGACCCTGCCCACCTTGATCCTCCCAGGCTATGCCATCACCATACACAGCGGCACCTTCACCTGGGCTCAGGACCTGCCCTCCACCCTGCACAGGTACCAGTCTCTCCCCTCCCTTCTCGGCTGCTCATAGTATTGACCTGAAGGTCAGCTCAATAGCAGCACCACCCCCGCCTCCCAGCGTCTTCGACCAGCGATGCAAGAAGAGCCTCAGCTTGCCAGGGCAGTGTCTGGAGGGGGGCGGGGGGCTTGGGTCTTCAGGTGGAGGGTTGGGGATCAAAGATCTGATCCCTGCTTCTGACTGGACTCCCGGGCTCCTTGCCCCCAGCCTAGACATCCAGGTCCCAAAAGGGGCACTGGTGGCCGTGGTGGGGCCCGTGGGCTGTGGGAAGTCCTCCCTGGTGTCTGCCCTGCTGGGAGAGATGGAGAAGCTGGAAGGCAAGGTGCACGTGAAGGTAAGCGAGGAAGGGGCTCCCGGACGGGGCCTGGAGCATGGCCAGGTTTGGGGCAAGCCCCAAGGTCAACCTTCCCTGTGGTCAGGGCTCCATAGCCTACGTGCCCCAGAAGGCATGGATCCAGAACTGCACCCTTCAGGAAAACATACTGTTTGGCAAAGCCCTGGACACCAAGTGCTACCAGCGGGCTCTGGAGACCTGTGCCCTGCTGGCTGACCTGGAGATGCTGCCTGGTGGGGACCAGACAGAGATTGGAGAGAAGGTACAAGGTCCCCCCACCAGCCCCGAGAAGCCAGTACATACAGTTGCCCGCCTCAGCCCAGGTCCATCCATTCATTCATTCATTCACACTCTCATGTAAATCATGACTGACTGGAGAAACAGATCTGTTAGCAGTTCTATTACCTGTTCCACTCATGAATAGGTAGGGGCTGTAGAATGCCCAGGGGCCAGCCTGAAGACCTACGCAGGGTATGGAGCGGGCACGGGGGGCACCTGCATAAGCAGGAGCTTCACTTTTAAGCTGAATCTTAACAGCTGAAGGAGAAGAGCTCATCAATTATCCATTCATTCATTCTTTCATCAGATTTTTATTAAGCACCTACTATATGCCAGGCAATAGTTGTACAGTAGGGAATACACCAGGCTAAAATCTCTGCCTTCGCATAGGTTACATTCTAGTGGGAAAAAGAGAGAATAGGCAAAATAAATGAGTAAAATAAAAATGTTAGATAAATGCTCAGTGGAAAAAATAAAGCAGGGAAGGAATATAGGAATACCTTCAGGGCTGAGTTGTTAGGGTAACTTGGGAAAACCTCATGTGTGTCAAAGACCTAGACAAAGAGAGAGAGCCAGCCCTGTCTGGAGCCACGAAGCTCTGTCTTAGGGCCATAAAGACATGTCTGGGGGGCCGGGCACAGTGACTCAAGCCTGTCATCCCAGCACTTTGGGAGGACGAGGTGAGAGAATTGCCTGAGCCCAGGGATTTGAGACCAGCCTGGACAACTTGATGAGACCTCGTCTCTACAATAGATAAAAAAATTAGCCAGACATGGTGGCACACCTGTAGTTCCACTACTTGATATGGAAGGATTGCCTGAACCCAGCAGGTCAAGGCTGCGGTGGCCGTGAGCGTGCCACTGTACTCCAGCCTGGGTGACAGAGTGAGACTCCGACTCAAAATAAAATAAAATAGATTAAAATAAAATAATAAAATAAAATAAAATATGACATGTCTGGGAGTCTTGGAGTCTTTCCTGGAGCCATGAATCTCTGTATGGAGGCATGGAGTCCAGCGTGGGATCACAGAGTCTAGTGTGGGATCATGGAGTCCAATGCGGGGTCCTGGAGCCCTGGAGTCTAGCATGAAGCATGGAGCTCTGTGTGGGGTCCTGAGGCCTTGTGTGGAATCATGGAGCCCTCTCTGGGTCATGAGAGTGAAATAAGTGGTCAGGAGGAGGAAATGAGGCCAGAAGGGTGACCAGGCAGCCAGGTCATTTAGGGCCTTACTGGCCCCTTTAAGGACTGTGACTTTTACCCAGAATGATGGAAAGCCGTTGGAGAGGGTGAGCCGAGGAACAGTGGGTGGACCTGGGCTGGCATTCCAGCACACTTTGGAATAACTGGAGGTTGGGAAATAGCAGGAAGAGACAGAGTGGGGCAAAACCGTGATTATGATCTTGGCCTTTACTCTAAAAAACATGGGACGTCAGTGAAGATTTTGTGTTTGTTTTTTATTAATTATTTTTAACTGTGGTAAAATGCATACAACATAAAATGTACCATCTTGCCCATTTTTTAGCGTACAGCTCAGCATGTTAAGTACAGTCACACTGGGGTGCCACCCATCTCCAGAGCCTTTTCATCCTGCAAAACTGAAGCTCTGTACCTGTTAACTCCCCTGCCCCTATTTTCTATTTCTAGGAATTTGACTCCTCTAGTGTCTTAGTCTGTTTTCTGTTGCTTATAACAATACCTGAAACTGGGTAATTTGGAAAGAAAATGAATTTATTTTTTACAGTAAGAGGGCTGAGAAGTCCAAGGTCGGGGCTGCATCTGGTGAGGGCCCTCTTGCTGGTGGGGATACTGCAGAGTACCAAGGTGGCACTAGGCATCACATGGCGAGGGGACTGAGTGCGCTACTCAGGTCTCTCTTACTGTTTTTGTTTTGTTTTGTTTTGAGTAGGAATCTCCCTCTGTCTCCCAGGCTGGAGTGCAGAGGGACGCTCATGGCCACTGCAGTCTCTGTCTGCTGGGCTCAGGCGATCCTTCTACCTCAGCCTCCTGAGTAGCTGGACTACAGGAGTATACCACCATGCCTGGCTAATCTTTAAAAACTTTTTTTGTAGAGACAAGGTTTCACTTTGCTGCCCAGGCTAGTCTCGAACCCTGGGCTCAAGCAATCCTCCTGCCTCAGCCTCCCAAAGTGCTGGGATTTCAGGCATGAACCACTGTGCCTGGCCTCTCTCATCTCTTAAAAAGCTACCAGTCCCACGCCTGCTATAACCCATTAATTCATTAACCCATTAATCCATGAGTGGATTAACTGTTCATGAGAACAGAGCCCTTACAATCCAATCTTCTCTCTAAGGCCCCACCTCTCAATACTGCCACGTTGGGGGTTAAATTTCAGCATGACTTTTGAAGGGACACATATTCAAACCCTGTCATCTAGCTGCCTCGTGTGAGTGGAATCATACAGTATTGGTCTTTCTGTGACTGGTTTATTTCACTTACTACAATGTCCTCAAAACATGTCCATGTTGTAGCACACGTCACAATGTCCTTCCTTTTAAAGACTGCTTGGCATTCTGTTGTATGAACACACCACATTTGTTTATCCATTCATTAGTAGATGGACACTCTGGTTGGGCAGGAAACCAACTGGGCAGGGTGGTAACAGTTAGGGGGCTGAGAAGTCCAAGGAAGAAGGAGGTCTCACCTGCCCTAGGAGAACTCAGAGCCACTGCCCTCTCCCCTGTGGCTCCGCCCCTCAGCAGGCACAGACTAGACATTGTGTGAAATGTAGATTCAGGGGTCTGCCTTGATGAATGATGGTGGACAGGCCTTTGTCCTCCGTGGCCATCTGAACCCCTTTTACCTCAACCCACCTCTCCCATCTTCCTCCCTCCAGGGCATTAACCTGTCTGGTGGCCAGCAGCAACGGATCAGTCTGGCTCGAGCTGTTTACAGTGACGCGGACATCTTTTTGCTGGATGACCCGCTGTCTGCGGTAGACTCTCATGTAGCCAAGCATATCTTCGACCAAGTCATCGGGCCAGAAGGTGTGCTGGCGGGCAAGGTGAGGCCTGCTGTAGGCTGAGGGGGCAAAGGTGAGATGAGGGAAAGAAGTGGTGGGAGGCTGAGGGCTTTGGGCAAGCCCTGGAGAGAGCCGGGGTCCTGAGCAGCAGCCGTAGGGGTGAACGGCAGAGGACACCTGTGGACGTGCACACCCCCGAGTCCAAGCAGGCTGCAGGGTGAATCGCTCGTGTGCCTGTCCACACTCCCAGGCACAGGGCATCCCACACTCACTCTCTGGCTGTGTGTCTGGGCGGGAAGTGTGTGCTGAGGGCATTAGGGTGACAGCCTGCTGCCTTCTCCAGACTCGGGTGCTGGTGACGCATGGCATCGGCTTCCTGCCGCAGACAGACTTCATCGTTGTGCTGGCCGATGGGCGGGTGTCCGAGATGGGCCCCTACCAAGCCCTGCTGCAGCGCAACGGCTCTTTTGCCAACTTCCTCCGAAACTACGCCCTCGACGATGACCAGGAGCAGCTTCAGGACAGCAGGACAGGTACCCGCCACCTTTGGCCCTGTGACTCCGAGCATCTTCGTGTCTGGGGTCTCTTTGTGTCTCTGCACTGGCTCAGTGTTGTACCAGGGAGGTGCTGGGAAACTTGGGCCATCTGTGTGACAGTCACCAGAGGAAAAGTCAATTGGACATAGTTGAGTCCCACCTCCTCCTCTCGCCTGTGGGATCTTTCATTGGCAGCTCAGGATTTACAGTCTCAGTGTTCCCATCGTCAAAAGCATATAGCCCAGGAAATGTAGCGAGACCCCGTCTCTACCAAAAAAAAAAAAAAAATAGCCAGGCATGGTGGCGTGCCCTATATATTTGGGTGGTTGAGATGAGAGGATCCCTTGAGCCGAGGAGTTGGAGGCTGCAGTGAGCCTTGATCATACACTGTACTCCAGCCTGGGTGACAGCAAGATCCTTTCTAAAATAAAAAGCCACCAAGACCCTGCCTAAAAAAAAAAAGGCACATAAGGGTAAGGAAGTGGGATTCCTTTTCTTTTTCTTTTCTTTCTTGCCTGTGTGGTAAGGTTGTTTCACAGATAAATTGTTTGGCAAACGTGCAAGTGCTTGGCAAAACCATTTACTTATCAACCAAGACTTATTGGACAATTACTATATCCAGACACTGTTTCAGGCACTGAGACATGGCAGTGAGCAAACAATTTAAAAAAACCCATCTTCCTGCAGCCTGGAGCCTGGAGCCTCTGGGCTCACAAGACACCCATGCCCTGCTGTGGCCTAGCCCTGGCTCCCCAGTCCCAAGCTCGAGAGTGGCTCACAGACCTCTTCTTGGGCTCTCCTGCCCACAGCCACGTGTATCGCAAACATGTCTCGAGCACTCCCCGAGTGCTGGGCCCCTCGCTCAGCACTTGACATGTTTTCCTCGAATCCTCACAAGGATGTGATGAGGGAAGTACCGTTATTCCCTTTTTTACTCACCTGCCTGAGTTTGCACAGCAAGGAAGTGGTATTCCTTTTCTTTTTCTCTTGAGTCGGGGTCTCACTCTGACAGTCTGAAGTGCCAGTGGCATAATCACAGCTCACCACAATCCACCTCCTGGGTTCAGGCGATCCTTCAACCTCAGCTTCCCAAGTAGTTGGGACTACAAGTGTACACCACCACGCCTGGCTAATTTTTATTTTTGGTAGAGATGAAGTCTCACTATGTTGCCCAGGCTGGTCTCAAACTCCTGGGCTCAAGCAATTCTCCCACTTCAGCCTCCCAAAGTGCTGGGATGACAGGAGTGAGCCACCGTACCTGGCCTAAAAGTGGAATGTCAGTGCCGCTGACCTGACTCCACAGCCCAAGTTCCTAACTCTTGTATTTGAGTCCCCTTTTTCCATAGGGACCTGAAGGGACGTTTTCTTGTTGTCTAACCCAAGTCTTTCTTGCTGTCCTTTTAAGCTCTTGTCTCATGCTTCTCCATTCAGGGCCTTCCTTAGGGTAGGGATGGGCAGGGGCTAGCAGAGTGAGTGAGCCAAACTCTGTCTACTTCCTCCTACCCCGCTGCAGAGGATGAGAAAATTCTGCTGATCGAAGACACACTTAGCAACCACACAGACCTGATGGATAGCGAGCCAGTCACGTATGAGGTTCAGAAGCAGTTTATGAGGTGAGCTCCTGAGAGCTCCCAGCCCTCTGGGAGCTGTGTCAGGGCTCCTCAAGCCCTGCCAGGTGGGGTGTGGGTACATGCTCCCTGACCCTCACACTCTGGGCCTCTGACTTGATTGGGGTGAGAGGTCAGAGCCCTCCTCCCAGGCCTGACCAGCTGCCTCCACAGACAGCTGAGTACCCTGTCCTCGGATGGGGAAGGCCAGAGCCGGCTTGGGTCCCGGAGATGCCTGAGTCCATCAGAGAAGGTGCAGGTGGCAGAGGCGAAGGCGAGTGGCGTGCTGATTGAGGAGGAGAAAGCAGAGACCGGCACCGTGAGTAGGGTGGACAAGAGGGGCTGGAGAGGGTGGACAGGCTCCTGGCAGGCCCTCATGGAGTCCCCTGCTCCTGACTGCCATGGCCACTCTTTACAGGTGAAGCTGAGCGTGTTCTGCGACTACGCCAAGGCTGTGGGGCTCTGGACTACCCTGGTCATCAGTTTCCTGTATGCAGGTCAAAGTGCAGCAGCCATCTGGGCCAGTGTGTGGCTCAGCGACTGGGCAAATGATGCCATGGTGGAGGAAAGACGGAACAACACCTCCCAGAGGTTGGGCGTCTACGCTGCCTTGGGATTTCTGCAAGGTGGGCCTTTGGGGGTGCCTAGAAGGAGCTCCAACATCCCTTCTCCCCTGGGCTGCCCGTCTCCCCAAACGGGACCCTTGCCTCCAAGCCTCCCTAACCCACTGCGGCCAAGCCTCCACGCCGGTCCCGGGCCCAGGTGAGCAGCGCCCCCTGCCTTCTCCAAAAGGGCTCCTGGTGATGCTGTCGGCCCTGACGTTGGCGGTAGGAGGCATCCAGGCTGCGCGCTTGCTGCACCAGGCGCTGCTGCACAGCACGATGCGCGCGCCGCAGTCCTTCTTCGACACGACGCCCTCAGGCCGTGTCCTCAACCGCTTCTCCAAAGACATCTACGTCATCGATGAGGTTCTGGCGCCCAACATCCTCATGCTGCTCGGTTCCTTCTTCACCTCCCTCTCCACCCTCGTGGTCATTGTGTTCAGCACACCGCTCTTCGCCGTGGTCATCCTGCCCCTGGGTGCGCTTTACACTTTTGTGCAGGTGTGCAGGCAGATGGGCGCAGCTCAGATGTGGGCGTGGCACTCGTGTGGGGCGTGGCGTCGCGTGGGCGGGCCATCCACTTGGGTGGAATAGTTGTGTGGGCGGGGCACTAGTGTGGGTGGGGCATTGAATGGGAGGGGCATCTGCATAGGCGGGTGGGGGGGTCTGTGGGCGGGGCATCGCATGGGTGGGACATTCAGCTTGGGCGGGATGGAGGAAGGGGTGTCTGAGGTTGGGTGAGCAGAGAGGGACACCTCAGGCCCCAGCATTGCAGCTGGGTTTAGTTAGGAACCGTGATCAACTACTTCACCTCCTGGAAAATTACTTAACTTCTTTCCTCACCAGTAAGAGAGACTCAGGACCTACCTCATGGGTTGGTTGTGAGGATCAAATGAAATACTATTAAATTGTGACTGGCCCTGGGACTCTTTCCTTGTTGGCTACTTTTTAATAAAACATTGTTAATAGTTTGGGACACTTTAGTTTTCCCTCCTTTTTATGAGTATCTGTGTGGGTATGCATTTATCATAAAATGTTGGTAACATTCAGATGCAGCAAACTGTAAAAGGCTTGTGCAGACTCTGAGCTCCTGCAATGAATTAACCAGTTGATGAGAATAATCCACCAGGTGGATGGAAGCTCAGCTATGCTTGGGTATAGAGACCATGATCTGGGCTCTGCTCTGTTCTGGGCTGGGGGATGGGGTGGGAATGAGGGACTAGATACATATCCTGGAGAGGCCTGGCCATCTTGGGCTCACAGGGGAGAGGATGGAAACATGCTTTTGTGGGTCTGAAGCAGAAAGGATCACAGGGAAAGGGTGAATGACATAGCAAGACTCCAAGTCTTGGGTCCTTGGGGGTAGGGAAGGCAGCAAGGTCTCACAGTGGGAGTGAGGCTAGCTGAGAAGAGGCCCGGGGGGAAATGGGTACATTCAGAAAAAGGCAGGACTGGGTTAGGGGTCCATGGCTCTGACCCCAAACTCTCTCTCCATGCCCCTGCCAGCGCTTCTACATGGCCACGTCACGACAGCTGAGGCGGCTGGAATCGGTCAGCCGCTCACCCATCTACTCCCACTTTTCGGAGACAGTGGCTGGCACCAGTGTCATCCGGGCCTACGACCGCAGTCATGACTTTCAGGTCACCAGTGATACTAAGGTGGACACCAACCAGAAGAGCTGCTACCCCCATATCGCCTCCAACCGGTCAGAAACCATCTCCCTCCCCTGCCGCTCCTCCAGGGGTTCCCACCAGGCTCTCTGGTGTCCAGGGACCTATCCCCTCCTGTCCCCTACACAGGAAACCGGTGTCTTCCTGTACCTGTGCCATTTCCTCCTTGTCTGTTCCCCACAGGTGGCTGGGCGTCCGAGTGGAGTTTGTGGGGAACTGCGTGGTGCTCTTTGCTGCCCTGTTTGCTGTGATCGGGAGAAGCAGCCTGAACCCAGGGCTGGTGGGCCTTTCTGTGTCCTATGCCCTGCAGGTATGGAGGAGCCTGGACACCAGGGCAGGGCCACCACTGGGGTACAGGTCACAGTGTCACAAGCATCTCCTGATGCTCCACTTAATGTGGGGTTCTGTCCTCAAGGGCTGTGTGCTCACAGTCCAGCTTGAAGAGACACCCTCATCAGCAAGGGATGGGACAGACGCAGGCCGAGCAGGTCTTTGTGGCTGGAGAAGCAAAGGGTTTTAAAAGCCTGGAGGAGTTTTCCTGCTTTGGAATATTGGAGAAATGATCTTGGGGTTTTGCCCCAAAAGACAAACAAAATCTGTCCTGTCTCTGGACAAGAAGTAGGCCCCTGTGCTAGAGGTCAGCAGAGTGCAGGGCTGGAACACGCTTTACATTCACATGCCTGCTGAGAAAGTGCACAGCTTTGACGACTGCAGCCCTGGCTGGAGGTCAGGCAGGTCAGCCTGATGCCAGCTGTATTGTCAAAGAGTTACCTAACTGCAAAGGGAGTTTTTGTAAAGCAGATCACATTTTTAATGCTTCATGTGGCTCAAATCTTGGACGCGTTGGCAAACAAAAGACATCCCAGAAAGGTTAGTTTTCTCAAACTTTCAGGGGCATGTGAATTGCCTGGAGATCTTGTCAATGTTCATTCTGACTCAGCAGGCCTAGGATGGGCACAGAGTTCTGCGTTTCCCTCAGGATTCCTGGGTTCGAAAAGTGTGGCCCATGGGCTGTTCACATCAGCATCTTTGGGGAGCTTGTTAGAAATGAGCACTCTTGGCCAGGCGCGGTGGCTCACGCCTGTAATCCCAAAGCTTTGGGAAGCCGAGGCAAGAGGATTGCCTGCGCCTGCGGGTTTGAGACCAGCTTGGGCAACACGATGAGACTTCGTCTCTACACTCAATCAAAATATTAGCCGGGCGTGGTAGTGAGCACCTGCAGTTCCAGCTACTTGGAGGGCAGAGAAGGAAGGATCGCTAGAGCCCAGCAGGTTGACGCTGGGGTGACTGTGAGCATGCCACTGCTCTCCAGCCTGGGCCATGGAGTGACACTCCGACTCAAAAAAAGGAAATGAGCACTCAGGTCCCAGGTCCCATCTCAGGCCTACTGAATCAGAAGCTGCATTTTAACAAGATCCTCCGGGAAGGCTCATACATATTAAAGTTTGAGAAACACTGGGCAAGGTGGTCCTTGACCAAGTCTGCATTGTCACTCTCCAGGGTACAGTTATGATGAGAGCCCCAGCTGGCACACTGTGGGCTTGCCCAGGCCCACCTGGGTCATTAGTGGGGTAGGATCCCATGGATGGGCACGTGATCAAGGTGTCTGAACTCTCTAAAGCCATCGCAGCAGGGAGGAGAGATCTCTCAGTCGTAACCCAGTCCCTTTGGCCAGGTGACGATGGCTCTGAACTGGATGATACGAATGATGTCAGATATGGAGTCTAATATTGTGGCCGTGGAGAGAGTCAAGGAGTACTCCAAGACAGAGACCGAGGTAGGTACTGGGGTGAGCCTAGGGAATGGGAGGCCTGAAATCACTGGTGAAGAATGCTTGGTGGCATGCCATCCCCGAGGCCAGCTATTGAGGTGACTCTTCATGTGTTCATTTATCCATCCAGTCCTTCTTGAACATCTAGAGATCTATGGTAGGAGGTGTGGAGGGTTCAGAGTTGCACAAGTTGAGGTCTTCCCTCAAGCAGATTCTGACTCAGTGGGAGGGGTAAGACGTACTATAGGGCTCTGCAGCAGAGGACAAGAGCTCTGGAGTGGGCAACCAGAGAGGGAGATGAGGGAGGCCTTTCAAAAGCTGGGGTGTTTGGGGAGGTGAGCTTACATTTGAAGGATGAACAGGTTTCGATAGACTAGGCAAGATGGAGTATGGGCAGTGGGAGGGTGAACATTCCAGCCCAAGAGACCAGCCTGTGCCAAGGAAAAGAGGTGGGGCAGTGTGCCCCTTGCTGGGAAAAAGGAGTGGTCCTCTATTGGAAGGTCCAGACTTTTCTTTACCGACCCACTCCCATGGTCACACCCCAGGGCTCTTCATACCCACAAGCTACACCATCTCTGAGATTTCTGTTTTGTTTTTTGTTTTTTTTGAATTGGGAGTCTCACTGTCACTCAGACTGGAGTGCAGTGGCTGCTCCCGGCCACCGCAGCCTCAACCTGCTGGGCTCCGGCGATCCTTCCGCCTCAGCCTTCCAAGTAGCTGGAACTACAGGTGTGTGCTACCATGCCTGGCTTATTTTTGATTTATTGTAGAGATGAGGTCTCACCAAGTTGCCCGGGTGGGTCTCAAACCCACGGGCTCAGGCAATCCACTCACCTCAGCCTCCCAAAGCGCTGGGATTACAGGCAGAGCCACCGAGCCCGGCTCATTTCTGAGATTTCAGTGTCAAGCATTCCCCTTTTATTTATTTAATTACTGCTTTTGAGTCAGGGTCTCACCTGTCACCCAGGTTGGAGTGCAGTGGTACGATCCTGGCTCATGGCAGCCTCCACCTCCTAGGTTCAGGTGATCCTTCCACCTCAGCCTCCAGGGTAGCTGGGACTACAAATGTGCACCACCGTGCCTGGCTCATTTTTTGATTTTTTTGTAGAGATGAGGTTTTGCTATGTTTTCCAGGCAGGTCTTGAACTTTTGGGCTCAAGCGATCCTCTTGCCTTGGCCTCCAAAAGTGCTGGGATTAGAGGCGTGAGCCACTGAGTCCAGTCACATCCCACTTTTAGATCACCCTCCTGTCCCTCCCAGCTCTCATGTTCCAAGTCTGTCACTGTCAAAGCACTTTGTCCTCACTGGGACCCCTACTTCTGCCTGTCCTGTGACCCAGCTTTTTCTCTGTCCATTGGCTCCTCTGGATTTGAGTTTATGCCTCATCCACACAATGTTCCCAACTACCTTGCCTCTCATTCTCTCTCTCTCATTCACTTTCTCTCTTGCTTCCGTTTTCTCTCTCTCTCTCTCTCTCTCTCCCCCCCCCTATCTCTCTCTTTTGAGTTGGAGTCTCACTCTTGCCCAGGCTGGAGTGCAGAGGCACACTCACAGCCACTGCAGCCTCAACCTCAGGCGATCTTTCCACCTCAGCCTTCCAAGTCGTTGGAACTACAGGTGCACGGCTAATTTTTTTTGATTTATTGTAGAAATGAGGTCTCACCAAGTTGCCCAGGCTGGTCTTGAACCCCTGGGCTCAGGCAATCCTCTCACCTCCACCTCCCAAAGTGCTAGGATTACAGATGTGAGCCACCGTGCCTGACCTTCCTTCTCTCTCTCTCTCTCCCTGTCTCTCCCTGTCCCTGTCTCTGTCTGTCTCTCCTACAAAACCCTACTCCAGCTGACCCTCCAACCTACCTTCTTCATACCTATACTGAGCACCTAAAACCTTCCCGGAGAAGACACTCTGATTTTACATTGAGTTTATGACTATACATCTCTGCTGGGCATTCCTACTTTGCTTCCCCAAGAGGCATGTGTTCCCACTTTCACAAAACCTCTTTGGAATTTTCTTAGTCCTCAAACCCCACTCCCCCTTGTACTCAGCCACTGACCTCACCTGACACTTCCATGAGAAATGGGTTAGAAGATGGGCGACGTTTCAGTCTCCAGACCTTTAAACCTCCTGTGTCTCTTTCTCCTTCTTCTCCCTTTCCCTTTCAGCAGGAGTGATCTATTTTCTTTCAAAGTCCAGGCCTTCTGTTGCTTCTCAAGACTACTCAAGGACTTGACTTCCTTAGTCCCGCCCTGTCTCCTACACTGTCAGCCCGGCTCCCTCTGTTGGATAATTCCCTTACACAGGAGAATTTTTTTTTTTTTTGAGTTGGAGTCTCACTCTGTCGCCCAGACTGGAGAGCAGTGGCCGCTCCCGGTCACCGCAGCCTCGACCTGCTGGGCTCAGGCGATCCTTCCACCTCAGCCTTCCAAGTAGCCGGAATTACAGGCACGCGCTACCACGCCCGGTTGATTTTTTATTTATTGTAGAGATGAGGTCTCGCTGCCCAGGCGGGTCTCAAACCCGCGGGCTCAGGCAATCCACTCACCTCAGCCTCCCAAAGGCGCAGGATTACAGGCTGAGCCACTGAGCCCGGCCACAGGAGAATATTGCATCTCCTACTCTAGCCACACACAAGCCCTTCTTGCCCCTGCATCCTCTGCCCCATGTCTCTACCCCCGCTTGTCGTGAGACTACTTTGTGTCATGTGGCCTACCCAGGCTCTCCCCACTTCCTCACCAGCCTTTATCTGTCTGCCTCCAGCAGGCCGCTTTCTGGCCCTGTGATCGCCCTGGTTCCAGATCGGGGGACGCTTTTCTGTTCCTTTTTTGAGTCAGAGTCTCACTCTGTCACCCAGGCTGGAGAGCAGCGGTACACTCACGGCCACCCCACCGTCAACCTGCTGGACTCAGGTGATCCTTCTACCTCAGCCTTCCAAGTAGCCGGAACTACAGGCACACGCCACCATGCCCAGCTAATTTTTTGATTTATTGTAGAGATGAGGTCTCGCCATGTTGCCCAGGCTGGTCTTGAACCTGTGGGCTTAGATAATCCTCTCACCTCAGCATCCCAAAGTGCTGGGATTACAGGCAGGAGCCACTGCACCCAGTTTGTTCTCTTTCAATTCAACCTCTCAGTGACGTTCAGATGAAGTGCCTGCCCCTCCCTTCTCCCTGGAACCCTCCTGGATTCTGTGACTCCGTCTACCCCCGTGCTTCTCCTTCCTTCCCTTCTCCCAACCTGGCCTCTCCCAGTCCTGCATTTCCAGATATCACCCTCCAGCCCCACTCCCTACTCTCTGGGGTCTGCACATTCTCCATCTTCGTGTCCAGCAGTCCAGTTCCCCTGTCTACACACATAAGCCTGTCTCCAATCCTAGAACAGTCTGCCCTTGAACTTGGCGCTTCAATTCTTCACTGCTGACCATATGGCTTCCTGGTGTGTGGCCTGTGCAGCCACATGGGTCCCCACTGCTAGATGGACCCTGTGCTTAGAAGGGCCTGCATACGTGGGCCGCCACTCTGCTGTTATCACCTTGATATTCTTAATGATTTTTTAACAAGGAGCCCCCATTTTCATTTTGCACTGAGCCTCCCAAGAAATGTAGCCGGTCCTGTCTCAAAGCCACTACTATCTTGTGCCCTGCTGGTCTATTCTAGTGACAGCCAGAGAGAGTTTTTAAAAACACATCAAATCATGTCATTCCTCTGTGCACAGCCCTCTAACGGCTTTGCATCTCACTCAGAATGAAAAAACATAGTCCTTAAAATGACCAGCGAGGCCCTCAGCAATGGGAGTACCTGCTACCTCAGCCTCCTACTTGTCACCTTTGTGCTCCAGGACACACCTGGAGGCATTTGCACTGGTTATTTCCTCCACCTGGCATGCCTTCCCCCAGACATCTGCTTGGTTAAAGTCCTTACCTTTCAGTTGTTACTAAATATCACCTCCTCCAGGAAGCCTTTCCTGACCTACCTTGTAGAGCCGCAACACCAAGCATTTTTCGGCTCCTAGCTCTCGTCACTTCCTACATTACACAGAGGTGCTTGTTTGTTGATGGCACGCCTCTCTATACTAGAATGTAAGTCCCAGGAGGGGACCTATACTTGCTGGGGACACCACTGTGTCACTACTGCCTGGTACTGGGTAGCCGCTCAGTAATAATGAATGGATAAAGGTGGTGAGGGGGGAGGTAAGGCTGGCAGGGGGGCACCTCAGGAAACATAGAGCATGTGGAAAGACTAGGAGAGGCAGGACAAGGAGGTTCTGGAGTGACTCTGTGGGGCGTGAAGTCAGAAGAATGAAGGCGTCATTGAACCACAAGGTTGAGCCCCAGACGTGCGAAGGGCCCCCTCAACACCCCCCAGCCTCTTCCAAGACCGTAGTTGGTAAGGTTTGAGGGTCCTTCAGAGACAGAGAGAGAGAGAGATGGGGCGGGGCCAGTCTGGGGAAGGGAGGAGATGCCGCCCCAGTGAGAACCCTTCTGTCTGCCCCTCCTGCCAGGCGCCCTGGGTGGTGGAGGGCAGTCGCCCTCCCCAAGGCTGGCCCCCACTGGGGGAGGTGGAGTTCCGGAATTACTCGGTGCGCTACCGCCCGGGCCTGGACCTGGTGCTGAGAGACCTGAGTTTGCACGTGCGCGGTGGCGAGAAGGTGTGTGTGCGGTGGGAGGGCTGTGTGCGCGCGCGCGCAGTTGCGCGCATGCGCGCACCTGGGATACAGCCACAGCCCTCTTGGGGGTGAGGGTCTTTGAGAGAGCAGGTGTACCAGCCGGATGTCTGGTCCGCCTCCAGGGGAGTCCTGAAGATGCCCCTGTGGCCTCTCAGCATCCCCCTGACAGCCCCTTCGCCACCCGCTCTAGGTGGGGATCGTGGGCCGCACTGGGGCTGGCAAATCGTCCATGACCCTCTGCCTGTTCCGCATCCTGGAGGCAGCAGAGGGTGAAATCCTCATCGACGGCCTCAACGTGGCAGACATTGGCCTCCATGACCTGCGTTCAAAGCTCACCATCATCCCCCAGGTATGAGCCTGGCAGGGACTGGCCACCTTGACCAGAGTCCCTGTGGGGGCAGGCCCCTCGCCTGTTCGGTAGTTTGAGATGGAGCCTGGGACCGCGGACTCAGAGGCTTGTGGTGGGGGCCAGACAGCAGGTAGCAGAGCCTCCAAGGAGCCATCCCAGTCATGGATCTGGAAGGGTCAAACATGGTTTGCTAATCAGGCCCTGCCCTTTGACCTCCTGGGCCAGCAAACAGGGGGAGGTTGTAGGACCCCTCCAGGGGCCCCACCCCCTGAGACGGTCAATCCTGGCCTCCTGGTTACACCACTTGGAATTACATTTCACTTTTTCTGACTCTTCAGGAATTTTTTTTTTTTCCTGACTGGACACTTTGGAGTCAGATTAGCAGCTCTGGTTCCTGCTTTAGCAGAGGACTTCATGACTGGCAAAGCTGCGGTTTATCACTACCCACCAGCAACGTACTATCTCCTTGGCTGTTGCCTTGCTGGGAGGTGAACAGGAACAGAGGGCTGGGAACAGAGTGGGAATGCTGCCACCTTAATCTCTCTTTTCCCCTGGGACCTGGGGCCCCTGGTTCCTTACGGTGCCTGAGCTGCCACCCCCTGAGGCCATGTCATGTCCCCAGGACCCCATTCTGTTTTCGGGAACCCTGCGCATGAACCTGGACCCCTTCGCCCGCTACTCAGAGGAGGACATTTGGCGGGTTCTGGAGCTGTCCCACCTGCATACGTTTGTGAGCTCCCAGCCAGCAGGCCTGGACTTCCAGTGCTCGGAGGGCGGGGAGAATCTCAGGTAAACACTGGCAGTGGATGGGTCGGGCACAGCAGCCTTCCCTGGGGAACCCCTGCGGGTGCTGGAAGGTCTGGCATCGAATGATGCAGAGTTGAGGTCAGCCATGACTGGGTGCCAGGTGCAGTGCACTGCCTCCCTGACTCTTTGTTTTTGAGATGGAGTCTCACTCTGTCACCCAGACTGGAGTGCAGTGGCATGCTCACGGCCACTGCAGCTCCGATCTGCTGGGCTCAGGTGATCCTTCTGCCTCTGCCTTCCAAATAGTGGGAGCCACAGGCATGTGCCACCATGCTCAGCTAATTTTTTCTATCTATTGTAGAGATGAGGTCTCGCCATGTTGCCCAGGCTGGTCTTGAACCCCCCTGAGCTCAGGCAATCCTCTCGCCTTGGCCTCCCACCTCACCCGGCTGCCTCACTGACTCTTGACATAAGCCCTGGAGGTGGTCCATGATCACACTTCAAAAATGAGGAAACTGAGGTTCAGAGAAGGTACAGGGCTCAGCCAAAGTTGCACCGCTGGAAGAAGGCATGCCTGCGATTTGAATCTCAGGGAGATGTCAAAACTCTGTTGTCATGTCGTGTGGGGTCATTAATGCTATATTGGGATGGGGAGGGTGGTTCTGGACAAAACCCATGGAGCAGGTGAGGGGAAGCTTTCTGCCTTCCAGAGCTTTCTTCCAGCCCCAGATTTTATATTCCTGGCCACTTGGCTGTGCATCAGAGAGGGCCAGGAGTCACTTGAGTCTAAAGGTTTAACATACCCATACCTGTGTTAGCTGTGTGATTTGGGGCAAGTTTTTTAACCTCTCTGTGCCTTGTTTCTTTCATTTAAAATGGTAATAATAGCCAGGTACGGTGGCTCATGCCTATAATCCCAGCACTTTGGGAGGCCAAGTTGAGCGGATTGCCTGAACCCACAGGTTTAAGACCAGCCTGAGCAACTTGGCGAGAACTCGTCTCTGCAATAAATAAAAAAATTAAGCCAGGCTCGGCGGCTCAGCCCAATCCCACACCTTTGGGAGGCTGAGGTGAGTGGATTGCCTGAGCCCGCGGGTTCGAGACCCGCCTGGGCAACTCGGCAAGACCTCATCTCTACAATAAATCAAAATTAGCCGGGCGTGGTAGTGCGCGCCTGTAGTTCCAGCTACTCGAAAGGCTGAGGCGGAAGGATCGCCGGAGCCCAGCAGGTCGAGGCTGCGGTGGCCAGGAGCGGCCACTGCACTCCAGTCTGGGTGACAGAGTGAGACGCCAACTCAAAAAAAAAAAAAAAAAAAAAATTAGCTGGGCATGGTGGCGTACACCTGTGGTTCTAGCTACTTGAAAGGCTGAGGCAGAAGGATCGTCTGAACCCAGTAGGTTGAAGCTGTGGTGGCTGCAAGCATGCCATTGCACTCCAGCCTTGGCGACAGAGTGAGACTCCGACTCAAAAAAATAAAATAAAATAGTAAAATAAGATGGGAATAATAAAAGTCCATACCTCTTCACATCATACTGCCCAATAAAAATATAATGTAAGCCACATAGACGTAATTAGCATTTATTCTAGTAGCCACATTTTTAAAAGAAGGAAAAAGCATGTGAAAGGAATTGTAATTGTAGATTTGACCTAGCCCAATGTAGCTAAAACATGATTATGTCAACATGCCATTGATATGAAAGCATCAGGGATATTTTGCCTTTTTTCATACAAGCGTGAAATGCAGCGTATATTTTACACGTACAGCGCATCTCAATATGCACTGGCCACATTTCACATAGCCATATTTCCTGTTCCCAGAACAGAGCCCTGACTTGTATTCCCTGTGGGGGGTAAGAGATGATGGCCCAAAGTGTGTATTACTAAGCTCAGCAAGATGGCACAGTGTGGTTTCTATGCCAACAGCCAGGAAGAGCAATGCAAGCATGTTCTTACTAAGGTGTAAATGTCTGATAAGGTGAGGCCAGTGACTGCCATTGGGACAGAGCAGTCTTAGAGTCAGTGTGATAAAATGGAAAGCACTTAGCTCGGATGCATTTCTGTGGAATGCCAGCTGTTCTCTCCCCCTTCCCTTCCCCCCCCTTTCCCTTTCCCCCCTCCCCCCTTCCCTCCCTCCTCCCCCTCCTCTCCTCCTGCCCCTCCTCCCCTTCGCCTTTTCTTTGCCTCTTCCTTCTCCTTATTTTCATTTTTATATTCAGTCCATACTCGTGGACCCTCCCCAGACCTCAACAACTAAAACAAAACACTCCACATTTGCCCAGTACTTGACCGCGCTCACAGCACTTTGGCCTCCGCTATCTCATTTCATCTTCACCACAGTCCTGCGGGCCGGAAACGAGGCTCCACAGTATGAAATGGTTTGCCCAGCGCAGCCCGGCTAGTCAGGGGCCGGACGGGGACACAAGGATATGGGGGCTTCTGTCCCAAACCTCTCCTGGCTGCATCCCAGCCACCTCCCTCACACAGACGACTGATGAGACTCCCCTGCCACCCAGGCAGCCCTTCAGGCTGAACGTGCGCAGTAACTGGAGCTTGCTTACATAACCACGCGTGGGGCGGCTGGCGGACAAGCCGGGCTCTCCAGCCCCTGCTTCTGTGGCTGTTGCCTGGTCTTTCTCCTATCCTGCTGGCCATCAGCACCGCCCCCAGAGCACCCCCCATCCCCCACCCACCAGGATCCAAGACAGGAACCAGCTCTCCTCCTCCTCATGAGCTTGTAGCCACTTTAAGTACAACCTGTGTCCTGTGCCAGTCCCACCATAAATCAGCCCTGAGTTCTATCAGGCGGCTCATTCTGTTGCCAAAACCTTCATTAGTTGCGGGAATGGGCCAGGGAGAGAGCCTGCCTGGCCTTTACTCCGGCTGTGGTGACTCACCCCTTTGGGAAGGGCTGAGGTATTTGTCCTTGGGTGTGGGGGTGCTGTGGCCTCTGCGGCTGGGAACTCAGCCTCACTTTGTCCACCGGCTCTGGCTTGCAAGGCGGGAGGTTGAGGGTTTGCATCCCGCCCTTCCTTCACCTCCCCAGCGACCAGACACATGGGGGAGTCCCTGTATCCTCCCCTGCCCTGTCCCTTCCTTGTCCCCAGGACAAAGCCCTGGCCTGTATTCCCTGTGGGGGTAAGGGATGATGGCCCAAAGTGTGTATTATTAGGCTCAACAAGATGGCCAGTGTGGTTTCTATGTAAGCAGCCAGGAAGAGCAATGCAGGCGTGTTCTTACTAAGGTGTAAATGACTGATAAGGCGAAGCACAGAAACATCCTGGCACTGGTTGAGAAGGACGGGGAAAGTTTAGAAAGGGGAGGCCGGGGGTGCCAAGAACAGATTGGGGATTTTGCAATGCCTTTCAGCACTGGCTCTATTCCCAAGGCCCCTCATTTTCCCTGGGGTGTCCAGACCTCTATTGTATTCCAGGAGAGCAGGGCTGGGGTAGCAATGGGAGAGGCTGGGGAGAAAGCCAGCCTGGGCCGCAGAGAAGGAGTGGAGGCAGAGCAGGTCTGGCAGCGAGGCCGGGAGGTAGGCTGGAGGCGCCCTGCTGGAAACGCCCGCTTCCCCATTCCCAGCGTGGGCCAGAGGCAGCTTGTGTGCCTGGCCCGAGCCCTGCTGCGAAAGAGCCGCATCCTGGTCTTAGATGAGGCCACGGCCGCCATCGACCTGGAGACGGATGACCTCATCCAGGCAACCATCCGCACCCAGTTTGACACCTGCACTGTCCTGACCATCGCACACCGGCTGAACACGATCATGGACTACACCAGGTAGGACACAGAAGCACATGGGGGGGCGGTGGGTTGCCTGGGACACTGGGAAGGGGCAGGGCATCTGAGTGTTATCTGGGATGTTCCTGGGATTGGCTGAGGTATCTGGGGTGGGGCAGAGTTTCCCAGGTTATGGATGAAGGGTAGACCAACATGGGGATGCCTGGGCTCAGGGGTGGGCACATGTGATGTTTCCTGAACCTGTGGGGAAGGGGCACACTGGTTTCCAGGTGCTGGAATTGTGCTAGGCCGACTCCATCCCGCCTCCGTGAGTGAAGTGAGGGGTCCTGAGCATCTGCTGATAGCGCATTTGCGTGTACCTCGCTACCACCCTATCAGGCAGGAGTAATTACATTGGGTCACAAGGGTGGCAGCTCAGGAAAGGGATGTAACGTCCAGGTGTCTGCCTTGGCAGCTGGACCCTGACGGCAGCAAGAACTTCATGGTAAGAGCACTGTGCCTGAGCCAGAGGGCCTGTCCCAGGCTGCTGTGTGACCTTGGGCAACTTGCAAAACCTTTCTGAGCCCGTCTCAAATGGAAATGGTAATGTCTCCCAGGATTGTTGTAAGGAGTCCTGGAAAATGTCAGTGTCCTCCCTGGCCTCAGACTGTCCCCTTCCTGTAATTCTCCTTAGTACTAGTCCTTCCAAGGGTTAGGGAAGGGGCCTTACGCTTGTAATCTTGTGGCTTCTGGGGGGACAGAGGCCACTCAATAAAAGGAAAAATCGTGACCCACTCTCTCAGTGTGCCAGATGTCAAGGTGGGGTGCTGGAGGTGGAAGGGAGGGGGCTGGGTGACCCTGCCTTACGGGAGTGACTTGATGCTGACCTGGCAGGCTGGGCTCCTTAGAGACTTGGAGGGCAGGCGCCCTGAGAGGGAGGAGGAGGCAGGAGGTTCGGACAAGCCTATGCTGAAGGTGTGTGGTGAGAAGACACCAGTAGGCCTGCATTCACTCAATAAATACAGACAGGGCAGGGGAGGTGGGGAGGGTGCCGTGGACAGGGCAGTGGGCAGACCTTGTTCTCCCTCTCAGAAGTGTTCCCATGCACGCAGCAGGATCTTGGGAGCCAAGCTGAGAATGCCTGATGGTACCCCCTGCCCCATCCCCACTCCCACGGAGGACCCCACTGGGAGGAGAAGGGAGGGGAGGCAGGAAGTGCTGGGCCCGGGGTATGGAGAAGGGCCAGGGATGGGCTCAGAGCATCTGGGCCCAGGCCTAAGCAAAAATGGTTCATTTACAAGGCTGGGAGACTCGCATCAGCCTTGGGGGCTGGGGAGTCACTCATTCTAGTGGGGCGTGCAGAAACTGATCACACAATCACACCACAGAAAGCATAATGAAAGCACACAGGAAGGAAGCAAGGGTCCGTTTATGTAGGCCACAGGAATCCCTCACAGGGTGGCCAGGGTACTTTCTCCCCTAAGGAAGAGATGCACCAGCCAGGCCCAAAAGGATGAGTTCGAGTTGGGGGTGGGGAAATGAGGCAGGAGTGGAAAATTTCAGGCAGAGGATGCTACACATGCCCTGAGGCAGGAGGGCACAGGAGGCTGGAACGCTGGGGAGGAAGGGGGTGGTAGAACCAAGATGGAGGAGAGAACAGGTCCCACCATGCTGCTCTTGGAGGACCATGGGAAAGCACTCAGTCCTGACCCCAAGAGCAACGAGAAGCCCCTAAAGACTTGATTGGTGGGGGTGGTCTCCTGGGCTCCACTTTAGGCATTGACCAGGCAGTGATGTCACAGAATCATTCTTTCCCAGGACACGTGTCTGGGAGCCCAGTAGGTGAGGAGTCAGCACAGTCTGCGGTGAGAGTCCTTTCCCTTCCTGCCTCACCTCAGCAGAGCCAGCATGTTGGCCTTGCGCTGGGGCACCCTGTGTGTGGCTGGGGGGAAATTGTAATCTCAGGCCCAGACCTGACTCTGCGTGTGTGTGTGAGCGGGAGGGGTAGGAGGACCCATCCAGCAGCAGCAGCCAGATCTGCAGCCCAAGCCCCAGATTCCAGAGGCAGGCCTCACTGCAGCAGTGTCCTGCCGGGTGCCTTTGTGAGCTGGCACAAAGCAAATGGCTGTGCACAGGGCCCAGCGCGCAAGCCGGTGGCTCTCCGTGCACTGCCTTCCGAAGTTCTGTGACCCCGGCCAGGGGAAAGGCTCATTAGGGAAGGTTTTCAGAGCCCCGACTAGCGGAGATGAATAGGACCTTGTGTTTGATCCCAGAAGCCGCTTCACTTGCCAGCAAAACTAACAGGATGGCTAAAATAACCAGCCTTGCAAGCGTGCACATGGGGTGTGGCAGCTGTGTTGGGTGGGTTGAGTCAAGTGTGTAGGCTGGCGTTTCACTGTGGGCCTGAGCAGTACCCAGAAGATGCAAGGTTGGCTCTGTGACTAGGTCTGGGCTGATAGAGACCTGACCACTTTTTTTTTTTCGCTAGGGTCCTGGTCCTGGACAAAGGGGCAGTAGCTGAATTTGACTCTCCAGCCAACCTCATTGCAGCTAGAGGCATCTTCTACGGGATGGTCAAAGATGCAGGACTTGCCTAAAATGTGTTCCTGGGACTTCCTCCTTGCCGTTCCTGGTTTTTATCCAAAAGGAAAAGGACACCAAATGTGCCCACAGAATGGATTTGATGGCAAATGCTGGGGGCTTTTGTTAGATTTTGTACCTGTAAAGTGCCTCATAGAACAACTGTGCTAAATGTTTAGATGAGAAATGAGGTCCAAGGGGTGAATGGCAAGCCCAAGGTTACGCCTGGTTTGAGGCAGTCACATGATTCCCCAGGTCTTGATTCCTGATCCAGTGTTATTTCCACACTGTACTGTTTTCAAACAATCATTTAGAAGATGATCTCCCATCTCCCTTTGATTTTTCATATTGTCTAAAGTTGTTTTTTTTTTTAATAAAAAGCTTTTCTTCCTGGAACAGAAGGCTGCTAGGTCATGCCACCCCTGGGAACCGAGTCCTGTACTCTGAGGTGCTACCTGATTCCATTAAAAATGGAATAGTGATTAAATAAAACATGTGGTAAACAACATATACACTGATGTAGTCTTTTTCTGCCTATTCACGAGGTTTGAGGATTAGGGCCCTTGAAGGAAGCTGAGAGGAAGTGGGGGAAGCAGAGGACTTTAAACACATCTACATGGCTGCAGTTATCAAGCAGAGGACTTTAAACACATCTACATGGCTGCAGTTATCTGAACTACAGACCCAAGAGCTTTTGGCTGAAAATACTGTCTTCTCAACCAAAATTCACTGGGTAATTGCCAGCAGTTCCTGCTCCACTGTGCAGATTCCGTAAAAAGGTGAGAAATAGGCCGGGCTTGGTGGTTCAGCCTGTAATCCCAGCACTTTGGGAGACCTAGACGAGTGGATTGCCTGAGCTTGCAGGTTCGAGACCAGCCCAGGCAACTTGGAGAGACCTGTCTCTACAATAAATCAAAAACTAGCCAGGCATGGTAGCGCGCGCCTATAGTTCCAGCTACTTGGGAGGCTGAGGCAGAAGGATCGCCGGAGCCCAGCAGGTTGATGCTGGGGTGGCTATGAGCGATGCCATGGCAATTCAGCCTAAGCAAAGGAGTGGGACTCCAACTCAATAAATAAAGGCCCTGAAATCTGTCCCGAGGCCTCTTGGGAAGGCTGTTGTGAACAGTGTCCCCCCAGCCCTCAGTCCGTGTCTCTAGGAGCTGAGAAGTGCGAGGTGCTCTATTTCCTTGCACCCTTAGAAGTCTGTTCCAGATAATTCCCAGAACCAGCGAGGCCTCCGAGCCATTTGTCTTCCTCAGTCCAGCCAAAGCTGGATGTGTGAACACAGAGAAGCCCGAGGTTCCCCCACATTGACAGTCCCAAGTAGGCAAACAAGATGTGAAGGTGAATTAAGTTTTGTTTTCTTTTTGAGTCAGGGTCTCACTCTGTCACCCAAGCTGGATTGCAGTGGCATGATCATGGCTCACTGCAGCCTCAAACTCCTAGGCTTAGGCGATCCTTCCACCTCAGCCTCCTGAGTAGCTGGGGCTATAAGCATGCAACGTCCAGCTAAATTTTCTATTTTTTGTAGAGACAAGGTTTCGCTGTGTTGCCCAGGCTGGTCTCCAACTACTGGGCTCAAAAAATCTTCCTGCCTCAGCCTCCCAGAGTGCTGGGATTATAGGCATGAACCACTGTACCTGCAAGTTTGCTTTCTTGAACAAGCCGACCAAGAGTTCATTTCCTGCTTGTCAGAGTCCACCGGGCACAGGCCTTACCTTAGCAAGTGTTCTGTTCTCTTCTGTCTCGCTCATTTCCTGTCCCTTTGTCTTGATATGAAAGTGAGTGGCTGGGCGCAATGGTGGCAGGGTGTGTGGGGCCATGGGCGATGCTGTTTTTACCCCCATCCTGAATGATTTGCAGTAGACCTGGAGACATCTTTTGCTCAGGTTTTCCTACATGCTCTGGGTCGGCCTGTGCTGCAGGAGCATTTGCTAAAGGTTAAGCCCATTTTTTTTTGGCAGGCTGTTTCTGCCCAGGATGTTTATGAGTATGTGGAAGATGACTTCCATCCTTGTGATAGAGTAAGTATGAAAGCACAAATGCCCAAATTATTCTGCCTCTCCTTGGTGCTAAGAAAAGGTCTCTGCTCTGCTCTCTGATTTATTAGGCCAATTTGGCATGACGTCTGCTCTGTGAGGCGCTAGCCAGCCTGAACCAACAGAAAGGCAGTTTCATTCAGCATCATTCTCAGCTACAGATTGAAGGCGGAAGGCTGTGCTTCCTCTCCTGTCTTGGAAGTTTGCTTCTGTGCTCACTGTGGCCCTGACAGGTGCTGACAGCCCAACGGAGAGGCTCAGTTGTGTAGAGTAAATAGGATAATCAAAAAATGTGGTTATTAGGGGGATGACCTCCATCTAGCTGGCTCAGCTATGCCAGGGAAACGAAGCCGACTGCTGTGAACTGGGAGGAAAGATGCCACACAGACTGTCCCCAGGTGCCACTGACAAGGCGTGAGCGCTGCTGCAGCAGCGGGATGGCGGAGGCTCAGGTGGAGAGTGGGCCCTTCTAATCTTCCTCCAGAGCGTCTGGGCCCTGGGCCCCTCCAGCAATTTGAACCCCCTATGATGAGAAGTATAGCGCTGTTTAGGAGGCCAAAATTAAGGAGTATAGACTTGATCAGTTAATGTTTAATTTTAATAATACTAGTTATGTTGGAACAGTCAGCAATGCACAAAGAAAAAAGTCTTCAGTGAATGTTTACACACAGTGTGAACACATGCTTTAAATATGCAGTGGAGGAGGAGGGGTGAATTCACAGTTAACAAAGCTAAAAAAAAAATCCTTGTTATAAATTACACAAAGCATATAAAAATATTTCTCTGAATGCATAGATTAAGACTTTAAACTCACCTACCAGCAACTGTGCAGTCTTATTCCACTGCTGCACGCAGGAGTCAGTTGTCCAAAGAGGTTTATAAAGACGAGAGACCAGCACAGGGCAGAGCCACGCAGATCCAGCTCTCCCCCAGACACCAAGACCTTGCTCAGCAGTCTCGAAGCTGGGGAAGGCCTGGAGCTGCTCTCCTGCAGGCACCTCCCGGCCAGGGGTCTCCACTGCTCCTGGGAGTCTCGAATTAATCTGGGTGGCTGAAAGTTTTAACTCCAGTAATTTAGATGTGAATTAATATTGAATTTCTTTCCTCCACAATAGAATTTACTTCCTTCATTGCATTGGTAAATTGTAATTCTCTTCAAAGCAAAAGGGAAAAAAAAGGTTACATCTAGCTCAACTAGCTTCTGATTGGTTGAAACACAAGGGAGTTTTCTTCTTTAAAGCACTTGAGAGAAAGAGGGTAATAAGTAACCTTCACTGTGCTATGCAAACACTGTACAAGGGTGAGTAAGTCACCAGCAGTCGTGGCTGGAATACAATTAAGTCACTAAACAGAGTGACTCCATGAAGTTGGCCTTGAAAAACATCTCAACCTCATTTCAGCATTTAGGCAGCAGCAGGAGGCCATTATCTTAGCACGACATTCTCTTCCGTTGACATCTTCTGCACGTTCTCACTCAATTGTCACGTTCTAATAAAATTAAGTTAACACAGTTAGGAAGTTAAGTTTCTTTGGAAACTATAGGCACTATGGGGAAAAGCTTCTTAAGACGGCAGGGATGCTCCTCCATGGCTGGCTCTAAGCCCCAGCTCCTGCTCGTCTACGTGTGCTAGTTCTTATATCTAAAGTGAAGCTGTTTGTTTCAGCAAGACAGTGGCTTTTCTCTGAACAGTGACTCTGAAGGGAAGGAAAGGGATCCTTGAACGTAGTCTTTTAAAAAATTCATGCGCCACGCTCAAGAGTTGAGTCAGGTGTTTGTTTTTGTTTTTCGGAACTGCGTCTGGCAGACTCACACTGACTTTGTTAAGTGACTTGGTGGTGATAGTGGGGGATTGCCAAGATCAAATCATTGGTTTACAAAAGCAACAGATTTCAGAGTTGTGTAAAAATTCTAATAATTTCAAAATAAACTGTATCTTTGATATAAAAATAAAGACGCTAACTCCTTTAGCTCAGTTCCCACAATAACCTTTAAAGTAGCAACGGATTCAGTCTCAAAAATCGCTTTTCGTTTCTAGTGGAAAACGAAAGTGGAGAACATGGGCCCGCAATGCTTGTGCTCTTCTCAGAGGGTGAATTAAACACAGACGACAGGGGTCACTTCAGAGTAAAAACGCGGTTGCTCTGTTAGAAGGCACCAGAGAGCCCTCTAGTGACCAGGAAGGGGAGTTAATGCAGAGATGACTCCAGAGACAGAAGCAGTCATGAGGGTTGACAAAGAAAGAGTGGGGGAGGGGAAGCTCTTTTGGTTAACAGCATATTTACAATTAAGTAACTGTATTCTTAAATACTTTTAACCTGAGTAACTTTTATAAATATGTTATATTAAACCTCACAGTCACAAGTCCTGCTAGAATTTGTCCAGTACCTGTGCTTCCCCAGCATTCCTCTCTAATGAGTTCCCGATTTCAGGAGAGTTGTGAGCATGCAACACCAAGAAAAGCGCATCCCGGCCCTTTAGGTGCACTGTCAACAGGAGTGGCTAGAAATAGGCTCCGCTCTCTCTCAGCTTCTGCTTAGACAACTCTCTTACATTTCGCACATAAAACACACTGGATATAGAACCTCCGGCTTCTGCCTCTCCAGACCACTTCTCAGCTGTTCAAAGCTTCAAGCAATAGGTTTATTGTGCACCAAGAGGCTTGGAAGAGTGGCACCGCTGCTTGGGGGTCAGGGGCTTCCTACCTTGGCAGAACGATGTTAGTGTACACTATGCAGTGGCACCAGGGCCCTCCGGGGCATCCAAGGCATTGGGATCAATGGCTTGTCCTTGGCCCAGAGGTGACGTGCACTGTCACAATACTCAGTGATAAAAGTCCTTGCTGCATTAGTAAGTCAGTTTTGAAGCTCTCCTGTTATAACAAGGCCTTTCAGTCAGTGTGGATGCAGCATTTCTGAACAGAAAATTATTTTCACTTATCATCAAAACCAGTTCCAGCTCTTGGAAATCTTGGAGTCGAGCAACATCTTTGTCCTAAAACAAAAATAAGTTAAACCAATTAAGAGAAGCCACTTGTCTTCGTATGTCTGGTGTGCTATATTGATACCAGTATCTTGGCTCATTTCAAAACTCAGAAGTCAAAAAACAAACAAACAAACCATGGCAGGCTTAGCCAGCGACAGTGGAATTAAGTCCCCAGGATGAACTGGGTTGGAATGGTAGAAGCCCATCCCTTTCAGCAGTGACTACAGGATGAAGACACACCTTGAAGGGGGAGGCAATGCATGGGTCACTTTTCTTTGGGGGCCCCGAGAAGTCAGAAGCCTGGTGCTCAAGAACCCAGAGATGTTGGGAGGACCATGTATGTGTTGATGTGGGTGTCCCCTGTAACCTGACTTGGTTCTTGACTTGTAAAATACAAGGCATACATAGAATTGCACTAAGTCATTCCTCATAGATCACTACAGCAACAATTGAAAATAGGCAGATATGAATGGTAACTCAGAAAATTCTGTCTGGTGTATCCTATAACTTTCAAAAATGCCAGCATAAGCAGGTCTGAATCCAACGGTGTTTACAACTAACTGATCACAACCAGTTAGGGACTTCTTTGTTCCTTCTCCGCTCTTACCACTTCACTTGACTGGCCTTAAAAAAAAATCCCAGTGTCTCTATCGACTCAGACGGAGGAAAGAAAGCTGAATGATTACATGTGGAAAACCACTCTTTACTCCTTTTCTATTCTCTGTTCATTTCTTCAGCTATGACTCACATAAGCAAGGGAGAAGATAGGTATCTTCCAAATGCAAAAAGCAACAACTCATGTTTAACAGACTCTTCTTACCTTTCTTAACAGAGTGTTGGGTAACTTTCTGATCTTCTCCACTTGATCTGGATTAACACCCAACTCACAGCAACATACTCTGAGCAGCTCTTGGTAGGTGAGCTCCTGTCGATCCAGTTCAATTTCAATGAAGTCATTTTCTCGAAGAGATGGGTTCTGAATTCTCACCTTGAGTACCAGTTCTAGAATAAAAGAGAAAAATTGGTAATGAACGGTTCTGGCATAGTACAGCCTAAGTCATTTAATATCTTTTCCAGAGATGGTTACACCGAATCAAGGTCTGTGCTACCTAATAAGAAAACCAAGCAGGGTTTGCTTAGGCCCACTTCTGGCTCTGCTGGGGTCATTTCCTGTGTTGTCTTCCCTGCATCTAAGACTGTAGTTCACAAAGTAAAAGAGGGGTACGGGCAGCCATCCCAGCTGTATAGAAGGGCAATTTACTTCTCCCATTGGAGCTAAGGAGGCAAAGACTTAAGAATGGTTTGGAATGAACATCTGTATGCCTAACCCTGAATTGTACCCCACATCTTTAAACAAAAAAAAGAATCATTTGGTTCAACCTGAGAAAGGTGACTAAAAAAACCCAAAAGAGGGCTGGGTGCGGTGGCTCATGCCTATAATCCCTGCACTTTAGGAGGCCCAGGTGAGAGGATCGCCTGAGCCCATGGGCTCAACACCAGCCTGGGCAACTTGGTAAGACCTCATCTCTACAATAAATCACAAAATTAGCTGGGCATGGTGGCGTGTGCCTGTAGTTCCAGCTCTCTGGAAAGCGGAGGCAAAAGGATCATCTGAGTCCAGCAGGTTGAAGATGTGGTGACCATGAGCGTGCCACTGCACTCCAGCCTGGGCAACAGAGTGAGACTCCAACGAAGGAAGAAAGGGAGGGAAGGAGGAAGGAAGGAAAAGGTGAAGGGTAAGGAAAGAAGGAAGGAAGGAAGGAACCAAAAGACTGAGTTTGGGTATCAAACATGAGCATGGGAAGGGGTAGGGATTGGAAAGAAGGCATGGGTACATGAGTTACTCTAAAAAGAATGAACAATTATGGATCTCAAGGTATTTATAAACTATGAAACTCCTTGCAATAAAAGCAGCAAAGGCCAGTAGACAAGCTACTAATAAAAACTAAAATATAATTCTGATTTGAATATGGTATACCTTAATAAGGAAGGGGTCCATGGGTCTGGGATCTAAGCAGTCTGGCTCTTTATCCTGAGCCTGGCTACCCAGACAATCCAAGACAAACACCCATGTACATGTGGCAGTTCTGCTTTGCTCCTTATGTATGAATCCCTCATAGCACTCCTAGGCCATGTTATCAGCACTTATGGTAGCAGGTGCTAAAACACAGGAAGTTAGGAAGTCACTTATAAATAAAAAAGAAAGGAAGTACTAGACTGTGCCCTATGGTGTTCAATGGAATTAAAAGTATTAGGATGAAGTTGGGCATGGTGGTTTACACCTGTAATCCCAGTACTTTGGGAGGCCAAGGCAAGAGGATTGCCTGAGCCCAGGGGTTTGAGACCAGTCTGGGGAACTTGGAGAGACTTCATTTCTACATAAATCAAAAAATTAGCTGAGTGTGGTGGCACGTGCCTATAATATATTCCAGCTACTTGGAAGGCTGAAGCAGAAGGATCACCCAAGTCCAGGAGGTCAAGGCTGTAGCAGCCGTGATTATGCCACTGCACTCCAGCTTGGTTGACAGAGTGAGACTCTGACTAGAAAACATAATAATAACAAATAAAAGTATCAGGATGGAATTGTGGTGTTTAAAATTCTTAAAAAGAGGCTGGGCGTCGTGGCTCAGCCTGTAATCCCAGCACTTGGGAGGCTGAGGCCAGAGGATTGCCTGTGCCCTGGATTTGAGACCAGCCCGGGCCACTTGGTAAAACCTCATCTCGACAATAAATCACAAAAACTAGCTGGCGTGGTGGCGTGCGTCTGTAGTTCCAGCTACTTGGAAGGCTGAGGCGGAAGGATCACCTAAGCCCAGCAGGTCGAGGCTGTGATGGTTGTGAGCGTGCCACTGCACTCCAGCCTGGGGAACAATAGTGAGACTCACTCTTGTTCCAGCTATCCCTATCATTCTTTTGAGTTGGAGTCTCACTCTTGTTCTGGCTATTCCTATCATTCTTTTGAGTTGGAGTCACACTCTTGTTCCGGCTATCCCTATCATTCTTTGAGTACTTCCTCACTTTCTGGTGCAGCAAGATACTCCAGGCACATGGTACATGATACAACCTTTCCTGCACCCAACCCTAGAGTCAGCCATTTCTCCAAATCTTGGTTCTTTTTGGTGGAGGATGGTATTTAGACACTAGGATGTGGGCACTAGGTGTCCTCATTGTTACAGGTGTGTCTTTCTTCTAGGCCTACTCAGAGGACAGATCCAGGAAGAAAGAAAGAGAAAAGCAAGCACCCAGAAAAACACATAAACATTTATATATTCACATGTACACATATATCTATATTTCTTTATATCTTTTTTAAGAATGGAAAATATAGTTTATTTATAAAGTAAATTAGAGAGAGAGAGGAGACTCACCTCCCCAAGGTAAGGGAAGGGATCAAAGACAAGAAACTTGGTGGGCATAACTCAGAGATCACGTGAACACACCAGAGTTTAACAAAACAATGACCTATTTATATCTTTTTAAGAATTTTTTAGCCAGGCTCGGTGGCTCAGCCTGTAATCCCCCGCCTTTGGGAGGCTGAGGTGAGTGGATTGCCTGAGCCCGTGGGTTTGAGACCCGCCTGGGCAGCGAGACCTCATCTCTACAATAAAATAAAATAAAATAAATCAGGCGGGCGTGGTAGCTCATGCCTGTAATTCCGGCTACTTGGAAGGCTGAGGCGGAAGGATCGCCGGAGCCCAGCAGGTCGAGGCTGCGGTGGCCGGGAGCGGCCACTGCACTCCAGTCTGGGTGACAGAGTGAGACTCCAACTCAAAAAAAAAAAAGAATGATAGGGATATGTAGAAGGGACACAAGAACTAGCTTGAAGGGCCTCCCACTAGCCAAATCTGGGATAATTTGATTTTTTTGGGGGGGGGCTTAAATAACAAAATTTATTTTCTTATAGTTCTGGAGGTTTAAAGTCAAAAATCAAGGTGTCAGCATATTTGGTTTCTTCTAAGGCCTCTTTCCTTGGCTTGCAGATGACTGCCTTTGCACTGTGTCCTCATGTTGTCACCCCTTGGTTTGTGTATATTGTCTATATCCTAATTTCCTCTTATAAGAACACCAGTCATACTGGATTAGGGTACACTCATATGACTTCATTTTACCTTTTTTTGGTATAAATGTAAGAGGTAAAAGTGCAGCTAATTATTTTTAAAATTACAGTAAGGAATTATAACCCATTGACTAAATAAGAATACATTAGTCCATACTGGTAGAAATGAGAAAAAAGAGAAAGCCCTTCTTGCAGGTATTTCTCTCTTTTTTTTTTTTTTTTTTTTTGAGTTGGAGTCTCACTCTGTTGCCCAGACTGGAGTGCAGTGGCCACTCCCGGCCACCATAGCCCACAGCCTCGACCTGCTGGGCTCCGGTGATCCTTCCACCTAAGCCTTCCAAGTAGCCAGAACTACAGGTGCGCGCTACCATGCCCGGCTAATTTTTAAATTTATTGTAGAGATGAGGTCTCGCCAAGTTGCCCAAGTGGGTCTCGAACCCACGGACTCAGGCAATCCACTTTTGAGAAAGTCCTTCTTTACAGTAACATACAAACTAATAAATACAGAAAGAAAGACAGAAAATCATATCCTACAAAAATAACTGGCCTGGACTCTTCAAAAATATCAAGATTAAAAATGATAGCAAGCCGGGTTCAGTGGCTCAGCCTGTAATCCCGCGCTTTGGGAGCCTGAGGTGAGTGGATTGCCTGAGCCCGCGAATTCGAGACCTGCCTGGGCAACTTGGCGAGACCTCATCTCTACAATGAAAGAAAAAAAAAAAACAACAAAAAAAATGATAGCAAAAGGGTGAAGAGGTGTTCCAGATTAGCAGAGACTAAAATGGACATGACAACCACATGCAGTATGTGGTCCTGGGCAGGGGGCAGGGTTAGGGGCAGTAGACACAGCTATCAAAGGTACTGTTGAGACAACTGACAAAGTACGGACCATGGCTTACAGAACAATAGCACATCAAAGTGGCACTGCTTACATTTAAGAATGGTACCATAGTTCTATAAGAGAATATCTTTGTTCTTAGGAAAGATAAAATAGGATTAATACTTGAGTATATCAGGGTAAATGGACACTAGGAAACAATCTGTGAATGTGAGTAACAGGAGTTCCTTATACTAGTCCTGCAACTTTTCTGTAAGTTTGTAGTTATACCCAAAATATATTAAAAAATCCTCCCCAGTCACCGACTCCTCTGCTGTAGAGGCTGCTGGTAAGGGGTTACCTTGCATATTAAATGGAAATGCTCCAGTGAAGAAAAATGGCTGGAATGCTGGCGCCGGTCCTGCGTATGTCCCATTTTGAGGCTCCAGAGACACCGGTGGCTTGGACGGGACAGAAGAGAACAGGGAGCGGCTCTGACTCACTGGTGGCTGACAAACAGGACCTGGCTTTGTGCTTTCTGGTGTTCGGAGTATGGCAGCAGGGGCAGACACATCACCATTCTGAACTAGGGCCAAAGAGGTGTGGTCCCGGGGAAAGGCCCCCAGCAGGGGAGGTTCCCCAGCGGGAAGCAATGGAGATGAGCCATCTGCAGGGGGTGATGCAGGAGGTGTGGAGGGGCCCCCGTTCTGTAGCTGGGCTGAGTCCTCTGCTGCAGGGGTGCAGATGAAAGGGAACGGTGGGTTGGCCAAGTAGTTGGGAACAAAGGGCAGTTCTGACTCCTTCTTCAGCTGGGGGAGGTTGTCATCATCATCGTCATCATCTTCCACTGAAAAATAAGAAAACACAGAACACTGACACAGTCCTTTGAAAATTACTAAGGAAGAGCCGTGGAGTTCAAAACCAGCCTGGAAAACATAGCAAAACCTCATCTCTACAAAACATTTGTTTTTAAAAATTAGTCAGGCATGGGGGTGTGCACCCATAGTCCCAGCTACTTGGGAGGCTAAGGCAGAAGGAGCCCTGAGCCAAGGAGGTTGAGGCTTCAGTGAGCTGTGATCAAGTCACTGCATTCTAGTCTAGGTGACAAAGTGAGACTCTGACTCAAAAAACAAAAAAATTTACCAAGGAAAATGTGTCTTTTAGAAGCTAGTGTCCTTTGGTCAGTGTTAACTGCCTCTTCAAGTCAGAAGGGAAAAGAATATTTCATTAGACTTATGATTACCAATTTTATCACTAAAATTTTCCGAAAAATAAAAATAAAACCTTACAATTCTGACCTCCCCAGAAACAACATGGAATTACGATGCTAGCACAGTAATTAGATTTTAGAAACAGACCAGGTGTTTGACCGGCATTACTAATGCAGCCAATCATACCACAAGTCTTAAATCAGTTTGACAAAATCAAAAGCTCCCAAAACACAGACTCACCTCCCATAATCTTCCTGATTTCTCTCCTTGATGTTAATTGGACTGGCATTTCTCCTTTTGTGGTTAGAATCTCTTTGTCAGCTCCTGATTTTAACAGGTAAGAGACCACCTGACCATGGTTGCGTTTACATGCCCAATGTAAACAAGTCCTATTCCAAAGAAAACAATAAAAGAATGATTTAAAAAGAGGAGAACTGATTTGGGATTTCAAATTCTAAACATTGGGAAATAAATACATATAAGCCTGTTAAGAGTTCAGCTGGAACCAGGAAACTAGGATGGTGATCCCAACATTTCTTTCTACAAAGCAGGTAATCAAAATATTTAATACACTTAAATTTTGTTTTTGTTTTTGTTTTTGAGTTGGAGTCTTACTCATCACCCAGGCTGGAGTACAATGGCATGCCCACAGCCACTCCAGCATCGACCTGCTGGGCTCCAGTGATCCTTCCACCTCAGCCTTCCAAGTAGCCGGAACCACAGGCGCACACTACTACACCCGGCTAAGATTTATTTTTAAAGTTCCATTTCTGGTCCCTGGGGAAAAAACGAATCTATCCTAGGCGTTTTAATTTCAACAGCAGGATGGCTGGCCAACTCCAATAATACTGCAGAGTATTACTCTCTCAGTCACCTCAGTCTCTTTAAAACATATTTTCTTTATTGCCACATTCCTTTTCAGGGACTATGGAAACTTCCTTTATATGCCACTTGAAAATTAAATACTATTAGGCTAGTAACCACCTCCCACCTGCAGCTTTTTCTGTTACTTATGTTATTATTACTACAGCAGGTATTCTTGTCTGAATTGCAGGTGCTCACTCTTCCCTCTTTTCTTTCCTTCACATACACACACGATTTCCAAATTTTCATTTTTAAAAAGTTGGCTTCTCTAGTTCTCTCCAGAAGGCTACAAACATATCCTCATCTGCGTAAACATAAGGCACTGCACACATACTTTAATTCCTAAGGTACTTTAAAAAAAAGCATATCAACAACCAAAATTTTTCAAGAACAGACTCTTCCAACCTATCAGACCCATTTAAGTAAAACTAATCATTGAATATTGTACACATAGGAGGCTATTCTGCACACTCTGAAGGTCTATTATCTTAATGCTATATAGAAATGTAATTAGCATGCCAGCAAAAACTCCATCTTAACAGAAATTGAAGGACTCAAAGCTACTAAATCCATCCCCAGGTACCAAAGCTGGATGCATATTATGGAAGAAAATACTTTTTCCCCGTTTTGAAATATCCTCCTTCAGCAACTCTCTAACTGAACTGAGATAAACAGCTTCAGAGTTTATAGCCAAATACAGATATGAGAAATAGAACATTATGTTCAATCATGAGGGTTAGGTCACCAACCTGGGAAATATAATTATCTGGAAAGTTTATTTGGTTCCAGGAAAAAGCTGAATCGCCCTGGGTACCTTAAATTAGTAATTTACAGATAGTATGTGTGGCAGGCTGGGAGCAATTCCATTGATGTTTCAGCGTGACATTCTCCACTATTATTCATTAGGATTAAATTATCCAGGTGACTTTAAGGTAAACTCTATGAAGAAATGACTGCCAATTTGGGAAAAATAAGAGAAGAGTCTGTTTTTGCTTTTTTGCATGTTGGGAAGAGTCTTGACCCAGACTTCCAAATTCTAAGCTCCCTGAGATAAGGAAGTATCTGCTTGGCCCATACAGGTGCTTAATTAACATTTGCTGAAGGAATGAACCAAAGATGTGGTAGACATTGCTTGGAGTAGGACCCAATCTATCCTTGATTCTGGGCGAACTGCAGCCTAGAGTATGTTTCTGTATGAACGTCTGTGCATAGGCTTGAAAAGTGAACAATTATCATGATAAGTGATCCCTCAGAAATGAATGGCGCATGATGAGAAAAATATGCTCCCTTTTGGAAATAAAACACTCACTTGCTAGTAGTAAATCACTTGTTCATGGCAAGCTTGAGAAAGAAGGAGGTAATTTACTGCTAGTGGCTCTGAGAGACTCTGGGACAAACCAACTAGCTGAAACATCACCATGGAGAGGGGGTTAAGTCAACAAGCATGTCCCCCACAGCCTGTGCCCTTAGTGACCATCATTTACAGTCTAGAGCTGTGTGTCTCTGGGTAGCTATAACTCGGAGCCATTGTAGCCAGGCAGTCTTTTCGACTTCATGAGGCATTACACTTACTCCTTAAAACCAAGGATTATGCGTGACACTTGAATTACAATTGATGGAGGACTCTATCTTTGAACTTCAACTCTTCAAGCTTTGCATTTGCAATAAGAATATCCTATTAGAGCTGGGAACTATTTCAGACCAGAGGCACCGGGCATCATTCATCAACTGGGCATCATTCATCAATGCTGAAACTGTGGTTACTGAGCAACCAAGAATTGAAAGCAGTTACCCTTCTGCTTTTCCATGTCAGAGTAAGCTTTTTGAGGGTAACCCTATATCCTATTTCCAGCATATTTCCACAGTTAACACAGATATACTTTACATGTTGGCCATTGTCCTAAAAGCTTTACATACATTAACTCATGCAAATCCTCAAAAAAAACTCATGAGGTAAATACTACTGTCAAGGTTACCCCATTTTATGGAAGAGGGAACAGACAGTCAGCAAATAAATAAGCAAAGCATGCAGTATGCTGGGGAGAACTGAGTTGATAGGGACCATAAGGCTGGGAAAGGATTAGGGAATGCCAGAATATGGGGAGGAGCACCGTGTAATTTTAAAGTGAGGGCCAAGGAAAGACATCACTAAGAAGGTGACATCCAAACAAAAATCTGAAGGTGGGGGAGTGAACCATGTGGTGTCTGAGGAAAAGCATCTGGGACAGAGGGAAGACAAAACACAAAGGTCTTGAATCAAGACTGTGCATGGAATTTCAGGAAAAGTGATGCCAGCAGAAAGAAGTGAGCAAAGGGGCAAGAGATGAGGCACAGAGGTGGAGGGAGATGGGGGACAGAAGATAGAAGCCATCGGACCCTTCGCCTTTCAGAGTGACATGGGAGTCACTTTTGAGCAGAGTGATATGATCTGACCTGTGTTTTAAGTCAGGATCCCTCTGGCCACTGTGTTGGAAAGACTGTAGGGTATAACTAGAGAAGAGCCTACTTAGGAGGCTACTGCGGTGATCCAGGTGAGGGAAATGACTGTGGCTTCATCCCAGAGGTGTCAAGGGAGGGCTAGCGAGAAGTGGTCAGATTCTGACTATATCTGAAGCCAGAGCTGGTAGAAGTGGCTGATTGATTTAATGTGGGCTATGGAGAAAGACAGGGCAAAGAGGATACCAAAGATTCTGGCCGAACACCCGAGAGGCTGAGATGAGGCAGGCTTGAAGGTGCAGGCTTGGGGCATTGGAGGATGAGGAGAAACTAGGAATTCGGCCTTGGACGTGTTGCTTTGGAGGTGCCTATAAAACGTCTTCCCCAGTTCTAGCTATGAGAGACACCTCTTCAAGTTACTTCACCTTCACCTCACATATACTAAACACTGACTCGAAGGCAGGTATTGTGTTTAGGGGGGTAGGGTCAGAGTCAGATGCCAGGTCTGTTTTATAGCAACTGTAAATTCTATGACCTTGGGGAGAAGCATTGTGCAAACTGGGGGAATTACTTCACCTTTCTTAGCCTCAGTTTTCTCCATCTGTACATAGAGAGAATAACAACAAATACATCCCCAAGTAGTGGTGAATGAGCTAACACATATAAAGTGCTTAGAACCACATCTGTACTACAGAGCAGTTGAAGAAATGTTAGCTATGTATATTATGCTTCATCTCATTAAACGCTCAACATTCTTCTAGAATAAACAGAAAATGAAGCGACTTGGGCAACATCGCATAGCTAGGCAGGAATGAAGAACCTGCCAGAAAGGAAAGACCAAGCTCATTTTTCTACACAACAGTGCCTCCCAGTGCCAAAAACAGTAATTCTCAACTTTGAACCTCAGGACAATGCTCAAGAAAGGTACATACTCAACAGCAAGTTTGCAAACACTTTTAAACAAAACAAAATGGCAATATCCGCTTTTTCCTGGCTTTCTGGACACCAGCAAGGCTGTTTTCTTTAGGAGACAGATTTTTCAGGCAGTCAGGAAACCTTGGTTCTGGTCCTAACACGTAATAGTTGTGTGACCTAGGGCAAATTATTCTCTGGGGTTGAACCTATCTCCTTTCAGTTCCAAAATGTACGATTCCGTGTGTGTGTGTGTGTGTGTGTGTGTGTGTGTGTGTGTGTGTGTGTGACACGTAATAGTTGTGTGACCTAGGGCAAATTATTCTCTGGGGTTGAACCTATCTCCTTTCAGTTCCAAAATGTACGATTCCGTGTGTGTGTGTGTGTGTGTGTTTTTTTTTTTTTTTTTTTTTTTTTTTTTAGTTTTCTGAGTCGGAGTCTCACTGTCATCCAGGCTGGAGCGGAGCGCAGAGGTAGGCTCACAGCCACTGCAGCCTCAACCTGCTAGGCTCAGGCAATCCTTCCACCTCAGCCTTCCAAATAGCTGGAACTACAGGCAAATGCCACCACGCCCGACTAATTGGCTTTTTTTTTTTTTTTTTTTAATTGTAGAGATGAGGTCTCACCAAGTTGCCCAGGCTGGTCTCAAATCCCTGGGCTCAGGCAATCCTCTTGCCTCTGCCTCCCAAAGTGCTGGGATTACAGGCATGAGCCACCGCACCCAGCATGATTCCATTTAAAAAAAATAAAATAAAATATTTGCAAACTTGCTTGAACTCTAAGCTAGCAAAACAGGCTGGTTAAGCATTACCTGGATCAAATAAAAATTTAAATTCTAAATGCAAAGAGGGTAGAATAATACCACATTCAGCAACTTCAAACTAAAGATTTGACTACCAGCAACATCTTAAAATGAGACTCTTTAACTGGGAAGGACTCGATCAGCAGGCAGACATCTAAAGCCTTGATGAAATTCCATGTTTGAAACTGTAATAAGAAAACAAAGCAAAATACTCCATAGGATAAACAAATGAGTCTTCCCTCAACAGGCAACTGTAGGCAGCAGCAGCAGCAACAAATCACTGTAGTGAGACAACAGAGATGCAGAACAGAGATGCAAATGTTTTTCCTGGTCTTGGCTTTAAAAATCATGCTTGTTTTTAAGATTCATATTTGCTCAGTTGCTTATGCATTTAGCTCTGCACGATGTGTTCTTCATAAGCACCTACGGGCAAATTAGTTCAACCCTCGAGCTGAGGTGAGCTCCAGGGCCTCAGTCGCTGAGAATCGCAGCCGCCAGCCAGGGGGCGCGGGGCCGCGGGGGCGCCAGGGTCCCAGTGGGCACTGCCCGTGGACCACGTGGGCAAGGATTTGGGCAGGACGCGCTCCCGACTGCACGAGGCACGGGGGCCGGGGGTGGCCTCAAGCGCGCCCAGCCTCGGAGGCCCGAGGCGACAGGCCTCGCCTTAGCCTGGCGTCCAGGGGCTGCCCTGACCCTAGGCCTCCCCCGCTCCCCACTTACCAGCCGTTGACCTCATTTTGGGAGTTCACATCCACCCCGCTCTCCACCAGTTTCTGCACCTCCCGAATGTCCCCTAAGGCCGCGGCCTCCCGCAGCCTCTCCTGCTGCTCCTTCTGCTCTAGGAGGGCGCTCATCTTCCCCTCGGCCCCAGGCCCCGGCCCGCCCGCCTGCCCCACCCCGCCTGGGGCCTGTCAGCGCCGCCGCCGTCGCCGCGGCCCGCTCCCGGCCATGGGGAGGGAGGGCCGAGCTGGCCCGCCCCGCTCGCGCCCGTCCCGGGGCTTCTGCTCCCTCCCGCCTGCCGCCCGCCGCCCCCTGCTGCTCCCGGCCCGCAGGCCCCGGCCTCCTCCCCGGCCGCGCCTCCCGATAGCCGGCTCCGGGGGACCCTATTCAGTGTGACAACCCTGACCCAGATATTTTCCGTTCCGACCCACGGCCCTGGCGCCCGGGCTGGCTGTTTATGTAACTCCTGCACATTATGATCTGCCATGATTCATTGACTATTTTTAGACTTCCCCACCCCGCAGTTTCAAGGGAGGAGGACAGACACATGAAAAGAGAAAAAAGCATATTTGAGAGCCAAAAAAGCCTTATCCTCTGGTGCAGCCTGTTTACCAGCCATCAAAAATAATTGGTGGATTCTTTTCTGTTGGGTGTTAGGTTTTGTTTTGTTTTGTTTTCCAGTTTGGTTGGCTCCTTTTTCTTATCTGAGCCAATTCTTGCCCAGCAGGATGGGGAAATGGGCTGCAAACGATCCTACTATAATACGCCCATTATAGCAGAGATAGATTACACTGTTTTTTTCTTCTTCTTGACACTGCTTGGGACAATGCAGTGAGAATGTTTATTTCAATTGTTGTTTTACATCTCATGTTGGACAGGGATTTCTTCTAACCTTGATTTCAGGAAAAATATTTATATTGTGCTTACAGTCTATAAACTGTAATTGCTGCTTATAAATCATAATTAATTACTCTTTATGAAGGCCGCATAGGAAAGAAAAGAACACCAAAGAGGCTTTGGAGATATCCTGTTCCTGATCCCAGGTGCTTAAGGAAAAGCTATGGTGTGCATGTAAACAGCATTTTGCCTGACTTCTTGACTAATTTTTCTGATGAGGCTAAGAGCCTCAGTTGGCACTGTCTTATACCCAGTGGGAGAAACAGAAAATATCGTTTTGCTGAGCCCAGGTGCAATCGAAGAGATCCTCCAATGTGGCACAGAATGGAACTTTGCAGATGGGGTCAGAAGGATTAAGGAAATAGCCCTGGGGAGAAAGAGAGGAAGGCCTGACCAAAAAGAGATGAAATAGGAAGGGATAAATTAGGCATAGAGTTTTCATTTCCGTCTCTTGGGGCTGCCAGGATCTGTGGAGCAAGCGTTTATCTTGCCACTGTTTAAGAAAAACCAATGTTTATTATGATATAGTAATTCACACAGCACAGTGCACACCAGGTGGTGCTGAATATAAACTGACTACACACTTAAATTGACCCTTATGACAAATTGGAATTCTGCTTGAGTTTATATTTGTATTTGTTCCCCCAATTTAAATGCTAATTCTCAGATTCAGTATAATACTCCATCTTAAGTTGATGTGCGTGGCACTGGAATTGGGTCCTTTAACACAATTTGAGTGATATAAGAATAGATAGTGGCCTTTTTTTCTTTTTTATTTTTTTGGGTAGGAGTCTCACTCTGTTGCCCAGGCTAGAGTGCAGTGTCATGCTCACTCAGCCTCGACCTGCTGTGTTCAGGAGATCCTTCTGCCTCAGTCTTCCAAGTAGCTAGAACCAAAGGCGTGCACCAGCACATCTGGCTAATTTTTTTAATTTATTGTTGAGATGAGGTCTCGCCAAGTTGCCCGGGTTGGTCTTGAACCCCTGGACTCAGGCAATCCTGTCACCTCTGCTTCCTAAAATGCTGGGATTACAGGTGTGAGCCACCACATCTGGCTAGTGGTCTCTTTTTCTTTAAAACGCAGTTTTCTGGCCGGCTACTTGGAAGGCTAAGCAGAAGGATCACCTGAGCCCAGAAGGTTGACGCTGGGGTGGCCGTGAGTGTACCACTGCTCTCCAGCCTGGGCGACAGAGTGAGACTTCGACTCAAAAAATAAATAAATAACAAGAAAAAGAAATAACAAAACACAGTTTTTAAAACTGTTAGTGACACTCTCCAAAATCTATGAGTTCTCTTTATGAATTTTATTTGTCAAATGTGCATTCCTTAAAAGGATGATAGCATGTGCCCTACAATAGTGGCCGCTCCCGGCCACCGCAGCCTCGACTTGCTGGGCTCTGGTGATCCTTCCGCCTCAGCCTTCCAAGTAGCTGGAACTATAGGCGCGCGCTACCACGCCCGGCTAATTTTTTGATTTATTGTAGAGATGAGGTCTCGCCAAGTTTCCCAGGTGGGTCTCGAACCCGCGGGCTCAGGCAATCCACTCACCTCAGCCTCCCAAAGGTATGGGATTGCAGGCTGAGCCACCGAGCCCGGCATTAATATCCTTTTAAGCTCAATCTCTACTTACCTCTGACTTCAGTCTTCTGTTTGTTATCCTCAGAGAAAAAACCAAAACTTTTTCCACAAACAAAACCTCTGATCCTAGATATGTCGGAATGTAGCCTGCTGGCTGTTCTTTTACCGCTTTCATTTATCCATTCTTCGTCTTGTCTCCGAGGATACCTGACTCACTGGGTATATTAAGTATGCACTGTTTGTCAGACACTGTTCTAGTCACTGAGGATGCTACTACAAACAAATCAGAGTTCTTGACTTCAAAGAACACATAGTCTACAAGGAAGACAAGGCAAACAATAGAATGTGCAATGCATGACAGTAGAAGCAACAGTTGTGAGCATGGAGATGGAAGCCAGACAGCCGGTGTTTGCATGCCAGCTTTGCACTCATATAATCTCAAAAGAGCTACTCAACCTTCCTCTGCCTCAAATTCTGCATCTGCGAAACAGGAATGATAATAGGACCTGCTTTGCAGGATTATTCTCTGGATTGAATGAAGGCCTGGACATCATAAACATTCAAAAGGTCATAGGTGTGTTATAACAAGGTTAATTTAGGGAAGAGTCCCTGATGGAGTGGGAGGACAGTGGCAGTCAGAAAACAAGGATAACACTCAGGTTTCTAGCTTATTAGTGGTGCTATTTACTGAGATTTGAGGCAGAGGATGAAGAGAAGATTTAAGGCTTGTTCATGAATTCACTTTTTAAAAAATATTTATTGGCCGGGCACAGTGGCTCAAACCCGTAATCTCAGCACTTTGGGAGGCTGAGGCGAGAGGATTGCCCGAGCTCAGGGATTCGAGACCAGCCTGGGCAATATGGTGAGACCTTGTCTCTACAATAAGTCAAAAAATAAGCTGGGTGTGGTAGTGCACACCTATAGTTCCAGCTACTTGGAAGGCTGAGGTAGAAGGAGCTCCTGAGCCCAACAGGTAGAGGCTGTGGTGGCCGTGAGCGTGCCACTGTACTCCAGCCTGGGCGACAGAGTGAGACTTCGACTAAAAAAAATTTTATTTATTTATTTAGTTTAAGAGACAGGGTCTCGCTCTGTCGCCCAGGCTGGAGTGCAATGGTGCCACCATAGCTCACTACAGCCTTGAAATCCTGAGCACAAATGATCCTCCTGCCTCAGCCTCCTGAGTAGCTGGGACTACAGACGTCATCACGCATGGCTAATTTTTAAAAAAAATTTTTTCTGTGGAGACAGAGTTTTACTATGTTAGGCTGATCTCGAACTCCCCAGCACAAGCACTCCTCTTGTCTCAACCTCTCAAGGTGCTGGAATTACAGGCATTAATTTACTTTTAAATCTTTTGAATAGGCCAGGCTCGGTGGTTCAGCAATTTGGGAGGCTGAGGCAAGTGGATTGACTGATCCCATGGTTTCGCAACCTGTCCGGGCAACTTGGCAAGACATCGTCTCTACAATAAATCAAAAATTTGCTACCTGGAAGGCTGAGGCAGAAGGACTGCCTGAGACCAGCAGATCAGGGCTGTGGTGGCCGTGAGTGTGCCACTGCACTCCAGCCTGGGTGACAGAGTGAGACTCCAACTCATAAAACAAAATCTGTTGAATTGAGCTTTCTGAGGATTTTATTACTACTCTTTCTGCTACTATTAGCTCAGTGCCAGACACTGTGGTAAGTGTTGTACATGAATTATCTCATTTAGTCCTCACAGCAACCCTAAAAAGTAGAACAATCATTATTATCTGAGGCTCAGAGAGGTAATTATCTTGCCCAAGTCCATGCAGTTTAGTTAGTAATGGAGCAAGGCTTTAAATTCAAGTTCAATTTCAGAGCCTGTGCTTTCTGTTCAGATTTTAAGTGGAGATGCCCAGTAAACAGTTGTATGCATGAGCACTGCATTTAGGAAGAAGAACTGGGCTGGTGATTGGTGCTTGGCAGTCATCAGCAAAAGGTGCTAGCAGAAGTCATGAGAACAAAAAAGATAGTCTCAAGAGAGTCTGTGAGCACTGAGAGGAGACAGCCGAAGACAGCCAGGCGTGGTGGTGTGTTCCTGTTCATCCCAACTATTCTGAAGACCGAGGCAAGAGGACCCCTTGAGCCCAGGAGTTCAAGACCCATCTGGGCAACACAGCAAGACTCTGTCTTAAAATAAACAAATAAGTTTTTTAAAAAAGAAAATAACTGACGACTAAAGAATACAGATGGTTCCCAACTTATGATGGTTCAACTTAGGATTTCTTTACCCTTGTGTGAAAGCAGTACCCATTCAAAAGAAACATTACTTCAAGTTCCCATAAAACCATTCTGTGCCAGGCTCAGTGGCTCAGCCTGTAATCCCAGCACTTTGGGAGGCTGAGGTGAATGGATTGCCTGAACCCCCGGGTTCGAGACCCGCCTGGGCAACTTGGCAAGACCTCATCTCTACAATAAATCAAAAATTAGCCAGGCATGGTAGCGCGTGCCTGTAGTTCCAGCTATTTGGAAGGCTGAGGCGGAAGGATCTCCGGAACCCAGTAGGTTGAGGCTGCGGTGGCCGGGAGCGGCCACTGCACTCCAGTCTGGGTGACAGAGTGAGACTCCAACTCAAAAAAAAAAACAAAAAAAAAAACCATTCTGTTTTTCAGTTTCCATATAGTATTCAATAAATTTCATGAGATATTCAGCAGTTTATTATAAAATATGGTTTGTGTTAGTTTTGCCCAACCGTAAGCTAATGTAAGTGTTCCGAGCATGTTTAAGGCAAGGCTAAGTTATGATGTTCAGTAGGCTAGATGTATTAAATGCATTTTTTTTTGAGTTGGAGTCTCACTGTCACCCAGACTGGAGTGCAGTGGCATGCTCACGGCCACTGCAGCCTCAGCCTGCTGGGCTCAGGTGATCCTTCCACCTCAGCCTTCCAAGTATATGGAACCACAGGTGTGTACCACCACACATGGCTAATTTTTTGGTTTATTGTAGAGATGAGGTCTTGCCAAGTTGTCCAGGCTGGTCTCAAACCCTTGGGCTCCTCTTGCCTCCACCTCCCATAGTGCTGGGATTACAGACATGAGCCATCGTGCCCGGCAAATACATTTTCAATTTATATTTTCAATTTATGGTGGGTGTACTGAGATGTAACCCCATTGTAAGTAGTTGAGCAACTTCTCTTAAGATTTTATGATGGATAGAAGAGCAGAAACTCCCAAATGAGCTCTAACCTGGTCAAAAGAGTGAGATCCCGACTCAAAAAAAAAGAAAAAGAAAAAACTCCCAAATGAGACTGAAGAGGAATAGCTGGAATAACAGGAGGAAAAGTAAGTGACCCAAGGGATCCAGTGCTGCAAAAAGGACCATAAAGAAAATATTGGAAGGTGTAAGATGGGCTTAACTCTGAGGAGATTGTTGATGTCCTAAGAGAAAAGTTTAGCAGAGAAACGAGGATGGCAGCTAGACAGTCTTAATCCATTCAGGCTGCTATAACAAAATACCACAAACCATGTGGTTTATAAGCATCAGAAATGTATTTCTCACAGCTTTGGAGGCTGGAGGTCCAAGATCAGGGTGCCGGCATGCTCGGGTTCTAGTGAGGGCCTCTTCTAGGTTGCAGACAACCGCCTTCTCGATACACCCTCACACGTTGGATGGGACAAAGAGGCTCTCTGGAGTCTCTCTTAGGAAAGGCACTAATTCCATCCATGAGGCTCCACCCTTGACCTAATCACATCCTAAATGTCCCACCTCCTAATACCATGACCTTAGGGGGTCAGGATTTTAACATACGAATTTTGAGGGGACAAAAGCTTTCCAACTCTAGCACAGATTATAATGGGGTTAGGAGTGAAAAGCAGCTACCTCCCATATGTTGTATACCAGGCTAGAATCTGAGAATACAAAGAAATGGCACCTGACCTTAAAACAAATGTTCATTCTGAAAGAAGAAATTGATGTTGGAAATATTGTGTGACAAACCCCAAAATGTGCAAGGATGCTTAAGGTAAAATGGTGGCACAAAGAAGAAGGTGACCGGCTTGACCTCATGGAGCTGCCGAAACTTGGGCTGTGTGCTGAAGGGTGGGGAGGGGCTTCTGCCTGTAATCCCAGTTACTCCATAGGCTAGAGTGGGAGTGAGAACCTGTCTCTTAAAAAAAAGGCTGGGTTCGATGGCTTATGCCTGTAGTCCCAGCACTTTGGAGGCTGAGGGGGCAGGATTGCTTGAACCCAGGAATTTAAGACCAGTCTGAACAACACAGCAAGACCTTGTCTCTACAAAAAAATTTTTTTTTAAATTAGCTGGACGTGTTGGCACATGTCGGCACATGTCTGTAGTCCTAGCTACTCAGGAGACAGAGTTGAAGAATTCTCAGGCAAGGAGGTCAAGGTTACAGTAAGTCGTGATTGTGCCACCGCACTCCAGCCTGGGTGATAGAGTGAAACCCTGACTCAGGAGGAGGAGGAGGAGGAGAAGAAGGAGGAGGAGGAGGGGGAGGAGGGTTGCTGGGGTGGGAAGCAACACAGATGGGGGATGTAGCAGAAAGGGTCTTCAGGGCATGGGGAATAGCAGTAGATAAAGTTGCAGAAACCTGTCAGAGCATGGACCACTTTGTGCTGTTCAAACCTAGAGTAGAGACGATGGGAAGCCATGGAAGGGTTTTGAGCAAGGAAGAGACACGACCAGATTTACATTTAGAAAGATGACTCAGAGGCAGCAAGACAGAGAGACGAAGGATGGAGTCAGGGGCCATGCTGGAGCCTGGGGAGCAGTTAGAAGACCCATAGCGACTACAGCTTCCTTTCCATATTAGTTTGTTAGGGCTGTCGTAACAAGATGCCACAGATTGGGTGGCTTAAACAAGAGAGATTTATTTTCTTACAGTTATGGAGGCTAGAAGTCCAAGATCTGGGTTTTGGCAGGTTTGGTTTCTCCTGAGGCCTCTGTCCTTGGCTTGCAGATGGCCACTTGCTCACTGAGTCCCCATGTGGCCTCTCCTCTGTAAAAGTGCATCCTTGGTGTCTCTTTGTATATCCACATTTTCTCTTATAAGGTCACAAGTGAGATGTATCCTACCCCAAGGAACTCATTTAAACTTAATCACAACTTTAAAGGCACGCCCTCCAAATTCAGTCACATTCTGGGGGTTGAGGCTTCAACTTATGAATTTGAGGGTGAGGGGAAGATGATTCAGCCCCTAATAGTAATAGGTTTGTATATGGAATTGGGTCTGGAGGCCACTGGCTGATAATGTTTTCCCTTCCCATCATTGGGAAAAGGCTAACTCATATAATTGATCAAAATTATTGGTAAACTGGGCATTGTGACCTAAACTTTTACCTCTGGGCCCTGAGACCTACAAGAGAATCTGATGCAGATGACACTGGCGCTGGTTGAATTAATGAAGGATGAATGAAGGTATTTGTTCTCCACAGTGGTAGCACACACTGAACTGTGGCTGTCCTCAGAGTCTAGGAAAATGAGAGTTGTAGGGTGAGGCTTGTCTGGTGTGTGACTGGGCCAGGCTCTCTCACCTCTATGATCCAAAGGCATTTATTTTTTTCATTTCAAGATCAAATTGTAGCTATTGTGACATTTCGATCTCCTATTGGTCACTTTCCTGAGAACCAGGTTTTATACATTTATCTTTGTGTTCCCAGCTAATAACCCAGTACCTGGCACAGAGCACCTGTACTATTATAGTTTGTGGCATTAATGAGATAACTAGAGTAAAGTTTTGGGGTGGGCTGAAGCTATACCTTTGCAATCAGTTTGTGGATGTCCTGTTAGTTTGTGGTTCATAACTTATACTTTTTTTTTTTTTGGTGGTAGTAGTGTTATAGCTGGATTGTGAGAAACAACGCCAACACACAGAGAAGGTCAGATTATGAGTCCTTTATTGATACCGGCAACCCAGAGCGGACTAGTGTCCCAAATAACTCTCGGCGGCAAACAGAGTGAGTAGTGGGTATTTAAAGGTAAAAATTACATAAGTTGTACAGTTTGATTGATATTCTTGGCAATACATTTGATTAGTAAGGGGTACGAATGATTACAGAATTTACGCAACTAGGGAGTTTTCAACCACCAAAAGGTACAGGAATGTGGGATGATTACAGGAAGGTTACATGAGGGGGTTATTCCTAGGTTAACATGGAAGCTCTGTTACAAAATGGAGTTACTTATGTCAAGCTAGCTATTACAGGTTATTATAGGTTTTTTAGATTAGATATTTTATGTTTTATTAATTTCTTTCCCCTTTTACTTGTTCATGAGTTAATGTGTTGACTTAGTCAAAAGTATATTATTATACTGGGGTTTTATAAACATAAATTTTACAGAACTGATTCATTGTTTGACAAGACGAATAATTCAATTTATTATGCAGGGCCCTATGAGCAAACCAAGGAGGAGAAGTATGAAGGGTTTAACTAGACCAGTAACAAGAGTTGTTAGCCATGGGTTCCAATTGAACAAGGATTGGAACCAGGATTTATGCTTTTTTTTTTTTTTGTCATTTGTCTAAATATTCTCAGACTTTTTGAAGAGTATTTTTAATAACCCCAGATTTGTTGGCATAAAAGTAACAAAGCTTTTCCAAGGGTTACCCAGAGTCCACCTTGGGATAGAAAAAGTAAGTTTAGGTCTTTACGATTTTGAAGGACAATTTTAGCTAGGGATTTTACCTGGTTATGGAGTTGGTCCCTGGTAACTTGCAGATTTTCTAGGTCAGCATTAATTTCTTGGGCAGGGTTAGATAAACCCAGTTCTTCACAAACTAGAGCAGTGGTGCTGATTGCAGCTGTTCTAGCTACACTTAGCCTGACTAAGGTAGGTACTAACAAGGGAACAGTGTGTTTTGAATGAGCAATTGGAAGATGGGGGGGGTTGAGTAGAAGAGTTTTTTCAGGACCTCTGTAAGCATAAACTTGAGGTAGTACATGAACAGTAATATATAAAGTAGACTGATTAATTAACCTTTTGGTAGTAGCACACTTGATAAGGTCTGTGGGACCGGCCAACCAGGTGTTGTCAGGAGCCACATTTGGCCATGGTTGCAATGAGAGACAAGTTATAAGTACCAGAGAATGGAGAAGTTGTTAGACTGTAACCTGGAGTTATGAGACAGGAGACTTTACCAGTTACATTACCTAGAGTAATGTGAACCATTTTCGGAGTGCAGTTAGTTCTCCAGATGATAGGAGTTTTAACTCCTATGCCCACATAATAAGGGGGTTTCGGCTTTAAGTAAAGCCAACAATCTGAGGTTAACTGGGGCATAGTGGCATCAAACAGATGGTGCATATTATTTAACATAGGAAAAAGACTAGGGGGTTGATGGGCCAGGTTTGGGAGTGGTCGAGGTGAACACAGGAGTTGTTGGAATGAAACTGGGGTTGTGATTTGATTAGCAGAAGGCAGAGGTTGAGGTGGCAGCTGATGGTAGCTGAACAGGAGACCCTTCAGCTCTGCCAACCGTCCTATTGGTTTGGCCGTGGTTTTATAGGTGATTGTTTGCCACTGGATGGTGAATAAGGTTATACCCATTTATATAGAGTCATATACCCCAGGTATTTCCTGTACTCCAGGAATAATGGAGAGGATTGGTAACCTTTATATATAGGTCGACCTGGGCCAGCACCCAGCCAAAGGGTAATTTCAGAGGTGTCGTTAGGCCCCCCACTGTAAGTTGCAGTGGTGACACATTTTCAGTCTGGGCAAAAGAAGTTGTTTTCCTGATTACAACTGTGGTCAGTGGGGTTACTGGGGCAGAGATAAAAGTTTATGTCCTTTATATAACTGGGGGCTGCCCACTGTTTGCATTATTTGCTGTAGTAATGATTTTGTATACCATGTTTACCGTACAGGCTTCCAGATATACATTCCTTTTCTATTTGTGCCAAGTCAGGAAGGTTTACTTTAAACTGAACCAGAGGTGAACCATGGGTCCAGTTTTGGATTGCTAGGACCTTTCCTGATGTGAATGAGGTTAAAGAAAAGGTATAGGAGCCGGGTCAGTGGCTCAGTCTGTAATCCCACGCTTTGGGGTGAGTGAATTGCCTGAGCCCGCGGGTTTGAGACCTGCCTGGGCAATTTTGTGAGACCTCATCTCCACAATAAATCAAAAATTAGCCGGGCATGGTAGCACGCGCCTGTAGTTCCAGCTACTTGGAAGGCTGGGGCAGAAGGCTAGTTGGAGCCCAGCAGGTCGCTGCGGTGGCTGGGAGTGTGCCACTGCACTCCAGTCTGGGTGACAGAGTGAGACTCCAACTCAGAAAAAAAAAAAAAAGAAAAGGTATGGGTAGTACAGTAAGTTAATTCCAAGAGGGGGGAAACAAATTAAGAAGTAACACCATAACATAGTAGGGTAATAACACATCCTACGCATAGGAGATAGGATATTATTAACAGAGACTTTTTGCCACATTTTTAATCTGCAGGAGCTATAGTAAGCAATTCTGTGTCAAAACTCAAAACAAGTTGAATTACAAAAATAAGAGGTAAAGGCTAAGTACAATACATATAAAGAAATTAGCAACCAGTCTGTTTGAGTCTTACGGTTTAGATGTCCGTTGAAAGGTGACCTTGAGAGGATTTTTGGAGTTCTTGGTTGCAGTCCAGGTGGCTGTTTTCTCTTGTTGAACGAGGTAGTGGATATTTGGGGTCCCTGCCGCCACAGTGCAGTTGATGACACGAACTGGTGGGGTTAAGTCAGTTTCCCTAGCCCTTTTGACTCAGATGTGGTGAATTCAGGCTGGTATCCCGTCAACCTTGATTGCTCTTGGAGTAGTGAGGATGACGAGAAACGGTCCTTTTCAGGCAGGAGTTAGTCCTTTTTGGAACTTTTTGACGAAAACCAGGTTGTTGGGCTGGAATGGATGAGGCGTGGAGGATGGAGTGGGCAAGACAGCGTGAACACTGGAGTGTACCATTGCCCGGACCTGTGTAGAGACTGGCGGTACTTTAACAGAGACTGATTGGTAATTTTTTTTAAGGAAGGGGTACATTGAAATGGGTTAATACAGATTATACTTGAGAAGGCTGGGTTTCTAAAAAGACAAAGTTGGCAAAGTTATTTTTTACTTAGAGTATGTATTTTCTAGGACACAGCCTTTATTTTAATTATTGTGGTAAGGTTTAGGTGCAAAATAAAAAATGGCTTCTTGCTTTTGGCTTTTTCTATTTCCCATTTCTGCTCTTGGAAATATTTATATGATTTTGGGAACCAGGGCGAAGATCAATTTTCTGTAACTTTTTCCTGCTGAGGTGGGCCGTAGAGATATCCCCTACCTATTTATTTCCAAGGGCGCATATAGGAAACAGTGGGAACTTAACTGTGTATTATTTGCATTTAATAAAATACCAAGTGAGAATATAGGCAAAAATTATTAGGCAAACAATGATGAAAAAGGCCATTGTCCCAGAAACAATGCTGGAACAGTGAAAGTAATTTAGTCTGAAACCTTTAATTTGTCAATGTAAGTTGAAATATTCTTTTGTAAATTATCTATAGTAGTACTTTAATAAGGATATACAGTTCCTTTTAACCAGTTATTGTATTATAGAACAAAAATATATCATATAAACATATTAATATGTTGTTTATAAGTAATTTTATTAGTTTTTTAAGTTAGTATGGCAGTGGCTGCTAGAGTTTGAAGGCAAGACGGCCACCCTTTTGTTGTATTGTTCAATTGCTTAGATGAGTGTGTTACTGTCTTTGTATCTGGACCGTACTTTTGTCCTTGAACTGCACCGTACTTTTGTCCTAGCAGCCCCAAGGCTATTTTTTTCCCCCTCTGATGTATAGAGAGTAAAATTCTTTTGGATAAAGTTATATGATTTCAACATGAATGGCCAGGACTAAAAGGCTGGCACCTGTGTTAAATTAAAAATTAATTTGGGGGCCGGGCTCGGTGGTTCAGCCTGTAATCCCGCGCTTTGGGAGGCCGAGGTGAGTGGATTGCCTGAGCCTGCAGGTTTGAGATCCACCTGGACAACTTGGCGAGACCTCATCTCTACAATAAATCAAAAATCAGCTGGGTGTGTTAGCATGTGCCTGTAGTTCCAGCTACTTGGTAGGCTGAGGCGGAAGGATCGCCGGAACCCAGCAGGTCGAGGCTGCAGTGGCCGGGAGCGGCCACTGCACTCCAGTCTGGGCGACAGAGTGAGACTCCAACTCAAAAAAAAAAAAAATTAATTTGAGTTCCAGTGCCCTGGTTTACCCGGAGAGTTGTTGGGGTGATGGTGAGCCAATGCCAGGCAATTTAGCAGGTTTGCGGGCCTCCATGGGTGGCTATTATTTGTGAGCCAAGTGTTCTCTCCTCTCTTCAGAAGAGAGTACATCTGCTTCCCAATGGCTTATTGGCTTGTACAGTAGACAAGGTTCAGGAGATTAGGCCTCTTTGGGGCAACTATGTTTCCCATGTCACCACAGGCTGTACCCATGAGCAATGGACACCATTCCCTTAGTAGGTTTGTTTTTACCAGGTCTTTGATGGGCACTTGGAGTTTTGGTCGCTAATTGCGACTACCAATTAGGGTCCCTCTTTGGCCCTCCATGCTGACACTATTTTGTTTTGGTTAAAAAAAACTTAAAGGCTCTTTTTTTCTTTAGGTTATACATATAAAACTTTTTAATTATTTCTTTGCTTGTGACAGTCTGATGCAAAGTCTTTTAGAGTGAACAGACCACATGGATGTGTAATGATTTGTTCCTACTTATTTATAATTATGAACAGGCAAAGTTGTTAAGAATCTTTAAAAATTACTAAATTGTAGTTTCAGTTGCAAGGCACAAATTGTCCACACCTTACAACTAGATATTTTATATTTTATTTATTTCATTAGCAGTGAGAAAACTTCAATAAATGTTTTGTTAAATGTGGTGGCTTATACCTATGATCCCAGGACTTATGGGAGGCCGAGGACAGAGGATAGCTTGAGTCTAGGAGTTTGAGACCAGTCTGGGCAACATAGCAAGACCTTGCCTCAACAAAAAAATTAGCTGGGTGTGGTGGCGTTCGCCTGTAGTCCCAGCTACTCTGGAGGGTGAGGTAGAAGGATCACATGAACCCAGGAGGTGGAGGCTGAGGCAAGCCATGATTATGCCACTGCACTCCAGCCTGGGTGCCAGAGCAAGACCCCAACTCAAAACAAACAAACGAAAAATGCTTCATTAAGAAAAGAGTAGCCAACAGCTGAGAGCTCCCTCATTTACACAGATTCGTATCTTTTTCTTTTTTCTTGTTTAGTGGAGGAAGGTCCTTCATTTATTAGCAGAGGCCAAGTTTCAAATAAGAACTGACTCCTCCCCCGCTCACCTTCTCAATAACTTAAGTCTGGCTACCCCCTTCGTCTTCCACCTTTCTACTGGATTATTCCCAACATTAAAATACTCTTAATTTCCTATCTTAAAAAAGCTTCAGATCTCCTTTCAGTTCTTGTCTTATTTTGCTGCTTTCCTTCTTTTTTTTTTTTTTTGAGTCAAGTCTCACTCTGTTGCCCAGGTTGGAGTGCAGTGGCATGCTCATGGCCACCGCAACCTCAACCTGCTGGGCTCAGGTGGTCTATCTGCCTCAACCTTCCAAGTAGCCACCACGCCTGGCTAATTTTTTTTTCTTATTGTAGAGATGAGGTCTCGCCATGTTGCTTAGGCTGGTCTCAAACCCCTGAGTTCAGGCAATCCTCTCACCTCTGCCTCCCAAAGTGCTGGGATTACAGGCGTGAGCCACCGGCCCGGCCCTGCCTTCCTTCTTAAAAAGAGCTGCCCAAGCATTTGACTTGCTCATTTTCCCTTCACTCTTCAACACATTCCAGCCTGGCTCCCAAATACAAAGCCCAATGGATACTTTTCAGTCCTCTTCTATTAGACTATCAGTGATTTTCTACACTATCACTATTGATTACTTTTACCTTCTTGAAACACTTTCTCTTTTTTGCCTTCCTTGGTACTAAACTCATCTATTTCCCTTTGACTTCTCTGGCTTTGCCTTCACAGTATCCTTTGCTGGTTCCTTCTCTATCCAAGTTGAAAACAGCATCTCTCCAGTGTTTGACATGCTCAGGCCACTTAATGAGCATCCTAAATAAGGACCACCAGTTTTAGGTATATTTGAAATAATGAAAACATAGTTTCAGGTAATGAGATGACCTTTCCTGTCCACTTTACTTGGCTGGATACTTATCATCTTTTAGGTCTCAAGTTATTTCCACTTAAGAAATGTCTCTCTGTTACTCTTTGACAGCACCCTGTCCTTTCCCCCAACCATCATAATAGCTAATGATTAAACGAATTTAAAATGTGTTGGGCCTGTTGTATCAATGTAGAGCCTTCTAGTGTATCAATGAACCCAATCTTAACAATGATACTCTGTGTTTTTTGGAGGGAGGACTATTGTAAACCGCATTTGACTAAGGCACAGAGTGGCAGAGCTGGGATTACCAAGCAATCTGGTTTTAGAATCCATACCACTAACTGTACTAGAGAATTATCCCCAGGCTCACGCCTGTAATCCCAGCACTTTGGAATGTGGAGGTGAGAGGATTGCCTGAGTCCAGGGGTTCGAGAGCAGCCTGAGCAACTTGGCAAGACCTCGTCGCTACAATAAATAAAAAAATTAGGGCGTGGTGGCATGCTCCTGTGGTTCCAGCTACTTGGAAGGCTGAGGCAGAAGGATCACCTAAGCCCAAAAAATCCAGGCTGCGGTGGCCATGAATTTGCCACTGCGCTCCAGCCTGGGCAATAGATAAGACTCCTACTCAAAAAAAAAAAAAAAAAGACTATTTCTTTAATGATTGTCTCCTCACTAACGAATAGGTCTAGAGGAGCAAGGAATGTCTGAAAGTTTCTGAGTTTAGCTTCAAGCACATTGCCTCCTACATGGTAAGTACTCAGCTATGGGTTGAACAAATGAATCAATCTTAAAAATAATTGTCTGTAATACCAGCACTTTGGTAGGCTAGGAGGGAGGATCGCTTGAGCCCAAGAGTATAAGACCAGCCTGGGCAACACAGTGTGACCGAGACTCTACAAAAAAATAGAAAAAATACTCAGGCGTGGAGGTGCTTGCCTGTAGTTCCAGCTACTTGGGAGGCTGAGGCAGGAGGATCGCTAGAGCTTAGGAGTTGGAAGCTGCAGTGAGCTATGATCGCGCCACTGAACTCCTGGACTACAGAGCAAGACCCTGTCTCTAAAAATAAATAAAATAAGATGACCCACATGGGAGGCATTAGGCGTAGGACTGAATGTCCATACTCCGTTTAGCAAACGGCTTTATCACTTCCCGCCCTGATTCCCACCCTGTGAATCAGGGGCATCGGGCGGGGGACCAAGCCAGGTGGAAGCTGCGACAAGGAAAATGGTGTCGGAACACGGCATCTTGTCCCCGCGCTGGAAGATGGCACCGCGTGCCCCGCGTGGACCGTGGGAGACACTGTCTTTTCCTCCATTTTGGAGCGGTGTCCAAGCTTCAAGACGCAGGACCCTACCGCAAAAAGGCCCGGGCATCCCGAGCGCTGGGGGAGGTGGGCAGGGGCGGAGTCCGGGCCGGGCCTAGGCGGGCCCCGCCCCCGGATGGCGGAAGCCGGGCCCGCCCTCCCCGCCCGGGCCTGGGCGTGTCCCCGCGGGCGCACGGCATGCTGGGAAGGCGCCCGGGCGGCGGCCATTTTGTCTTGTCGGCTCCTCTGTGGAGGAGGCTTTTCGGCCTGAGAGCGGACTTAGGCGGTCGGCGGCGGCGTCGCGGGCGTCTTCGTTGGCGGGTGCCAGGGCCGGTGGGAGCAGCCGCCCGAAGAAAGCACCATGATTTCGGCCGCGCAATTGTTGGATGAGTTAATGGGCCGGGACCGAAACCTCGCCCCGGACGAGAAGCGCAGCAACGTGCGGTGGGACCACGAGAGTGTGAGTCCCGCGGGCTTGGGCCTGCGCCGGGCGCCGGCGGTGGGGGAGGGGAGCCCGCGGGCTGGGGCCTGGGGCCTGGGCCGAGCGTCTTCGGCCGCCGGGGGACAGGGGGCATGGCCCGGGAGGGAGGGTTTTGCCCGGACCCGGCCTGAGGGGCGATCCGTTTTTGTGAGTCTAGTAGCGAGGAAGTCCAGGAGGGCCCCTGGCAGAATTGGAAAGCACCCCGATGGGGGGGGGGGGAAGGAGGGGCAGCGGCGTTTTCTTACATCTAGCGGCTCACCTCTTCATGACACGGGCAGAAGGGCAGATTCTTCCGTTATTTGGGTTGAGCGTCATATTAGTCTAAGGTTTCCGACCAGCATTCGTGGTTTAAAAAAAAACCGTGGCAGTATCTTACTTCGGTAATTACCTTTCTTGGAGAAAGTGGAAATCTAAAAAGAAGCTATAACTTGTGAGGATTCTCCGGGATGATTTCCACACGTTGTTTGGTAACTGTTCTTGTAAGTCCCGCGTGTAGCTGGTGGTCGAGGTTTTTCTCTCTCCTATGACACTCTTAAGCCTATGAGTAAAGGAAGATGAGGGGACCCCAGGTTCATCCCAAGTCTTGACAAGTTCGTGGCGAGACTAAACCTCATCTTGAGCCCTGTCCACTCTCCACGAATCTCTGGGACGGGTTCTCTGCCAACGCCGGGCTGTATTTCAAGTGTTTCGGTCTAGTTTTGGACATGGCGGTGTAACGTTCATGAGAGTAGATGTAGAGTTTAATCTTTCTTTGTGGTTGGGGTCAAAGGTGGTAATTTAGAACAATTGCCAGTCAAAGCATGAAGAGGTGGTTTAGCAGATAATGCTTTTTTAGGGAATTAGTTGCTTACTCCTTTTAAACAGTCTTTGGTGAGAGTAAAGTTTCTCTTTTGCGGTGCAGGAAAACAAGTTGGTGCTAGGTGAGTCCTTTTGGTACCTTAAAAAATAGTATTTGGCTACAGTTATGTCGGGGTGCTGTCTGATTTCAAAGTAGGATGAAGTGTTCTTACAGTGGAATTCATTGTTGAGGGTGTTTGTCCTGTTCATTCACACGTTTGTCATTGATTTCTAGAGGTGAATCTTTTTTTTAATATATATATATTTAAAAATTGTGAGGTACAGTTAAGGGTTAAGTATACAAATATTCATTGTGCAGCTACCCTTGATGAGGTGTGGAGGTGAGTCTTTTAAAGAGATGGGGACTTGTTTGCTTTGTTTTGCATTTAGACTCTACCTCCACTTGTCAAAATAGATAACTTTGTTGCCTATCTTTGACCTTCTTTCTTTTCTAGGCATCTTTGTTACAGTGAAGTCACTTATTCCGTTTTTAAGAGAATCACTCAAGTCAGTAACTTTTTAGTCTAAACTTTACGAAGGTTTATCTAAAAAAAGACAAAAACATGATGAGGATTCACCCATGTGCAGGGACATTTGGTTTTTGGGTTCAGGAGAAAAATGCTTTTGATTGCACTGCTCATCAACTGGAGTAGCCTTCTGTCTCTGTCTCCTTGGTTTTGAACACACGTTGGAGAAATTTTCTTCCCAGTGATAATTTATTGCCGCATTGCATTGTGTCTGATGTGTTTATGACTTTGCAGTGATGAGGCTCAGAATAGCAAATTAGGTTTTATACCATTTTAGCCGTAATCTGCGTTCCTTTCGGTTTTAGTGCTTTTCACTAATTTTATCTTAGTATTTGTCACCAAAACATTTTATGCCTTTAATGACAGATTGCACTTTTTTCTTGAGTCAAGAATTTCAAATCAGTTACTGGCATTTCAGATTCATGTCTGCAAGGAAAAGGTTGGTGGTGTTGACTAGATACAAAGCACATGGTTTCTTCTAAATAAGTGGAGTGATTGTATAAAAGATTGGGGAAGCTCCTGGTGTCATTTCCGGGTCATTTGCGTATTCTTATGCTGTTGGCTGTTAGTGCCATTCCTGGCAGGGTGGACAAACCCCTCATTTGCTCCAAAATAAAGGATTCACCATGACCATACTCTGATATTTCAGTATATTATTTTCCTATTTTATCTGGAAATTTTTCTTGGCCACACTTGCACTAGAAGGGAAAAGCCATTTCAGCTGGGTAGAGCGTTTGTTTTTTCTTTGTAATGGGTATGAATAAATACCAAAATAAGGAAGCAACAGTGTATTCAAACCCCAGTTCCTGTGGTACCTGCAGATATTTAACAAAATGGAAACTTTACCTTAGAATTAGAAGTAGTCCCTTGATAACTGTATTTGACTAACCCATGGCATGCATTCTCAGGTTTGTGAACTACTGCCTCTTGATGCCTTCTTGTTTAGTCACAAATTGTGCATGATTAAATTTTAATTGATATTAATTTGGTAGTAGATTCTATTATTGTGCTATTTCTTTTCTTGATCAGTGATGTGTGAGCAAGTAGCACTTGGGAAAGCTCGGTTTTAAGTAAAAGGATGCATCTGTGATGAAACTTATCTAATCTACCATTTATTTGTATATGTAACCATCACCAAGTTTTAAAGTGCTTTACAGGGTTAGTGCTTTTACAGGCCTTTCCAGCCTCTTGGATTACTACCTCTGGATCTGAGAGAAAGTCGTTTTCAGCTAAGTCAAAACAACTTTAATACTGTCTCAAGGATTCATTGACACACCCTGCCTAACACCTTGCCTATTTACACTTTGCAATTGTCTGAGACTATTGTGTGTGTGTTTTGTTTTGTTGTATTAAGCAGTTTATGTGTGCTTTGCTTGGTTAATCCTAAACAAACCACAGTAATGAAGAACATTTTGTAACTAAAGGCCTAGAGTTAATACCTTTTAGTTAGGGTTTGATTTTCAGTGTTTGCCAGAGAAGTCATCAGTAGCCATATTATTTGAAGATTGTAGGAAATTGTAAAGTCTGGTCTAGAGCTTTTATTATTTTTTATGTCCCATAACAGGAATTTTGTAGTTCAAATTGAGGGTTTTTTGTTTTGTTTTGTTTTGAGTTGGAGTTTCACTCCCACTCCATTGTCAAGGCTGGAGTGCAGTAGCATGCTCGTGGCCACCCAGCATTGACCTGCTGGACTCAAGCTATTCTTCCACCTCAGCCTTCCAAGTAGCGGGAACTACAGGTGCATGCTACCACACACGGCTAATTAAAAAAATTGTTATTGTAGCGGGGAGGTTCACGAAGTTATCTGGGCTGTCCTCAAAACCTGTGGGCTCAGGCAAGCCCCTCACCTTGGCCTCCCAAAGTGCTGGGATTATAGACTTGAGCCACCGTGCCAGACCCAAATTGAAGTTTTTACATTCTAGACCTCAACCTGAAAACAAAATAGCTGTTTACTTAACTCTGATTCAAATAATATCTGAAATGAGGTTTCACCATTTATCAGACTCGGCCTACCCTCTGTTCAATGATGGTTTAACAATTTATGAAGAGACTTGAACCAAAGTTCTTTTCTAAAATCTTAGGAATGTTAGCAGATACTGTAATTGAAAAGCTTACTACAAAAGGAGAAACAGGCTTCTGTCCATATTTTTTTTTTCCCTTGAGTTGAAGTCTCACTCTCACCCAGACTCTGGAGTGTAGTGGCACCCTCCTGGCCACTGCAGCCTCGACCTGCTGGGCTCTGGTGAACCTTCTCCCTCAGCCTTCCAGGTAGCTGGAACTACAGCTGTGCGCTACCACGTTCGGCTAAGTTTTTGATTTATTGCAGAGATGAGGTCTCACCAAGTTGTCCAGGTGGGTCTCGAACCCGCAGACTCAGGCAATCCACTCACCTTGGCCTCCCAAAGCGCGAGATTACAGTCTGAGCCATCGAGTCCGGGCTTCTGTCCATATTTTTACTTGTAAATTTTTATTTTTTTCTAAAAAGGGGGTTCAGAATCTGGGAGGGAGAATTGAGGTAAAAAATTAGTAATTACAACGTGTGACACCTATTGTAAGTATTTTACTAGATAGTTTTCATCAGAGTCATCAATATGTTCTTTCTGTCAGAAATGTAGGCATATTCTGCTTTGTTCTATAATACATAAGAGCTGTCTTCTCAGAATTGCCAGCAGTCCATGTGTTATATGTGTATATAATTGCTGTTTGCTTTGTGTTTTTTTTGTTTTGTTTTGATTTTTGCTGTTAGCTTTTTCTTCCCAAAACATACAGAATTGGAATGAATAATGACAAAATCTCCCATGTACCCACACCCAGTATCCACACATGGTCAATATTATTTCTTCCGTGTTTCCTCCATTATTTTGAAGCAAGTCTATAATTTCAACCTTAGACATTATTATGTATCTGTAAAATATAAGGACTTCTAAAAAGCCACAATACTAAAATTACACTGAAAATAATAGTTATTTCCTAAATATTTGTTTAATTGCTTTAGGAAGTGTGTGTGTGTATCACTATATATGTTGTTAGACTTGATTTCCTCACAAAGGGAGAAGGCAACTTAAGTTCATAACACTGACTTAAAAAAAAAAACTAATGTAGTACTTCATTGTTTTCATAAAGTATGCTTAATTTTCTCATCATTTCTCACTAGTACATTGGGGGAATTTTTGTATTATTATATTGATAAGCCAAAGTCTCACTCCGTGACTCAGGCTGGATTGCAGCAGCACAGTCATGGCTGCTGCAGCCACAACCTAATGGGCTCAGGCAATCCTTCTGCCTCGGCCTTCCAAATAGCTGGAACTACAAGCATGTAGTTTTTGATTTATTGTAGATTCGAGATCTCACCAAGTTTCCTAGACTGGCCTCAAACCCCTGGGCTCAGGCAGTCCTCTTGTCTCCACCTCCCAAAGTGCTGGGATTACAGGCACAAGCCAGTGCACTCAACCCCTGTATTTATTTAACACAACAAAAATGTATTCCTCTTGCTAGTTGTGGTGGCTCACACCTTTAATCCCAGCACTTTGGGAGGCCAAGGTGAGAGGATTGTTTGAGGTCAGGAGTTCGAGACTAGCCTGGGCAACAAAGTGAGGCCCCACCACTACAAAAAATAGAAAAATTAGCCGGGCATGGTGGCATGTGCCTGTAGTCTCAGCTACTCAGGAGGCTGAGGCCGGAGGGTAGCTTCAGCACAGGAATTGAGGCCTCAGTGAACTGTGATAGTGCCACTGCATGTCACCATAGGCAGCAGAGTGAAACTGTCTCAAAAACAAAAAAAGTGTTGCTCTAATGGTAGTTAACAGTATAGCTATAGCACTTGGTCCTAGAGTGCCATCAGTGTTGGTGACAGATGCGAAAGAGTACATTCATTTTTCCGCCTAAGTAGATGGAAGGTTACCCCCTTTGAAAGGAACTTTACTTTCATAACATAATGTGATAAGTGCCACAGTGGGGAAAAGTATGGTTGACCTTTGAACAGGAGAGGCTTAAACCTAGTGGGTCCACTTACACACAGATTTTTTTTTCAACAAAATATATTAGGAAAGTTTTTGGAGATTTGCAACAATTTGAAAAAGCTTGTAGATGAACAGCATAGCCTAGAAGTTATAAAAAAAAAAAAAAGTTAAGCATGAGCTAGGTATGTCCTGAATGCATACAATATATGTAGATACCAGTTTATTTTATCATTTACTACCATAAAATATATACTAGCCTATTATAGAAGTAAAATTTTTCAAAAGGTATGCATATAAACTCAGACAGTACATGGTGCCATTTGCAGTCCGAAGTAAAGATGCAGGCGGGTACTGTGGCTCACGCCTGTAATCCCAGCACTTTGGGAATGCCAAGGTGAGAGGATTGCCTGAACCCACTGGTTCAAGACCAGCCTGGGCAACTTGGCAAGACCTCATCTCTACAATAAATCAAAAAATTAGCCAGGCATGGTGGCATGTGCCTGTAGTTCCAGTTACTTGGAAGGTTGAGATGGAAGGATCACCTGAGCCCAGCAGGTTGAGGCTGCATTGGCTGTGAGCATGCCACTGCACTCCAGCCTAGGTGACAAGAGTGAGACTCCGACTCAAAGAAAAAGAAAAAGAAAAAAAAAAAAGTAGATGCAGTATTGAATCATAACTGCCTAAAATTGGCTATAGTACATACTATACTACTGTAATAATTTCATATTCACCTCCTGTTGCTATTGCAGTGAGTCAAATTGCAGGTTGCAGTGAGAAGTGATCTATTGTGGTTCTTGCATGTTTTTCACTGTGTTTAATGAAATACTGTAAATCTTGAATAACACCCTGGGACCCACATGCAGTGATAAGTACCGGAGATTGAGATCTACAGCTATAGTTGTCCACCATTTTGAAGGATTCATCTTGTAGATAGATGGTGTAAATACAGGCTATCAGTGAAGATACTACAGTGCTGTAAATGTATTTTTTTCTTATGATTTTCTTGATAACATTTTTTTCTCTGTCTTGCTTTATTGTAAGAATACAGTATACTAGCCTGGGCAACATAGTGAGACACTGGTTTCTACAGAATATTAAATAATTAGCTGGACATGGTGGCACATGCCTTTACTTCTAGCTACTTGGGAGGCTGAAGGAGGAAAATCTCTTGAACCCAGGAGCTTGAGGCTGCAATGAGCTGTGATTGCACCACTACACTTCAGCCTGGGTGTCATAGTGAGACTCCTTCTCTTTAAAAACAAAACAACGAAAATGCACGCACACACACACAAAATATCCAAGATATGTGTTAATCTGCTGTTAATGTTAATGCCAAGGCTCCCAGGCAATAGTAGTCTATTTCGTAGTTAAGTTTTGGGAGAGTTAAGAGATATCTTCAGATATTCACCTGTTTGTGTTGCTATAAAGGAGTTCATGAGGCTGAATAATTTACAAAGAGAAAGACAGACTTATTTGACTGGTGGTTCTGTAGGCTATGCAAGAAGCATGGCACTGGTTATCTACATCTGGTGAGGGTCTCAGACTGCTTCCACTTAGGGTGGAAGAGGAGAAAGTTTACGTGGCAAGGGAGTGGAAGCAAGTGGCGGGGATGGGGATGCCAGGCTCTTTTCAGCAACTGCAACTAAGATTGAGAACTCATTCCCACAAGAGTGGCAGCAAGCCATTCCGGAGGATCCACCACTCCACCCCAACACCTCCTACTGAGCCCCACCTGCAACATGGGGATCAGATTTCAACAAGAGGCTTGGCAGGGCCAAATAAACCATATCCAAACCTTAGCAGTGCCCCTAATCCCTGTCTTCAAAGGTCAACTATATAGGGCGTAGTGAATGCTCAGGACAGGCCTCTCAAAGTGGCCATTAAATACTGGGACCTAAAGGGATGGTAGGAATTAGCCTCAGGAAGAAGAGAGAAGACAGATGATAACTAGCATGAAGAAAGAGCTGGAGGAAACCAGTGAGACTGCCATATTGTAAATAGTATTGTAGCTTTTTGTTTTTGCTGGGTGAGGGAGTATAAATAAGATAGCTAGGAACCTGGTTTTGAGGATTTCATTACTGTTGGGAAACAGTTGGAGTCTTCTGAGCAAGAGAGATGTTTACTATCTGGCTACTGTGGAAAATTGAAGTTTTATCAGAAATTTATGTAGTTAATAAACTAGTGAACCATGACTGCAAAAGTCTGTGTGATAAAATTAAAAACATGGAACTAAATGACTAGAAAGTGTGATCATAGTGTAGCTGAAACATAAAACTGTGTTATCAGGGACTGAATCTTTATTATAAACTCTTTTATTAAAAATTATCTCTGACCAGGCATGGTGACTCACGCCTGTAATCCCAGCACTGTGGATGCCTAGGCGAGAGGATCTCTTGAGGCCAGGAGTTTGAAACCTGCCTGAACCACTTAGGAAGACCCCATCTCTACAAAAAATTTAAAAATTAGCAGGCATGGTGGTATGTGCCTGCAGTCCTAGCTACTTGGGAGGCTGAGGTGGGAGGATGGCTTGAGTCCAGGAGTTAGAGGCTATGGTGAACCATGATCGTGCCACTGCACTCCAGCTTGGGTGACAAAGAAAAAAAAAATTAGCTCTTTGAATAATTGGGTTTTTTCCGCAACACAATGATTTTAACTTTTAGTTAAAATATTTGCTTCTAGCTTGTTGTGTACAATTAAACTATTAATGGTGGAAGTGATAATATAGTGTCTAAAAACTATAGTTTTTTTCACCAGTAAAATTTCCAGGTATTCCTGGATTTTAACAAATGCATATGACAGTTGAGGTATTGCAGTAATACTTCCTATTTCAGAATATGGTAAGTCCTCATTTAACGTGTTCAGTAGGTTCTTGGAAACTGCTGCTCTAAACAAAATGACATTTAACAAAATCAGTTTTGTCATCGACTGATTAAACATGACTTAAGTTTCTTTTTTTTGAGTTGGAGTCATTAATATAATACATTAGTATTAGGGAATTGATTTTACTATTTATGTTTCCCTCTGAGTTTAAACCATAAAAATTGTGTTTTTTTTAAACAAAGGTAAATAAACATGTTTGCTACAAAAGATTCAAATTTAACACGGATCTAAACAGTGAACATTTGTTCTTGCTTTTCTCTCCATTGCCAAGTCCTCCCTAAAATTTGAAAATCAGCGTGCATGTTTCCAGCCCTTTCCTAATAATTTGCAGACACGTACATATGACTTTTTTTTTTTTTTTTTACGTTTTTGCTTATATTGTGGAATGTTTTCTTGTTGGTAAATATGTGATTCCTGTTGGATATGCAGATTATGCTGAATTATTTTGCCATTACCAACCAAGCTGCAGCGAACATTTTAGTATATATCTGAGCTACTTGTAGATAGGTTCCTAGAAAGATTTAAGGAATGCACGCTTCACATTTTGATAGATGCTGCCAAATTGTCCCTTGGCCTTCTAGTATTGTTTGGAGAGGAGTGTTTTTTCCCAACACTGTCTAAGGCCAGATATTTTAATGTTTTGACAATTTGACTTTGTTTAAAATGATGGAAATTTGCAGTTAAGATTTTTTTTCTAGTCAGATTTCTGGGACTGGTTGTATTTCTGGATTATTTTAACCGGTAGTTAAAACTTGATGAGATTGAACTCTTCTGGTCACTGGTGTTACCTTAAATTTGTTAAGAGGATAAATCACAATTATGTTGAGAGTTCTGGTGTCCTCCCCTCCGTGATTCCTATGCATGGTTATCAGGTTACTAGTTCATGGTGAATATTCAGTAAAGAATTAAACATTCATTCATAAAGAATGAATTAGTAGATATTTAGAGAACTTGTGTGGGCATTATTTTGTAATAAACTTTATATCTTTTAGGGATTACTATTAAATGCAGATTGCTCAGAACTTGAGCAGTTGGCATGATTATATCCAAAAGTAAGATACTAATTCTCTGGTTTTATTTTTGTTAAAATCACTGAAAACTTGATCTGAAGCACCCAAATATGTACTATGAGTTTTTCTGTATCTCTTGTAATTTTTTTTTTTTTTGAGTCGGAGTCTCACTCTGTTGCCCAGGCAGGAGTGCAGTGGGCACGGTCACAGCCACCGCAGTCTCGACCTGTCGGGCTCAGGCAATTCTTCCTCCTCAACCTTTCAAGAAGCTGGAACTACAGGCACGCGCTACCACGCTCAGCTAATTTAAAAAATTTTATTGTAGAGACAAAATCTTGCCAAGTTGCCCGGGCTGGTCTCGAACCACTGAGCTCAGGCAGTCCTCTCTCCTCAGCCTCCCATAGTGTTGTGATTACAGGATCGAATCACCGCGCGTTAATATTTTTAAACATCCTCATTCCCTGGGAAGACTTAAAAGAAGCAGTCTTAAGTAGCTAAAGTTTTTTTAAAATTTTTTTTTTTTATAGAGACGAAGTCTTGGTATGTGGCCTAGGCTGACTTCATATTCCTGGGCCCTAAGTAGCTTGGATGCCTTCAGGGCAGGTCATGTGGTTGATATCAGGTTTCTCCCCTCATATGGGGTGATTGGAGTAGATTAGTTAGCTGCTGGTTAGCCCCACAGACAGGGATGTCTTATTTGGCCTACATAGTGCCTAAACACATTGAAATATTAATTAGTAGTATTTCTTTTTTTTTTTTGAGTCTCACTCTGTCGCCCAGACTGGAGTGCAGTGACTTCACCGCAGCCTTGACCTGCTAGGCTCTGGCAATCCTTCCGCCTCAGCCTTCCAAGTAGCTGGAACTACAGGCGCGCGCAACCACGCCCGGCTAATTTTTTTGATTTATTGTAGAGATGAGGTCTCGCCAAGTTGCCCAGGCGAGTCTCAAACCCGCAGGCTCAGGCAGTTCACTCACCCCGGCCTCCCAAAGCGCGGGATTACAGGCTGAGCCACCGAGCCCAGCCTGATAAATGGTTTCTTAGAAAGAAACTTTAAGCTGGGCTCGGTGGCTCATGCCTTTGGGAGGTAATCTCATGCCTTTGGGAGGCTGAGGCGGGTGGATTGCCTGAGCCCGTGGGTTCGAGACCCGCCTGGGCAACTTGGCAAGATCTCATCTCTACAATAAATTAAAAAAAAAATTAGCAGGGCGTGGTAGTGCGTGCCTGTAGTTCCAGCTACTTGGAAGGCTGAGGCAGAAGGATCGCTGGTGCCCAGCAGGTTGAGGCTGCGCTCCAGTCTGGGCTACAGAGTGAGACTCCAACTCAAAAAAAAAAAAAAAAAGAAACTTTAATAGGGACTTATGAACAGAAGTCATGTTTGTGTCTCTGGCAGTGGTAGAACAAAATGGTACATCCCCACACGGTTGCCCCCAGACCCAGGGCCTGCTAATACACCACTGGGAAAGGGTGTGAGTGCTTCAGAAGGGATGTATAGGACATTTGCTTAAGGGCAGGGTTTATGGTATTTTAACATCAAGTTTGTTTTGACAAGCAAATGGTGGGATTTATGGTAAGTACATGTTCTTACATAAGGAACTGTAGATAAATAGGAATCTTAGAGCCATTCCTGGAACTAGAGATAATCAGCAGTCAACATGGCAGATTAGCATCCAAGATGGAGTTGCTTTAGCCTCTATACAGACTAACTCACTCTTTTTCTCCCAGTTTAACAAACATATTCAGTTTAATAGTCACAATTCCACTGTGAGACATTTGTTATCTCCTTTTTAATTTTTTTTAGATTCGGGGTATATGTGTATGCTTTTTACATGGCTATATTGATATCGATTGGATAACGGTGGGGGCCGGACTTCCCTAATACCCGTTGCCGAACTCGGAGGTGATTTTTCAGTCTTTGCTGCCTTTCCACCCTGCCCATTTTTGGAGTCCCCAGTGTCAATTGCCTTTTCGTATGAGGAAACCAAGGCAAAATTATGATCTATGACTCTATAGCAGATAAGTGGCAGCCAAGATTCAAACCCTACAACATGTTTCTTCCCCAAATATGCCTGTTTCACTTTCTTAAGAGTCAAGAGGGACTGTAAAGTTATATTTATTCCTCTTGTTTCAGTGGTGAACCTTAGACATTGTGTTTGCCCAGTTTAAACTTAGGAAGGAACAAGTCTTATTGGTCATGATGATAATAAAAATTATTTAGATAAATAATAAAATAGATCTTTGGAGTTGAATCTTCTCCAGAACCCTAGAATATACTTCTGTGAAAATGGGAAATAGAAATGAAAAGAAATGTTTATAATCAAGTGAAGATAATCTGCGCACAGTAATAGTTAAGTTTCAGGCTTGTTGCGGTGGCTCACTTCTGTAATTGCAGTGCTTTGGAAGGCAGAGGTGGAAGGATCACTTCAGTCCGGGAGTTTGAAGTTTACAGTGAGCTGTGATCTCGCTACTGCACTCCAACTTGGGCAAGAGAGCGAGACCCTGTCTCTAGTGAAAGAAGTAAAGTTTCATATCTATGAGGACTGCATGCAAAATTTAGCTTTTTAGATTATATAATCACACCATTTATAGTTATAAATAATGGCAGATTCTGGCAAGTAAATTCTATTTTTAAGCAGTTGTGTGAAATTTATTAAGTAATTATTGGATTTGTAGAAACAGGATTAATAAAATAGTATGAACAATTAGGCCACAGTGAAAGCGGCATATTCTTTGCCTTGCTCTCCCCCCCCCCAAGTAAAAGAATTTTTTTTTTTTTTTTTTGGTTGGAGTCTCACTCTCACCCAGGCTGAAGTGCAGTGGCACACTCATTGCCACCGCAGCCTCAACTTGCCAGACTCGGTGATCTTTCTGCCTCAGCCTTTCAAGTAGCTGGAACTACAGACTTGTGCCACCATGTCTGGCTAATTTTTAATTTATTGTAGAGATGAGGTCTCACTAAATTGTCCAGGTTGGTTGTGAACCTGTGGGCTTAGACAGTCCTCTCATCTCAGCTTCCCAAAGTGCTGGAATTATAGTCATGAGCCACTGCGCCCAGCCTAAAAGAAATTCTTAAGGAATATTTTTTCCTCCAGTCAGATCTCACTCTGTCCCCTGGGCTGGGATGCAGTGGCACAATCATGGCTCACCACAGCTTTGACCTCCTGGGCTTAGGCCATTTTTCCACCTCAGTCTCCCAAGTAGCTAGGACTATATCTGGCTAATTTTTAAAAATTTTTTTGTAGAGACAAGGTCTCATTATATTGCCTAGGCTTGTCTCAGACTCCTGGGCTCAAGCAGTCCTCCCACAGTGCTAGGATTACAGGTATGAGCTACCACATCTTGCCTCTTAAGGAAAAAAAAATTGTGATTTCCAAATTCTATTCTATAAGTAGGTTCTAATCTATTAAAAAGTTAGAATGAGGCCAGGCACAATGGCTCATGCCTGTAATCCCAGCACTGTGGGAAGCCAGGGCAGGATAATCACTTAAAGCCAGGAGTCTGAGATCAACCCAGGCAACAAAGCAAGATTCTGTCTCTGCCAAAAATTTTAAAAATTGCCAGGTATGGTGGTGTGCACCTATCACCCTAGCTACTTGAAAGCTAAGATGGTAGGATCACTTGAGTCCAGGAGTTTGAAGCTGTAGCGATCTGTGGTCATGCCAACCTGGGTTATAGTAAGAACAATGTAGATTTTTTTTAAAATATAAAAATTGCCGTTTATAATGAGATGTCTTTCTCATATTTGTTTTTACTATTTAAGGGCCATCAGGCAGTGATTTAAAAATAGGAGGAAATCCTGGCAACTCTGTCAGTACTCCACATGTTTAAAGAATTGAAATTCTGGAGTCTGAAAGTGTCTAATTTACCTAATATGATTCAGCAAATGAGATTGTTGAAAGATACATGAAGAAAATAGAAAAAGAGTTATTAGCTCCCTTTCCTAATGTAGTTTTAAAACTGATCAATTAAGTACCTTTGTTTTTCTTCACTAGGTTTGTAAATATTATCTCTGTGGTTTTTGTCCTGCGGAATTGTTCACAAATACTCGTTCTGATCTTGGTAAGTGAATTTTCTGTGTAACTTTTACCAAATTTATGATTTTTTTTTAATTTTCTTAAACAGTTTTTATAGTTGTATAGTTTTTTCTTAAGGATTTGCTGGTAATTAATTTTTTACTTGGGCTGGATATTTGAATGTGTTAATAAATGTCAATCTGGTTAAACTTGGTGGCTTTATTAAACATACATGTTTGTTTTCACTCACTCCCAAAACCTTCACTGAAATGAAGATTTTACAAAAAGTTGTATATGAAAGAGTTAGAGATGTCAGAAAATTTTTGGAAGATCATAAGTGGATGGTGGAGTAGCAGCAGACACAACAGAGCAAAGAAACTTGTGCACTAAACGCCTGCAGAAGAGAATGCTAGACAGAAGCAAGTGTTTGGAGGCACCAGGTTGTACAGAAGGCAGAGTTAAGTCATGGGGCTGAAAATTAAATTAGTTCGGGGCTTCTCAACCTTGATATTGTTGACATTTTGAGCCAGCTTTTGGGAGGGCTGTCCCATACGTTGTGGAATGTTTAGCAGCTACCCTGGCTTCTACCCACTAGATGTCAATGACACATCCCTCAAAAATACCTTCAGACATTGCCAGTGTCCCCAGGGTGAAAAATTGCTCCTGATTGAGAGCTACTAGTCTAGCTGATCCTGTGCCCTCTCCCATGTCTACAACCCAGAAGAATAGAGGTTTATTTTCTAGAGAAAATGGATTAGAGAGAACCACAAAATACCAAAAAAAAAAAAAAAAAAAAAAGGACTATTCAGTTCTCTCAGGGATGGTACGTAACTAGTATCCTTCTGGATACATAAAAGATAAATTAATTCATTAGGCACAATAAGGCAGAAAGACTCTAGATTTTGAAATTCCACACACAGCACAGGGGTGTAGGGAGTAAAATCAAAACTGTAAAAGAAAGCTGGGTATGGTGGCTCATGCCTGTAAACCCAGCACTTTGGGAGGTCAGGGTGAGAAGATTGCTTGAGCCCAGGAGTACAAGACCCACCTGGGCAGCATAATGAGACCTCGTCTCTACAAAGCAAAAAGTTAGCTGGACATGGTGGTGTGCGCCTATTGTCACAGCTGCCCAGGAAACAGGTGGAAGAATTGCTTGAGCCGAGGAGTTCGAGGCTGTGGTGAGTGGTGATGTGCTACTGCTCTTTAGCCTGGGTGACAGAGTGAGTCTTCAACTTAAAAATGAAAAAAGAAACTGTTAAAGATAGAAAATGAATCTATTTTCTTAATGGTGGGCCTCTCCTTTGCCTTGCTTCTGGAAAGATATAACCAGTTGTTTTTCCCCAGAAAGAGTAGAAAATGAACAGCTCCAGAGAAGTGAACTCTTCAGGAACTGACCCTTAGGGAATCTCTTAAAAGAAAGCCTTACTACCTGGCTTTCTTTTGGTAAAAAGCCCATTAGTTGACAGATTTTGTCTTTTCCTACCAACTTCCAGTCAGATTTTGGAAATGTTCTTTTTCGAAAATCAGTTGCCTCCCAGGGAGTATCAACTAGGCATTTGAAGAAAACCTGCAACACAAGTGATTAACAACTAACAGAAAGAGAAGAATTTAGTGGAATTAGAGATAATAGGGAAAGCAGAAGGGAAATTTTAAAAGAAATCTTAATTATATTTGGTATTTTCAGAGAAATAAGAGAAGATACTGCATCAGAAGAATAGGATGTTATAAAAAGGGAACTTTTTGAAAAACACTAAGAAGTTTTAGAAATTAGAAATGGAGAAATCTGAAGTAAAATCACTAGGAAAGATTTTAAAATAAAATCAAGGTGCTGAAATGTTGAGCAGTAGAACAGGAAAAAAAACAGATCTAAAGGATCTGGTTGGGTTTTTTTTTTTTGGAGTTGGAGTCTTACTCCGTCACCCAGGCTGGAGTGTAGTGGCACGCTCACGGCCACCCCAGCGTCGACTTACTGGGCTCCAGCGATCCTTCTGCTTCACCCTTCCAAGTAGCCAGAAGTACAGGCGCGTGCTACCATGCCCAGCTAGTTTTTTGATTTATTGTAGAGATGAGGTCTTGCAAAGTTGCCCAGGCGGGTCTTGAACCCGCGGGCTCAGGCAGTCCACTCACCTTGGCCTCCCAAAGTCAGCTTATTAACTTTGATACCTGATTAGTAGTTCTGGACAGAAAAAAAACCAGAAAGAGGAGGAAACTAATCAGAGAAATAGTTTAAGAAAAATTACGTGCATCACTAAAGGATGTCTATCTCTAAATTGAAGGGTCCTACAAATTATTGGGAAAATGAATGAAAAAGATTCATACCAAGGGAAACCATCATGAAATTTCAGAACACAGTGGGAAAGATCACAGGGTTATGAATCACAATGACCTAAGATTGGTCAGTAACAATGGCAGAAGTTTGCAGACAAATGAGAAGCAGCCTCAGGGTTCTGAGTAAAAATCTATTTTTGCCAAGGTTAGCTATATAGCCAAGCATCAAAGTATGTGAGAGTGAAAAAGACGTTTTCAGACATACAGGGTCTCAACAAATTTATCCCCCATGGACCTTTTCTCAGGATACGCCACCAAAACATGTGGATAAACTAACATGGAGAAAAGAATAACGAGCTCAGGAGATCGAGGCCAGCCTTGGCAACCCGAAATCGCCTCATCTCTACAATAAATCAAAAAATTAGTTGGGCATGGTGGCACATGCCTGTAGTTCTAGCTATTTGGAAAGCTGAGATGGAAGGATCACCTGAGCCTAGCAGGTTAAGGTTGCAGTGGTCTGCCACTGCACTCCACCTGGGCGACAGAGTGAAGCTATGACTCAAAAAAAAGAGAAAAGGGAATTAGAAGTGTCTTATAATGTACCTTTTGTTTGGCCCAATAGTGAGCAGTACTTGCATAGTCAAAATATAAACACTGTTTATTTTACTTAAAATTTTGATGTCTAAGTTTGATAAGGATAGAGCAAAATAAGCATAACATTTAGAAATATGGAGATAAATTCTAGAAGAAATAGCCAGAAGTGTTGCAGTTGGTTGCTTTTTGGAGATGAGAGTGAGTAGGACCAGGATACTTTCTCGTGTCCTTTGTCTTCATGTGCTGCAGATATTTGAAAACTGTCTGGTGGTTCAGTCCAGTGGTCTCCCTCATCAAGAGTTTACATTAGTGGCAATAAGGAACCGTTTCCTTCTTCCTTCCTCTTCCTACTATTTCTCGTCCTTCCCTTTCTTTTTCTTTTGTACCATATAGTTGCTCTCCATTTTATTGACCTTGAAGGCTGAGGAGATCAATTTTTATGTGCTGTTTGGATATGATACTTTAAGATTCAGTGGGGCCAATTCAGGTCTTCTCTGACAAAATGGATCTTTTTTCTTTAAAAAGAAAGAACTTTTTGTGGCAAGATACAAGATTGTTAATGTCACAAATAATTTATACATTCATATTTTGTATAGGTCCATGTGAAAAAATTCATGATGAAAATCTACGAAAACAGTAAGTTGTTGTGCTTGTTATTTTTCCCCTAGTCCTTTGGTTTGAAGGGAGAAGGGATGAAGAAATAATTGAAATTAAGTCCCGTGCCTTTGGGAGGCTGAGGTGAGTGGATTGCCTGAGCCCGCTGGTTCAAGACCTGCCTGGGCAACTTGGCGAGACCTCATCTCTACAATAAATCAAAAAAAGGGCATGGTAGTGCGCGCCTGTAGCTCCGGCTACTTGGAAGGCTGAGGTGGAAGGATCGCCGGAGCCCAGCAGGTTGAGGCTGCGGTGGCCGGGAGCGGCCACTGCACTCCAGTCTGGGCAACGGAGTGAGACTCCAACTCAAAAAAAAAAAAAAAAAAAAAGAAATTAAGTAAAATGAATGTCTGAAAGAGATTTAATCACCAGCTGGGCATGGTAAGAAAGTTATGTAGCTTCAACAATGATCATGTTAACCACTGTATGCATACCTTGCATATGTCAAGCTTTTCTCCTGTATTGTATTTGCTTTTTAATAGCCCCAATTTTATGGATGAGACTTGTCCTGGGTCCAGGATCACAGATTTAATACAGTGGTAAAGCTGGTGGTCAAATCCCTATGTTTATGTTCTAAACCAAACATAGTGCTCTTCACCAGGTTGAGGGATAACCAGAAATTCACTTCATATATATCTGTTTTGCTCTTCAGCCTAAATGCAGCAATCACTGAGACTAGTTAAAATAAGCTTTGTGTGTTATGATGGATAAAGGTTTGGAAAGTCGTACTTGTTTGTTTTCACTCTATCAGGTATGAGAAGAGTTCTCGTTTTATGAAAGTTGGCTATGAGAGAGATTTTTTGCGATACTTACAGAGCTTACTTGCAGAAGTAGAACGTAGAATCAGGCGAGGCCATGCCCGTTTGGCATTATCTCAAAACCAGCAGTCCTCTGGGGTAAGTATTAAATGAATTTACAGTGTTTTTGTGAGGTCCTTGTTCTCTAGAGACTCAAAGGCCTCCCTGATATTTTTGAAACTTGTCTTATTTATTAGTTTGTTCTCTTAGGATAATGTAAAACTTAAAATGCATTTTTTTCAGTCTTTATTAGTAAATATAACATTGATTTTGTTAATCATAAGTTTTTTCTCTGAAATATTAGTGACAAAATACATAATTGACTAATAGAAATTGAAGTAATAGAATTACTATTCTTGTAATTAAACATTTTAAATAGAAATGTATGGTATGTGAGAGTTTGAATTATTGTCTTTATTTTTTATTTCTTGGTAATTCATGTTATTGTCTTCAATAGGCAGCTGGCCCAACAGGCAAAAATGAGGAAAAAATTCAGGTTCTTACAGACAAAATCGATGTACTTCTGCAGCAGGTGAGAATTTTGTGCGTTAAGCCAGGTGTGGTGGCACATGCTTATTGTCCTAGGTACTTGGACGCTAAGGTGAGAGAATTGCTTGAGCCAGGGACTTGAAGGCTATAGTGAGCTATGATCACACCACTGTCTTCCAGCCTAGGTGACAGAGCAAGACCTTGTCTCCCCCCCTAAAAAAGAGCTGTGTCAGAAAATACTTGGAACAGATACTTAACCAGAGAAAATATAAGGATGACAAATAAAAAAAGATGCTCAATGTTTTTTTTTTGTTTGTTTTGTTTTGGGGTTTTTTTTGAGTTGGAGTCTCACTCTGTCACCCAGACTGGAGTGCAGTGGCCGCTCCTGGCCACCGCAGCCTCAATCTGCTGGGCTCTGGCGATCTTTCCACCTCAGCCTTCCAAGTAGCTGGAACTACAGGCGCGTGCTACCACGCCTGGCTCATTTTTGATTTATTGTGGAGATGAGGTCTCACCAAGTTGCCCAGGCGGGTCTCGAACCCACGGGCTCAGGCATTCCACTCACCTCAGCCTCCTAAAGGCGCAGGATTACAGGCTGAGCCACCGAGCCCGGCTAAGATGCTCAGTGTTATTAGTCATTAGGGAAGTATAAATTAAAACCACAATGAAACACCTATTTAACACCTAGAAGAGCTAAAGTGTTGGTGAGGATGTGGACCAACTGGAACTGGAGTGTGCAATGGTACAACTAGTTTGGAAAGGAGTGTTTCTTAAAAAGTTAGAAATGCACAACAAGCTATTCTACTCCTAAGTGTTTACCCAAGAGAAATGAAAACAAGTGTCTACATAAAGACCTGTACTCCAGTATTCAGTGCTTTATTCATAGTAGAGGGGAAAATACTCAAGCTAGAAACAATTCAAATAATCCATCAGCAGGTGAATGGATAAATAGTGATATATCCATGTAATGAAATACCACTCAGTAATGAAAAGGAATTAGCTACATGCTAATGAATGAATCTTTTTTCTTTTTAGATTAGAAAAGAGAGTTTATTTAGAAAGTAGTTTAGAAAAAAGCGGGTTCACTTTGCAAGGGAGAGAAGGGGTCAGGCCTGTATCTTAAAATAACTAGGCTGATCGAAGAAGCAGACTGGAAAAGGAATATGAACTGTATGATTCCATTTATATAAAATTCTAGAAAATGCTAACTAACCTATAATGACAGCAGATCACAGTGGCTGCCTGGGGAGATATGTATGGGATTGAGGCTGGAGGAAGTACTGAAAAGAAGCAGGAGGAAACCTTTCAGGATTGGGGATATGTTTATTATCTAGATGGTAGTGATGATTTGTGAGTACATGCTTATGTTCAGGCTTAGCAAATTGTGCACTGTAAGAATGTGCATTTTATTGCATGTCAGTTTTACTTCATTAAAGCTGTAAAAAGTCACAGAGGTAAGTTATGCCCGAAGAGGCTTTAGTTAAAAAAAAAAATAGACTACTAATGAAGCATAAGGAAAAAAGAAATAGTTGGTTAGAAAAAAGTCTTGACTTTTTCCCCCTGCCCTTTTTAGATTGAAGAATTAGGATCTGAAGGAAAGGTGGAAGAAGCCCAGGGAATGATGAAATTAGTTGAACAGTTAAAAGAAGAGCGAGAATTGCTAAGATCTACAACCTCGGTGAGTAACAACCTCATTTTCAATTATGCAGCCTACTCATTAAGAATTACTGGAAACCTATTTTATTTGAGAACCTTTGAAAACAATTTTTCGGTGTCCAAAATTAAGAGTCAGCAAATTTTTTCTTAAAGGGCCATGTAAGTATTTTAGGTTTGTAGGTCACAACGTCCCTGGCAGCTACTAAGCTTTGCCATGTAACATGAAGGCAACTTTAAACAATACATGAATAAATGGGTGTGGCTGTGCTCTTATAAAACTTTGTTTACAAAAACAGGCCTTTTGGCTGCTGGCTTGCCAATCCTTGCATTAAATCGTATTTATTTGAGCCTGGATTTTATTATTATTTTTGTTACAATAAATTAATCTGTAAATATTTTAGTTAAAAATTGGTACACTCTAAAAATACTACCTTCTTGTAATTAGAGATTGCAATATATGTATTTTAGATACTGTTGATGGTAGAGTGTACATGGTCACTGGGTTCCTGATATTGAATAGGATATGTTCAGATTATATCAGTAAGTTTTTAAGTTCCTTAATGATTTTTTAATATGGACACCACAGCCATTGAACCTAAGCACGAAGTGCATTCATACTAAAATAGTTAACTTTCTGAAAGGTGGCTTACATTTTTTTTTTTTTGAGTTGGAGTCTCACTCTGTCACCCAGACTGGAGTGCAGTGGCCGCTCCCGGCCACCGCAGCCTCCTCCTGCTGGGCTCTGGCGATCCTTCCGCCTCAGCCTTCCAAGTAGCTGGAACTACAGGCATGCGCTACCATGCCTGGCTAATTTTTTTATTTTATTGTAGAGATGAGGTCTCGCCAAGTTGTCCAGGTGGGTCTCGAACCCGTGGGCTCAGGCAATCCACTCACCCCGGCCTCCCAAAGTGCGGGATTACAGGCTGAGCCACCGAGCCCGGCCAGCTTACATTTTTTAAGGTGATATGAGTGTTCATCAGTTGACAGTGGGTCCTCAACACTTTTCCTGAGGGATATGGCAGACTGGTTGCTTTTGCCCTGCTTATCTCTAAAGATTGACCAGTTGCTGCCCAGTATTAATTGCTTCGGGGAAATGGAAAATAGCAATTTATACATATTACAGATCTGCTGAATACTTTTTTGGGGCTTGTTTCTCTTGCTCAGATGTTCTTATAATAATTTACTTATTATTTCAGACAATTGAAAGTTTTGCTGCCCAAGAAAAGCAAATGGAAGTTTGTGAAGTATGTGGAGCCTTTTTGATAGTAGGAGATGCTCAGTCCCGGGTAGATGACCACTTGATGGGAAAACAACACATGGGCTATGCCAAAATTAAAGCTACTGTAGAAGAATTAAAAGTAAGTTTCTTCTAAACATATGTTTTAGCTATGGGTATTATGAACTGTAGTCAAAAATAACTTTTTTAATATAACAAATGGAGATATAATCCTCTTGTTGATGTTTTGCTGATGTGTACAATTATTTGAAGCAGTAGGAATCCCTGTGAAATTTCACTCTTTACCAATTTTTTTTGGGGGGGGTAGGAATCTCACTCTGTTGCCCAAGCTGAAGTGCAGTGGCATGCTCACGGCCACCGCAGCCTCGTCCTGCTGGGCTCAGGTGATCTTTCTGCCTCAGCCTTCCAAATAGCTGGAACCACAGGCATGCGCTACCACATCTGGCTAATTTTTTGATTTATTATAGGGATGAGATCTCGCCAAGTTGCCTGGGCTGGTCTTGAACTCCTGGTCTCAGTCAGTCCTCCCAAAGTGCTGGGATTACAGGCATGAGCCACCACACCCGGCAAGCTATTAAAGCACATTATTTTCTTAGCTCTAAAGTGGCAGACATTTGTGAAGAATATTCCTGAGGATTTAGTCAAGTAATGATATCTTGTGTACATAAATGGTGATGGAATTTCTACATTTTCCTTAAGGACATCAATTCCATAAGTTGGTATATAGATTACTTCATATTAATTGAACATTGTTTGACAGTGTCTTCAAGGTTATAGTTGTGTAAAACTCTAACCTGATTTTCATAGGAAAAGTTAAGAAAAAGAACAGAAGAACCTGATCGTGATGAGCGTCTAAAAAAGGAGAAGCAAGAAAGAGAAGAAAGAGAAAAAGAGAGGGAAAGAGAGAGGGAAGAAAGAGAAAGGAAAAGACGGAGAGAAGAGGAAGAAAGAGAAAAAGAAAGGGCACGTGACAGAGAAAGAAGAAAGAGAAGTCGTTCTCGAAGTAGGCACTCAAGCCGAACTTCTGACCGAAGATGCAGCAGGTCTCGGGACCACAAAAGATCACGAAGTAGAGAAAGAAGACGAAGCAGGTATATGAAACACCTAAGACTCATGTCTGGCTCATAAAGAGTATGCAATGAATAGTAGTAATTACTAGTGTTATTTCTTGGAATGGTGCTTGGGAAGCTCTTAAGTATCTTTAAGTGTTAGGATGCATTGTGAAGGTGCATTCAGTGAATGGTTTCATTTTCAGGGCAACTTGCTGTTTCCCACCTGTCTGGGACATTTCACCCAGTCTTTTTAGAGAGTCAGTGTACCTGACGGTCTCTTTGGTGTTTTTCTCACTGATTCTAAGAAGACATAAGATATGAAGTCAACCATACTGGTTTTTGTTTTTTGTTGTTGTTTTTTTTTTTTAAATTTTTTTTGAGACAGTGTTTTGCTGTGTCACCTAGGCTGGAGTACAGTGGCATAATCACAGCTCAGTGCAGCCTTGAATTCCTGGGCTTAGGTGATCCTCCTGCCTCTGCCTTCTGAGTAACTGGAGGTCCTGGGAGTACAGGTGTGCCACCACACCTGACTACTTCTTATTCTTTTTTTTTTCTTTCTTCCTTGTAGAGATAGGATCTGGTATGTTGCCAGAACTGGTCTCAAACTCCTGGGTTCAAGCAGTCCTCCTGCCTTGGTCTCCCAAAGTGCTGGGATCACAGGCATTAGTCACTATGCCCGGCCAACCATACTGCTTTAATTAGAGTTGTAATTGAAAAAAAGTCTTAAAGAAGGACAAACATATGGACTTCGCAGCAACTCAGTGATCTATCACAGAAACAAAGAACAGAGTACCATATGTTCTCATAAGTGGACCTTGAACAATTATCATAATACTACACGAAAGGGATTGGCAGTGGTAGGAAACTGCCAGGGGAGGGAGGAGCACACCTCATCTACAAGGGTGCCTGCATAATCAGTGTTTGTGTACCTAACCCTGGAATTGTGCCCCACATCTTTAAAATAAAAAAAGAAAAGAAAAAGTCTTAAATAACATAGTGATAACTATCTTAGCATTGTTTGAGATAAATTGAATTTAGAATGATTTTTTAATAATTTTCAATTAGGATTTATAATGTAATTATGTTTTATTAATTGATTGTATTCATTTGCTTTTATAAGGGCTTGTTTTGCTTAATCTTACAAATTATGCAACAGTATATACTTTTCTCATGATAATACCACTTAAAATTGCCTCTTTTTGTTTTAAATTATTAAGAAGTAGAGATCGACGAAGAAGCAGAAGCCATGACAGGTCAGAAAGAAAACATAGATCCCGAAGTCGGGATCGAAGAAGATCAAAAAGCCGGGATCGAAAGTCATATAAGCACAGGAGCAAAAGTCGGGACAGAGAACAAGATAGAAAATCCAAGGAGAAAGGTTAGTTTATATGAAAATTGAGTTTGTCAAGAGACCTTTTACATCCTTATCGTCCCACTGACTTTTAACCAGACACAGGCAGAGTTCCATTTCAGGAATACTCCTTTTCACTTATAAGGAACAAACACCACACCACTCTGTAGGAGACAACCATTCTTTCCCCTTCTCCTGCTTTGATTTTTGAGAATGACAGTTTTCCTGGTGTTTTCCTAGAACATGTTAAAACCACATCCTTCAATTGGTAACCCAAAGGTTTTTTCATCTTGATTCTTTCAAGTATTACTGCCTTTCGGGGTTATTAAGCTATGGAATTTATTACTTTGGTTATTAGCTACATTTTTTTTAATCCACTGCAGTATTCTACAATATGTCTTGTACATTGTTGCATTGATCTTCATTTACAGCATTTGTTTAACTCAGTAATTACTTCTAAGTTCCCAGAAGTTGAATACCTTACATATATCTTATTTATTCATTTATTTTTTGTGGCATCCCAACAGCTGATTTAATGTGCGGTTAGCACTATTAATGGACTTTTCTATTTTGTCTGGCATGTTTTCACAAGAATATTCTCATCTTTTAGCCTTTCTTGAAAGATAATTCTGTCATCAGGGTATTCTTTCTGCATTTTTTGTTTTCTTCAGATTTTTTGAGCATCTTGCATTTTGTATTGACTGGACTGTTGTGCTTTGCATGGTATTAGGAATGAGAAAAAGGACCTATTTCTGATTTTCTTAGCTCTGCTTGTTCTATTCTCTTCTGCCTATTTGTGTCTGTGTTTGATCACCAGCATAATATATGTGCTACTGTTTGAGTTTATTATGCTGGTCTTCTATGTGGCATTCGTTATATACTTTTTAATAGAACTATCCAAGTTTTCTGCTAGACTAAGGGTTTTACTAGATTGAATTAGAACTAGTAGCACAAACAGTGAACATATTTTTTGGCTCTGCTTTTATTTTTTTCTTAAATAAGTGTACCATCTGTTTTAAAAATGCTTATTTTACATATATTGGCTTTTTCTATAACATGGGGAAAATGTTAAGTTTGTTTGACTTAATGTCAGGAGCTTTAGTATTTGCTATTCAAGTTCAGACATTGCTTCTGTGATTCAAAAGGGATTTGCTACAAAGAGTAACAGGTTTTGCATTAGTGTTAAGAATGTTGCACCCAGTCTTTTTGCTAGACTTTGTCTGTGGTGCATTTCTGGGGTGGAAGTTCAACTCTAAGAGCCAGATAGGAATATCAGATCAAATTAATAAATTTTGTTTTGAGGTTTTTAGTCTTTTATTCCTACTGTTACTTTAGTTCCTTTATTCTCCTTACAGAATTGAAATCCAACTATTTGTGCCACTTAGAATAGTTGGATTAATTCTTATGGATAAAAACTAGCTACTCTTTATAATTACTTGAAATTAGAGTTGAGCAGTACTGGCCTGACTAAAAACAAGCATATTTGTACAATTTCTGGATAGAACAAATAGATGTCCTGAATTGCTTACCTATAATCCTGATTGTAATGACCACAACATGGAATTCAGTAAAACTTTGTTAAAGCAAAATAAGCAGAGTTGTATTTCAATTGTGGACAGGGATTTTCCTTGTGACACTTGGAAGAAGGAGAGAGTACTGGCTATCGAGAGAAGTATGTCAGGCTTGTCTTGAATCACTGGGTATGCCATTGCAGAGTTATCTTTGGGACCTTTTAAAGAAGTGATATGATTTATTGGCGGTGAAAGTGCCATGTAGCCATCTAGGCACTCCTAAGGATATATACATGACAAAAGAACTGAACTTTGGGGTCAGTTGTGAGCAGTAACAGATATTTGATCATGGCAGATGAGTAAGAGCAAGTTCATTACTCTAGGTGCTGCGATGCAAGAAACAGTTTATCACTCTACAAGTGAGAAGTGATTACTCGTACAAAGCTGTGTTACCATCAACCAGTTTCGGGTGCTCTCTTTGTCAAGAGAGTTTCTTTTTTTAATCCATAGCCCTAAAATCCACCACACATTGTAGATGTCCTTAGGACTATTAAGATCTACCATATTTACATAGGGCAGAAGATAAGATTATTGGACTGACTACTAGTCCTCTACGGGGCAACAAGACGACTCTTCCTCATTGAAGCTACCCGTGCATCGGAGAAGCCCATAAGGCACAAAGGGAGGACTTTCCCACAAGGTCAGTTAGAGCACACTGTACTGGCACAGTTCCCACAAGTGGACAGACAGACATGAAGCAAGGCTCGCAGTTAACTACTTGGACATTGCTTTGTGTGTTTTACAAGTGTTATGGACCGAATATGCTCCTTCACATAAGATCTTCAGTTCTTACATTCTTTGAATGGGTGCCCCTCCCATGCCATATTTTGGATTTATTTCCATCCCTCTCCCAGTTATTTGATGTTGTGTCTTAACTTTGTCCAGAAACTGTGTAAAGGGTTGCTTCTCTTAAAACATCTTTCTGTCTTACAGACCACTCTGTTAGACCAGCTATCCTTCACTTTAAGGGGAAAAATAATTTTTCTAGAAAATTTCCATTTTGTGTCAACATTTTCTATAGAAATCTTTTTGTTAGGGGAATACGTGGAACTGAAAAAGCTAGAATATGCTGTGTGTATAACTTTTGCCTATAACCTAAGGTTTTACCCATTCAAAGAAAATAGTACAGGGAAAAGTTGGAATTTACCTTTTTCGTTCTTTATTTGCAGCTTAGTTGAATTTTAATTTCTTCTTTAGAAAAACAGTTCTCAGATGGCATATATATTTTCTTAGCAAAGCACAAAAGTTCAGTTGTTTGGATTGGGATATAAAATCCATTTTACATTAAGCTTATCCTTCTTAGGTATTCAAATATATATATAAATAATATTTTGCATTTAAGAATACTTAGTTGGGATAAGCATATCTATTAAATATTTAACTTTTTTTTTTTTTTACATCTTTTGGGGTTACTATTTTTACCCATCTAACTTAATAATTTAACCTCATATGTACATAGTTTTGTGTATTGTCTTTTTATACCTTTTTTATTGCTTTCTGATGTTCTTTAACCAAAATGAAATTTACTTAAATATTCCATTCTGCAATGTACTTAAACAGATTCTCATAAGTTTGAAAGAATTTGCCCATTGTTTTATCCTTTGCTTCCTTTAATTCCCAGTCCTGCCATCTCCCTCCCCCATAAATTCTACCCCTTTGATAAATTCACAAACTATTACTTTGAGTCTGTGGGAAATGATTGTCTTTCATTTCAGTTGTTTGGCTTTTCAGTCATGTCTTTATTGTTTTTTACTTTAAAATCCACGGTCAATGTCTTCTTTTATGGCAGAAAAGAGGGGATCTGATGATAAAAAAAGTAGTGTGAAGTCCAGTAGTCGAGAAAAACAGAGTGAAGACACAAACCTTGAATCGAAGGAAAGTGATACTAAGAATGAGGTCAATGGGACCAGTGAAGACATTAAATCTGAAGGTGACACTCAGTCCAATTAAAACTGATCTGATAAGACCTCAGATCAGACAGAGGTAAGTGTATTGTTTCTCACTTTGATTAGGGCTTTTTGTTACTGTTTGACAGTGCAGCGTAAGTATGCACAGATGAAGATGGAACTAAGCCGAGTAAGAAGACATACAAAAGCATCTTCTGAAGGAAAAGACAGTGTAGTCCTGCAAAACATTTTGAGGTACATTGTTTTGTCTCAGCTATTTTGTAGCAGACTCGTGCCCCCCATTAGTGTGCCTCTTTGGAAATTATTGCCCACATTTGTAATATAGTCGCCATTGAAAAGTTAATATCCTTTTTTTAGGGATTTTGCTGTCATTTCTTTTTTTTTTTTAATAAAAAGGTTGAACTGTTTTTTTTTTCTTTTTGGTATTAAGTCCATCTTGTGTTGGTACATTGGCAGAGACATATGCTTTAAAAACTTAAATATTTCTGAGGCACATGTTGGACTACTTTGTTTTAATTAAACTGCTAGTATTTCTTTGTCAAGGATGTTTCTAGTTTTTTGCTTTATTGCCTTGCATTCTAATGCAGTTTGTTCTGTAACTCGAGAGCCAGTAGCATTGGATTGATGGAAGTGTAGGGTTTATGAATTATTGCAGCTGACTACCATACCTCACACAGCGTTGGTGTTGTGAGCGGCCCATGAAAAGCCAAATTAAAAATCAAGGATTCAGTCAAACTAAGCAGGTACTCATGCCAGGTACTCCTTTCTCTACCCACATCCATGTTTGAATGCTATTGCCTGTGATCTTTACGCTTAACTGTTGTGTATCTTTTGTTCTTTACAAGAAGCGCAGAGGGGTTTTTTGTGTATTGCGTGAAAACTTATAAATCAAATGTTAACAGAATGGAATTTTTTTTCAACTGTATGTAGGGATGCAGTGGTGCCCAGAATTAGATATCTTTAACGAATTTTATATTCAATAAACACTTCATATTATTCGCCTTGTTACATTCAGTGCAATTCTCAAGTCTATAAGAGGTATGTGTTTAATATTTCCTACTGTGTAGGAGAATTTGCAGTCAGCCATAGGTATATAGGAATAGTCACTGGCTGATACATTTAAAGCAGCAGTAAATAGCAAGGATAGACACCTTCAATCTGTGAAATGCAAAGAACTGATGCACTGTATAGAATGAGTTTGGGTTTTTTAAGAACTATTAAAAGTTAGGGTCTATACGTGTTCTTAAAACCTATAAACTGTTCTTTCTTTGGGCTAGTGGCGTGGGATGAAATATTCCTGAAGAAAGGAAGTACCAATTAGTCGATTTATTGATGGCCTTCCCTTTCTGGGAAAGTAATGTAGCATTATGTCTGTGTGAGCCCATCACACGTAGGCAAGCATACACAGGCACATGGCTTTAAAATCTACACTGATGCCTTGATTCTTAAGAATACAAACATTCCATGTAAACATGTTAATTATAATTAGCAGTTAGTGACTGGGCCAACACTTTGTCATAAAAATAAGCCTTTTACATGTTGTCTAATTATCATTTTTCCCCAAATTTTGCATTGTAGGACTACTGTTGGAAGATTTTTGGAAGAATACTGGAAACGACATAAAATGAAGATCGACATTAAAATGAGGTGAAAGAAAGCTATAGTGGCATAGAAAAAGTATAAAGCTCAGTTAGTTGGTTTTTTTTTTTTAATTAAAATTAATTCAGGACTGTTGTGACCTACCAGATTTCAGAACATGTGTTAATAGTATATATGCCACTGAAAACTTAGGTCCTGTATCATATTTTTTTCTTTAAGACTTTTTAAGAAATATTACCTAAATATGTGGCTTGCTCAGTGTTTAATTGCAAGTTTTCATTCTTGGACTTTGAAAACAGGATTAAACGTTGGTATTCGTGTGAATCAGACTAAGTGGGATTCCATTTTTACAACTCTGCTACACTTAGCCTTTGGATTTAGAAGTAAAAATAAAGTATCTCTGACTTTCTGTTACAAAGTTGATTGTCTCTGTCATTGAAAAGTTTTAGTATTAATCTTTTTCTAATAAAGTTATTGACTCTGAACTAGTCCCTTGTTTTAAATATAAGAAGTACACTATTAGAGGTGTTGGTGTACAGTTTTAGCTAATTTGTTCTGTTTAAGACTAATTTTTATAGGATTTCTAGTTTAATGTTTTAAATAATGGTGCTTCAATTTTAGGTAGTTACGAATAACTTTGAATTTTTCTTTTAATAGCAAAGATGTACAGTTAACTAGAATATATTTTTACATCCCCAAGGTATTCCATTAGTAGAATATCCCGAATATCCTTTTGCCAAACACTATCTAGCTGTGAAATAATGATGTAGAAGAGTGTTCAAGAACTTTTAACTAGTTTTTGGTCTTTAAGTCCTGTATCGAGATTTCTTTTAACCTGGTCTTGTCAGTTTATAAGTGTATTTATTTCTGTATATGAGGTCTATAGTATATATGACAAAGACTTTTTTTTAAAGTAGGTAATTATTATGCCACATACAGGAAAATTGGCAGCATGTTCCTGTCTATAACTAGCTTCTTCAACTGTATAAAAGTATCATCTCCAGCTACATACAGATATATGTATCATAGTGATTCTTTATGATGTATACTTTTCAAGTACTGCCATCAGTTTATAGGTAAAGAAACTGAATAACTGGGTTAAATGAATTAAAGTCCTGCGGCTTCATGTTGCTAGGACATGGAATCCAGGTCTCTGCCTAACGATTCAGTGCCTATTAAGCCACTGTGTTTATTCTAATAGGATAATGAATTGTTACAGAATATACTAAAATATCCTTCACCAAACTTGTGAAGATAATGAAGCCACCACTTGAGAGGCTCTATGTGAGAAATGCTGCGGACTCAGAGTGCTGGCTTCCAAGCTGATCCTGGAGATGCAGCAATAGATGAGTGAGTTAGCTCCAAAGTCGTAAAAGACGATTCACATTAGGATTACGATAAGTCAGGAAACAAAATCGAACAGACACAAAGTTAGCTCCCAAGTACTGTTTTGTGTAGCTTGACTAGATTGTGGTTGTAGCAGTAAAGACTCAGAATGATGGTTTACCATACTCCATTACTAAATATTAAGAAAAACAATAAGAAATTTAATAGGTCTTCAAGTGCTGAACTTCTTCTGTTCTGCCTTATCTAGAATCAACAGCTAACATACATGAAGTATGGTACATGAGCACATATGAAAAGGCTTCCTCTGTGGACACTTAGATCTATTGATACCTATGAAAGTTACCTAGGATTTGAGGGGGAGACCCGGCCCCTTAAAGCATCCATGCCTAAGATCGGGCCTTGGTTATGAAAACCTACAAGTTGGGTTTTATCCCAAAATTGATCTGGCTCAAGCGGCACTGATTCTTGCTAACCAAACTCACGAGAATCTGGTGTTGAGGCTGGCTTACTAAAGGAAATAAACATTTCTGCCATGCAGACCAAAATCTTTTCAGTTAATGAGTATTTTCTCTTCGGAAAGCCTTTAAGAGAAGCCTGTCTTAATTAATCAGTGGATTACTTAGTGAGATTGAAATCAGAGCCATCAGTCGATCTTTTATTTAAAAAAAAACACTTTTATTTTGGAAATCTAAGGGCATACACAAAAGTAGGTATAATTAACCTCTTAACTCATCACCAATAACATTCATGGCCAGTCTTAGTTTGTGTGTATGTGTGTCTGTGTTTGTATCCACTGCCCCCATGTTATTTTCAACCAAGTCTCAGATACACCATTTAATCTGTAAATAATTCAGCATGTATCACTAAAGGACAAAGACTTCTTAAATAAAACTTCATTAATATAAAATAAATTGGACAAACTTTTAATTGCTGCAGTCATCAAGCTGTAGTACTGGTCTGATAGCTTAATTCCCATTGAGGACCAGTCTGCTGCCTAAAGCATCCTCTCCCCTGGAATGTAGAGTAGACTCTATGCATCATGCTCCTTTTTGTTAAATCATTTTTTTTTTTCCTTCAAACAGGTCACATTCCATTCATTTTTCAATTTGGGTTGAAACGTCTTTCTTGCCTTCTTGTTCTTGAGCTTATAATAACTTAGTCATATTGCTCAGCTTAGATATTTTTACCCCCTCTCCTTAGGCAGTCTGGCTCCTTAAATATAGTTAATGTCACAGGATAACCAGCCTTGTTTCTAAGGTCTCAGAACACTTGGCCACATATTGGTTGAGTTCAACCACCTTCTGATTAAAGTATTTAGGGATGTTAAAAACTGAAAAATTTTGTGGTGGAAGTTCTCTGAGCTCACATCCATTCTCTGTTTTTTTTAAATGTGTTGTAGATGAGCTATGTGGATATGTTTTTAAACATTTATTATGTGCATGAAACAAAAAACACTTGAAGTTGTATATACATTCTGTGGGATGGGACTTCATTCCGGGTTGGTTTTCAAGTTTGAATTTTTGACTGATTTTTTAGCTGTTTGTGAAAGAACCCCAAGTGATTACTTTTTTGGAGTTTTGTATTACAATTGTAACGCTTGCACATGGTTAAAAAAAAGAAGTGTTTCGTGATCTGTGTCTCCTCCTACTCCTACCCCTCTTCTTCTACAGGAGCTACTACTGTTAACAATTATTCTTCCAAGTGGTTTTTTTTTTTTTTTTTTTTTTTTTTTGTGGGGAGATGAGAGATGGGGATATAAACATACCTGTATAGATATTTTAAAATATATGACGGTATACCCTTATGTTCTGAGTCTGTTTTCACTTAGTAACATGTAGAAACATTTGTTTTGAGATACGGGAGACAGCAATTTTAATTTGAATCTGTAATTTTTAAAAGTACATTTCAAGTAAGCCAAAGTAGAGAAGTCAATGTATTTTTCATTATTGTATTCAAATCTTGAATTTTCTATTTTAAAAATGCAATTCAGGAGTTTTATAGTTGGTCTGTTTCTTCCCCTTAGTCATCCCAAGTAGATCAGTTGTCGAGATTTAAGAATGTTTAGGAACAACAGCATCGGGAAACAATTTGGTGTAACCAGGTGTGCCATAGCCTCTGGTAGCCATCCACTGCTAGGTACATCCCCTAGAGAAACTTGAAACTCTTACACATACGTGCCAGGAGATGGATGTGAGAATGTCCTAACAACATTGCTTGCAATAGGAAGAAAAGAAGAAAAAAACCTGGGAAGACCCCAGATGTCCACCAGCAGTCTGTTGGATACATATTGTGGTGTATTCCTACAGTGGAATTCCATAGAAGTAAAACTGAACTACAACTCCATATGTGAACATGGATGGGTCTCAACAATATAATGGTCAAAAAAAGCAAGTTAGAGAAATTAAATACATGATAGGTGCAAGGAAAAAAAGAAAATGATTGACACAGAGTTCACTGTTAGCTGTTGCATTGGAGGGCTGAAGGGAGATGTGACCATGAGAGCCGAGAGGGGTCTTCACAGGGATTGGTGATGCTTTATTTCTCAAGCTGGGTGGGCATTTTCTCTTTTAAATTGTATGTTAATGTGCTTTTGTATGTATGATACTTCTTAATAAAATTTAAATTTTAAAAAAGAATGGGAAAAGGTCATGGTGTAGGTAGTTGCTTATAGATGTATAAGCATGATGTATTTCATAAAATTAACCCTCCTTCAATGAGTGGCATATTTAAAAGGGGCTGTTCTTGTGTGCCAAACCTAGGATCTTAATCATAGTTCTTTAAAAGCTAGAAACAAGACCTAAGTGCATGTTTTCTGTGTGAAATCTTATTTTTATCTTGACATGATTTTCATGTGGGTGCCAGCCAGGGGGCTGATGCTTTTGTTCTGTCTAAGCAGCTTCCAAAGCAGCTTTTTTCTCAGATTTATGCCATCCTTGGCAGGGAAGCTGCTGGGCTGAACCTCGGTATCCTTTCCCCTTGCTTAAGTTAGATTGTCGCCTCAGAGAGACGGCTGCTTTTGGCCTTGTTCTAGTTTTAGTAGGAGTACCTTGAAGTGTTAACAAAAAGTTTAGTCTTTAAAAAGGAGACGAGTGATTGAAGCTTGAAATACACCCACAGGTTTATTTGATTCATACTGAGTTCGCAGGAGCCCTCTCACCCTTCAACTGTGCTCCCAGGTGAGACTTGGATCCCCCTGAGAGTGAACTTAGGGCTTGGCCAAGGGTTCATTCAGCACATCCCTGAGTGCTCCTGTGTGCCATGTAATAACATAACTTTGCATACACCAGGAACGAAATAGGTGCAGCTCCCTTTCCTAGTGGAGTTTGTTCTCACTGCAGCACTGGCGCCTTCAGGACTATGAGCTGTATATGGGGGCGCAGGGGGTGAGGTGGAGAAGGGGCAATGCTGTGCGTTTGCCAGTCACTCCCATTAAGTGGATTCTCTAAGAATTCTCAATCAGCCCATATTTTAACCTAAGTGATGTTTGTAATGTAAATATGAACGTTTCAGGATAACATTCTGGTACCTGATTAGCTTCACTTAAAACGATTTAAAAGTCAGTGGAATTGCACCTCACTTAGAAATTAGTATTTATAATCAATGCATGAGGTGAATAATCAGAAGTACTTGGGAAGTGCTTCAGATTAAAACATGATCTGCAACCTTACAGCTATTTGTATTCTAGAAGACTTAACTTTTATGTTTTTCGGTGCAGGCTATGCTTATTAATAGAACGGATATTGAGTTTGCTCTTCGTCCTTGTGATAATGAAATTACTGCTCTCACTGAGCATATTGTAGCTAACCACTAGATGACACGTGTGTGAGTTCTATTGGGATCATGCAGGCTTTCCTCCTGAGACTAATTTCAAATAAATTTATTTTACCACATTCATTTAAACATAACCTAGAAACCTCTTTTTTTCCCAAGTGGTGATTTTGGGCAATTAACATAATCAACCCTGAGCTCCTGCATACATTTTCCTCATTATTCAGAACAAAATTGAAAATAACCCTGGGAGGTATCACTTGGGGATTGACCTCGTGTCACCTGCTCTCACAATCTGGCATTGGAACACTGAGCTCTCGGTGGAGTTGGCTTATGTTGATGGGGCCATGCTGTCTTTTGAAAAGGTGATTTAGACCGGGCGTAGTGGCTCAGCCTGTAATCCCAGCACTTTGGGAGGCCAAGGCGAGAGGATTGCCTGAACTCATGGGTTGGAGACCAGCTTGGGCATCTTGGTGAGACTTCATCTCTACAATAAACCACAAAACAATTGGGCATGATGACGTGTGTCTGTAGTTCCTGCTACTTGGAAGGCTGAAGCAGAAGGATTGCCTAAGCCCAGCAGGTGAAGGCTGCAGTGGCCGCTGTGGCAGCAAGCATGCATTCCAGCCTGGGCGACAGAGTGAAATTCCTACTCAAAAAAAAAAAAAGTGATTTAGGTGCCAAGCTGCACTCAGTGCTGAAGTGCTTTGACCATAAGAGGCCATGGATGCTGAGCAAATGGCAGGTTCCGGTGGCACATTAACTTACTGCGTTTCATGGGTGAAATAGTACACACCTTCCTCCTACCCCACCCCACCCCTTCCATTTTGGACAGTTGGGTAAGATAAATGTTCATTTACTACCTACGTGTCCCTTCTGCTTCATCGAAGCTGAACTGTTGAGGGAACAGTGGCCTATTTCATGTGTTGGGGACACAAAGACACTGTGCTTGCCCATAAGGAGCTCTGGTGTTTATACCTCTTCCATATGGACTAGAGGTGACTTAATAGTTTGGGAGGGATGGATGTGTACACTTGCAAAGTGGTGGTGCGGTGTGTGTGGATAGAATGGATAGATGGGTCAAGCAGCTTCTTGAGTGCTCACAACTGCAAGCAGTGACTAGAACATAGCCAGGGATCTGACTCAGAACTGTAGACGTGTGCTGGGAGGAACTTCCATGGGATGTGATGGCAGCCCACCTTTGAGCTAGCTACTCCTGAGGGCACCCACTGGTTTTTTTCACTTATGTAATAGGCTCCTGGTGGGAGCTATGCTTGGCTGTTCTGTTAGTTGTATGTTAAAAATAACCTCAAAGGTAGTTGTTTGCTCAATTCCTAGCAGTCATGCCATTTTACAGGTAAGTTTAAGAGTGTGGAAAGAGGAAGTGACAGGAGGAAATACTTTTAAAAGTGGGGAGCATTGACTGAGCCTGTGTTGCCGAGTGGGCCCTGGCTTTCCCAGCTCCATCCACTCAGTCTGCCCGTAGAAGCTTCACCTGAAGAGACTCTGGCCATGTTTCGTGGCTGAATCTCATCAGGGCATGCCTATGCCTGATGGGGCGCAGCTCTGCAAAATAAACTTGCCTTGGGGTGGGTTTTTCACCTTACATTTAAAAAATAGCTGTTTGTCAAAACAAAGCCCAGAGAAATTGTAGATGAAAAATGTAATAATTTCCCTGAATTCAAACATGAAATTATCCAAACATGTTATGTTTCTGAACATCATTTACAAAATGATGATTCCAGTTTCTTGTTTCTGGGATGATTTAATAAGTCATTTTTGCAGCATTGCTATTGTAGCAGGGCCTCTCCGTCAGAGATGCTGTGTGTTCTGGCAATTCGGAGCTTCCATTTTTCATTAAAATGAGTTCTACTTCCTGGAAGTCCCGTAGTCTTCGTATGTCTTTGTCCTTAATGTGGAAAAGAAATTTATATAAATACCGTGAAGTTACCAAAACAAGAAGGCTTAATATTGGCTAGTGTCTTGGGTTCTTGCTAAACTCCTATTTCTGTATTGTTTTCTCTTTATGGTAAACTATGTTAGCAGTTAAGAATGACTTGTTGGGGGAAGTGGGGGAGCGTGTCTTTTGTTACAGTCCCAACTTGATACTGCTCAAAAAAGGATGTTAGGCCAGGGCATGATCATCCCAAGCTTTAACTATTTAGAGAATATAGGGCCAGCCAAAACACCAGTAAGGATTGCCAAAGGCATTTTGCAAACTTAAAAAAAAATGTCCATTGAGGTCTGTTTTTGCATCCAGATAACATATAAAAACGCAAACATTTCTATTTCCTGAGATTGCAAAGGCAGACTTTTGCTGTGCAAATAAGGGTGAGTTTGTGTATTCTGTCTTGCGGACCATGCTTTTTTTTTGTTAACCAGTTTTGCAGAGATTGGTAGAACCAAAAGTACTGGACTAGAGTCTTAAATTGGAGAGTCACCTGTCATTCAGAGGTTTTGTTTTTGTTTGAGTAGGAGTCTGTCACCCAGGCTGGAATGCAATGGCATGCTTTTGGCCACTGCAGCCTTGACTTGCTGGGCTCAGATGATCCTTCTACCTCAGCCTTCCAAGTAGCTGGAACCACAGGTACACGCCACCCACCACGCCTGGCTAATTTTTTTTTTTTTTGGTAGAGATGAGGTCTCACCAAGTTGCCCAGGCTAGTCTTGAACCCCTGGACTCAGGCAATCCTCTTGCCTCTGCTCCCAAAGTGCTGGGATTGCAGGCATGAGCCACTGCACCCGGCTCATTCAGAGGTTCTTAAAGGGTTTATGGAATGGGTGTGTAAGTCTGTAAAAGCACCAGATTGAAAATGAGCTAGCTACCACGTTTAGCTATTCTGCGAGCAGGATTTCTGGTGTCTTGAAATGTAAAGGTGAAGTAATTGACTCCCCAGAACATGATGTTACCCACCCAGATTCTGCATTTAGAACCTCACAAGCTCTACCTTTCTGAGCAGTGTGTTGGGCAGCTTTCTGATCTTCTCCACTTGCTCTGGGTTAATTCCCAGTTCACAGCAACTCACTTTCAGTAGGTTTTGGTAACTCAGCTTTTGTCTGTTCAGTTCAATTTCAATGAAGTCATTTTCTTTGGGGCTCTGAGTTCTGACTTTAAGCACCAGCTCTAGAGAAATTCCCATACGATTTACAAAAGAAACAAAATGCCCATTAGAGATATTCAGTATTTTCAATTATTACAGCATAGATAATTCTAAAAATGGAATAAGTAGGTGTGGAGTTTCCATAGGTATATATACGCTTGACATTAGCTGAGACTTCTCTTGGAAGGCTGGGCAAGCGCTAGAGCGTATGCCCCATTATGTCCACTGAAAACAGCTTGCAGTTTGAGGCAACCCAAGGATTTAAAAGATGCAGTAGACTTTTAAATGCATCACCCTTGGACAAGGCAGCAGTTGCTTATCTGGAAATCTTCAGGGAAATGTGGAGCCCTGGCCCTTGTGCCTTTTAAAAAGCTGTTGTGCAGAGATGTGAATCACTGTTTCCTAACTCCCCTCTTTCACTATTCCCTACCCCTGAAATACATAGTTCTACCATCTTTGGGGGCATTGGCATTGTGAGTCTTCCAACGTGACAGTCCTGAGGAGGAACAGTTTGGACTAAAGGGAGGAAACCAGATGGTGAGCTTGGCTTTTAAACATGGTCACATGGTCTAGGGACAGAGTCCTCACCTAGACAGGTGTCATTGGGTTTGTCGTCATCACCCAGGTCCGTTGGCATGCATGGATGTGTGTCTTCTTGTTTATCTTCGCCTAGGAAAGCTGAGTAGCAGTAGGCTGCCAGGTGGGACCACAATGTCCCGCCTCCACTCCCTGACCCGCAGCTTGTCCTGCCCTTCTCAAGGGAAAGGCAAGTCAGGAGAAGGGCAGTCATTACTTTGAGACTTGAAGAGTCATTTTCCTTAATCACCCAAATCATAAGAAGGAGCAGAGACAGTATTTTTAAATGATGCGTGATCTGGGGAAGAAATATTTATAATCTGTGTGCTCTAGCTCAAGTTTTTACTTAAATATTTTAGGCACTGAGTGCTTTGTGTGTTCAGTTCTCCAGCAGAGTTATGCAGTCAGAAGAGTCCCTTTATAAGGAGAAATGTTCTCACCCAGAGGGAAGGAAAGGAGTGCGTATTTAGAGTGCTTTCCATATGCCAGGTCTCTACAGACTTCTTTATTTCTCACGATAGCCACTGGACATGTTGGAAGCCTGCTTTGCACTACACGCTGGAGTAAACCCTTGGGAAACGATCAACCCCCCCCAAAGAAGTCTGTGCTCCTGGAGTTTACAGGCCAGCAGAAGAGACAGATGGTAATAGATGGGAAATCTCAACTGGGGCCGGTGCAGTGAAATACACAATACTGTGACAGCATAGAAGGGCCAGGAGCGGCTACCATAGAGGCTGGGCATTTGGGCAGACCTCTGAAGGACAAATGGGCTTAATGGATCCCGAGGGCAGAGGGGTAGGAAGCTTTCCTCAGGGCCCCGTGAGGAGGGAGAGTAAAGCAGTTCAACTCAAGTGTGGCAGCAGACAGAGCACATGGAGGGGCGAGGTGGGCGGGCGGGGGCAGGTTAGGGGAGCAGGAATGGGTAGCCTGTGCTGCCCAGTTAGCCCCTTGTCTCATGAGGTGACTTACACTCTAAGTGTAAAACACACTGGATTTTGAAGACAGGAACAGTGTTTTCATGAACCTTTCATACTAAGTATTTAGAGATACTGGGTGCAGTAAAGTATATTTTAAAATTAGTTTCACTTGTTTATTTTAAAATGTAGCTGCTAGACAACTCTCAGCTACGTCTGTGGCTTAATTACACTCCTCTTGGACAGCGCTGGTCTAGATGAAAGGTTTTCGTCTTGATCCTAGAACAGCTCCAAGCCAGTACAGATTGCACTTTGGAATAGAAAAAAACCTAGCTATCCTCAAAAGGATCCTGTGGGGTATGGACATCATTATTTCCACTTTCAGACAAGAACTTTGAGGCTGAAAGGTAAAGTGACTTGAGGGCTCAAGTTAGCAGATGGCAGAGCCCAGGGGTGACCAGAGCCGGCTACGTAACCTGCAGGGCAAAGGGGAAATGAGGAAGCCAGTCTCCCCGTACCGCGAGCCTCTGCTCCAGCCCAGGGCAGGTAGACTTGCCCACCTGAACACACCGAGGGAAGGGAGCGAGACATCCCGCCTCTTCCCTGCCACCCTGCAACTCTTCAACTCATGATCCTTTTGCCTGGGCTGAAGGTGGCAGCAGAATGAGGAACTCTGGCAGAGGGTCACAGGCTGGCCTGGGTGTGGAGCACGAGCCCAGACTCCAACTCCCAGCCCCCAGCACATAGTCATGGTCCCATCTGACTCCATTTCCAAAACAAACTGAAAGCTAAAACAGTAGATTTCACGTCAACAACCACAGAACGTGAAGTTCCAAGCCCAGGGCCTTTCTGAATGCAGGGCCAAGGGCAACTGTGGTGATCATAGGCTCATGAGGTGGTCCTGTTGTGCCACCCTGCTGATGAGTTGCCCCCGTCCAGCTCAGACCCTGCCCAGGACACCAGGACAGGAAGGAGTAATGTCCCTTCCCCTAGTGCACAGGGATCTGTAGTCTTTTTTTTTTTTTTTGGAGTTGGAGTCTCCATTGCCCAGGCTGGAGTGCAGTGGCACACTCATGGCCGCCCCAGCGCCAACATGCTGGGCTCAGACGATTCTTCCGCCTCAGCCTTCCAAATAGCCGGAATTATAGGCGCGCACTACCACTCCTGGCTAATTTTTTGATTCATTGTAGAGCTGAGGTCTCGCCAAGTTGCCCTGGCTGTTCTCGAACCCGTGGGCTCAGGCAATCCCCTCACCTTGTCCTTCCAAAGTGCTAGAATTACCGACTTGAGCCACCACACCTGGCTGATCTGAGTCTTATCCATGCCCTTCCACTCAGCACTGGTCTGTGGCCTCAGCACATCACAGACACCAGCACCTGACCTGAAATGAGGCTTTCCTGCTCTTCCACTAACTCTTCCAACACACGTCATGAAACATTCCAGCTGGGTTCCCCATGTCTGAAAGCATTTGATTCTATTCATGTGTCAGATCCATTGGACAGGGTCTTGTGGAGGTCAGAAAGCATGCCCTGTGCAGTCGGACAGATGTGGGTCTGAATTTCTCCACCACTTAGTAGTAGTGACACCTTGGGCAAATAACATTACCTCTCTGACCTGGAAAAAGGTTAATAGCTCTACCTCCCAGAATTGTAAGAAGCAAATGAGAAAGTGCACAGATGGCACAGTTCCTAGCAGCTGTGAGCACCAGTCACTGCTAGCCGCTGTTATGACATGCCAGTGATGGATGTCTGCTTCCCCCTGAAAGGACCTTTGGTCCGGTTGCTCTGCTCCTAATTGCACCACTAGCAGAGTGGGGTTGGCCCGGGTCTCTCTCTCCCTGTACTGACCTTCCCTAGCCACTTGCCCAGCTCCTTGAGAACAGCGTTGGTAACAGGATGCCCAGCCTCACCTGCCAGCTCCTCTCTGATGTCCTGATGAGGTTCAGCCATGGGCTGGCTCCGTTGGCTCCCAGATCAGCAGCCCCTCTGGCATGTATACTCCCAACCAAAGAAAACACACTTTCTGAGGCCTCAACGCATCTGTCTGCAGTGGAACAACAATACGTCTGTGTCATCAGCCCAGTGAGATAGGGCAGGGTAATTTCATTTTGTAGATAGGCAAACGGAAGCTCAGGTGTGTTGTGTCACTTGCATAGGGTGGTGCAAATGAAGGAAGGAACTGAAGTTCAAGGTTCCCAACTCCCCAGGCTGTGTCTGTTGGACGACGGTGCTGGCCAACAATAGTTACACAAGCAAACGGCACCCTTGGCAGGGGAGACCTGAGGGGCACAGCCAGGTGCCCAGCAGACCCTAGGCAGGACTCAGGGCCCCCCTTCTGGGAAAAGGTTAGCAGCTTGGGTGAGCAACCGCCCTCCACGTTCTCCCTCCTCTTCTCCCAGCCCCTTCCTCTGTAGGGATGCATGACAAGAAAAGCAGGAAGACCCTTCCATACCTGGGAAGATGGCTTTGGCAATGATCTGTGATTCCTTGATTCCAAACACAGAAATGGAGGAGCAGGGGCTGGAGTAGGAGGTTCAGTGGAGGAAGGGTGGGGCTGGGCAAAGTCCCCAGTATGACTGCTGCCTCAAAGGCGGCTGAAGACAGGTGCAAGGATGGGAACCCAGGTGTTTGGGTGACTCTCGCATTTCGTTTAACCCTCTAGTGACAGAAGACGGAGAAATTGATGGGGCATTAGGGTAGCCCTCAGCATCAAAAAGCTGGGGGAACTAGGTAGATCACAGCCATGTGACCTCAAACTTAGCCATGGCTTGAGGTCACTTGGGGAGTTTTACAAACTGTGGATGCCTGGGTCCCATCCTACAAAGAGTCTGTCTTAGTGGTCTGGGTGCAGTCTGGGCCCTGAGATTTTTAAAAGGTCCCCAAGGCTGGGCGCAGTGGCTCAAGCTTAGAATCCCAGCACTTTGGGAGGTCAAGGCGAGAGGATTACCTGAGCCCGGGGGTTTGAGACCAGCCCGGGCAACTTGGTGAGACCTCGTCTCTACAATATATCAAAAAATTAGGCATGGTAGCATGCGCCTGTAGTTCCGGCTACTTGGAAGGCTGAGGCGGAAGGATTGCCTAAGCCCAGCAGGTCGATGCTGGGGTGACCGTGAGTGTGCCACTGCACTTCAGCCTGGTGACAGAGTGGGACTCTGACTTTAAAAAAAAAAAAGAAGATCTTCGACTGATTTGAATGTGCAGCCAAGATTGAGAACCACTGATTTGGCCAACCTGCTTAAGGAGCAAAGGGGACACTGAGACCTAAGGAAATGAAATGCACAGGCCTGGTGCTACACCTAGACCTGAGTCACCTGGCTGCCAGGCTGTCGCTCCTCCCCAGGGTACTGGTGGTGTCTTTCTGAAAGGAACAGAAGAAGATGGGCCCCACAAAGAGGAGGAAGTAGCATTGGTGCTCTTGGCCTGGCCTCTGAGAATGGTAAGAAAATGCACTTTGGCTAGCCTGGCTGCCAGGGCGTGGCCAGCCATAAACACCTGAACCTCCTCCCCTGAGTGGCGGGGCCAGGGGACAGGGGAACTGCAGATGAAAGGGTCTGGGACTTGACCTGGAGCCTTGGCTCATTTCCACTTCACTCAGCTGCTCTGTCCGTTCATTCATTCACTCCCCGTTCATGGATTCATTCATTCATACAGTCAACAACACTCACTGGGTTTTTTTTTGTTTTTTTTTGAGTAGGAGTCTCACTCTGTCACCCAGGCTGGAGTCCAGTGACATGATCACGGCCATTGCAGCCTCAACCTGCTGGGCTCGGGAGATCCTTCTGCCGCAGCCTCCCAAGTTCCTGTAGTTGGAACTACAGGTGTGTGCCACCATGCCTGGCTAATTTTTTGATTTATTGTAGAGACAAGGTCTCACCAAGTTGCCAGGCTGGTCTCAAACCTTTGGGCTCAGGCAATTCTCTTGCCTCGGCCTGCCAAAGTGCCGGGATTACAGGTGTGAGCCACCACACCTGGCCAACACTCACTCTTTTCTTGCTTTGAGGATGCTCTTTTTTCTTTTAATTATTAATTTTAATAATTTATCTTTTTTTCTTTGATTTGGAGTCAAACTCTGTCCCCCAGGCTGGAGTGCAGTGGCTCATAGCCACCACAGCCTTGACCTGCTAGACTCAGGCGATCCTTCTGCCTCAGCCTTCCAAGTAACGAACCACAGGTGTGCGACACCATTCCTGGCTAATTTTTTTATTTATTGTAGAGATGAGGTCTTGCCAAGTTGCACAGGCTGGTCTCAAACCCATGGGCTCAGGCAATCTCCTCACCTCCGCCTCCCAAAGTGCTGGGATAACAGATGTGAGCCATCATGCTCAGCTATTTTAGTATTTTCAAAGTATTACATATTTTAGTTTAAAAATGTTAATGGTACTAAAAATCAGGGCCAGTTAGCAAGGAAGAAAGCAAAGTGTTTGCTGGGAAGGCGATAACTGCCACCCAGGCCTTGGTGTGTGTCTTTTTTCATTCATTATGCTGGGCACACAGTGGGCCCTGTCATCTGTGTATTGGCTTTTGTGAGTGTGTGAGCCTGTGTGAGGCAGCTTTTTATTGTAATATAGTTTCAAACTTACAGAAAGTTGCAAGAACATATACTCTTTATCAACTGTTAACATTGCATAACATTTGATTTAATATTCTCTTTTATGTATGTGTGAGTATATACATAATGTATATGTATAGGTAACACACATATGCGCGCGCACACACACACACACACACACACATTTTCCCCCTGAGCCATTTGAGAGTAAGTTGTAGACATACACACACACACACACACACACACACACACACATACATTTTCCCCTCTGAGCCATTTGAGAGTAAGTTGTAGACATTGGCCGGACATGGTGGCTCAAACCTGTAATCCCAGCACTTTGGGAGGTGGAGGTAAGAGGATTACCTGAGCCCAGGGGTTCGAGACTAGCCTGGACAACTTGGTGAGACCTTGTCTCCACAATTAAAAAAAAAAATTATCTGGGTGTGGTAGCGCACACCTGTAGTTCTATCTACTTGGAAGGCTGAGGTGGAAGGATTACCTGAGCCCAGCAGGTAGAGGCTGCAGTGGACATGAGCATGCTGCTGCACTCCAGCCTGGGTGACAGAGTGAGACTCCTACTCAAAAAAAAAAAAAAAAATGTTGTAGACATCATGCTCCTTTGCCCCGAAAGATTTCAGACTGTATTTCCTATTATTAAGGATATTCTCTTACATATCAAAAACATAATGGCCAAAATCAGGAAATCTGACCATGGGCTTAGCCACAGTCCATATTCAAATTTCATCAGTTAACCCAACAATACAACAATATCCTCCCCCCCATCCAGAATCCAATTTGGGATCATACCTTGCATGTAATTTTCATGTCTCTTGACCAGGTGTGGTGGCTTATGCCTGTAATCCCAGTACTGCGAGAGGCTGAGGCAGGAGGATCACTTGAGACCAGGACTTTGAGACCAGCCTGGGCAACACAGTGAGACACTATCTCTTAGGAAAAAAAAGCCAGATGTGGTGATGCACACCTGTAGTCCAGCTACTTGGGAGGCTGAGGCAAGAGAATCACTTGAGTCCGGGAGGCTGACGCTGCCTGCAGTGAACTCTGATTGCACCACTGTGCTCCAGCCTGGGTGAAAAGACCTTGATTCTAAAAAAAGAAAAAACTGTTCACATCTCTTACTCTTTCATCCAGAACAGTTCTGCAGCCTGTCTTTGTTTCTCATGACCTTGACATTTTGAAAAGTCGGAGCCAGACATTTTTTTTGGTTTGTCTTTTGTTGTTTGTCCTTCAGTTGAGTGTCTGATGTTTCCTCATGATTAGATTTAGATGATATGTTTTGGGCAGGAGTACCGAAGAAGTGATTTTGTGTCCTTCTTAGTGCATAATATCAGGAAGCACATGTCGGTTTGTTCCCTTTGGAGATCATAATTCTGATTCTTTGTGTAAGGAGGTGTCTGCCAGGACTTTCCTCCTTTGTAACTAATATGTAATTTATGAGGAGACGCCGTGAGACCACGTAGATGTCCTCTTCAAACCTTCACTCTTTAGTTTTTAGCGTCTGTTGATGATTTTAGCCTGAATCTGATGTTACTGTGATTGCAAAATGGCAATTCTCTAATTCCATTATTCTTTCTACATTAATTGTTTGCTATTCTACTATAAGAAACAGCTTTCCTGTTCTTCATTCATTCATTCATTATCAGTCTGGACTCATAGATTCTGATCTTATTCAACGATCCATAGTCCATCACTATCATCGTCTGTTTTGATGCTTATATGATCCCAGCTTTACCTAATATTTTATTCTTATAGTTGTTGTCCATGTCCTTTGACACATCCCCATCATGATGTGAGCACTTTTCTATTTTCTGGCCCATCAAGAGGTTCTGGGTTCCATTGTGTTGTCCCTGCCCAAACCCTAGAATCAGGCATTTCTCCAGGGAACCGGGTTCTTTCCAGTGGGGCATGGGTGTGGTCGCACCCATGGACAGGTGTTTGCTTCTAGGCTGTTTCAGTATGCAGAGCTAAGAAGACACACACACACACACACACACACACACAGAAACACACATATCTATTTCTGTGTGTATATGTGTGTGTACTTTAAAATCAATCTAATTAATTAATGACTTTTTCCCCCTCTCTCTCTGTGTATATATTTAAGACCACGACTTCATTTTTTTTCTGTCACCCAGGCTAGAGTGCAGTGGCATGATCATAGCTCACTGTAACCTTGAACTCCTGGAGTCAAGCGATCCTCATGCCTCAGCCTCCTGAGTAGCTAGGACTACAGATGTGCACCACTACATCTGGCTAATTTTTTATTTTTTTTTAGAGACGAGATCTCACTATGTTGTCCAAGTTCATTTTCTTTTTTTTTTGAGTTGGAGTCTCACTCTGCCACCCAGACTGGAGTGCATTGGCTGCTTCTGGCCACCGCAACCTCAACCTGCTGGGCTCCGGCAATCCTTCCGCCTCAGCCTTCCGAGTAGCTGGAACTACAGGCGCGTGCTACCATGCCCGGCTCATTTTGATTTTATTGTAGAGAGGAGGTCTCGCCAAGTTGCCCAGGCGGGTCTCGAACCCGCGGGCTCAGGCAATCCACTCACCTCAGCCTCCCAAAGGCGCGGGATTACAGGCTGAGTCACCGAGCCCGGCCACATTCATTTTCTATTTCATTCCAACATCACAGGCTCTTCCTAACTTGCCTGCCACCCTCCTTCCTCCCTTGTCTTTCTTTCCCTCCCTTCTTTTTCTCCTTTTATTTTAAGCAACAGAAGTTCGTTCTCTCATAGTTCTAGAGGCCAGAAACCCAAAATGAAGGTGTTGGCAGGGCTGGTGCCTTCTGGAGGCTCTGAGGGAGACTCTGTTCCAAGCCTCTCTCCTATTCTAGTGGTTGCCAAAATCCTTGGTGCTCCTCAGCCTAGCTTTCTTCAATTCCATATTGCAAGTCTCTTCTCCAACAGTGGAAAATCTGGCTCCTAACATTTTCAGCATGGTTACTCTTTGCCCAGCCTTACAATACACAGGACGTAGTTTCAGAATTGCTCATTTGACATATAGTTAGGCTCATTGTTTCTCTTGGTATATGAGAAGACTTTCCAATTCTTGTTGATTTATTTATTTTTAAATTAAATTAATTTGTTTAAAGACAGAGTCTTGCTCTGTCACCCAGGTTGGAGTGCGGTAGCACCATTACAGCTCACTGCAGCCTTGAACTCTTGGGCTCAAGTGATCCTCCCACCTTAGCCTCCTGAGTAGCTGGTACTATGGGTGCGAGCCACTGCACTTGGTCTGTTATTTGCTAGAGCATGTGAGACATGACATGGTTTAATAGTAAAAACGACACAAGCATGGATATTGAAAGAAGTGTCATTAACCCTTCTGTTCCTCCCATTTCGTTCCATCTATCCCTTACAGGAAACTAATCTTGTTAGTTTCTGACTTATCCTTCCTATATTTCTTTTTGCGAGATTAAACAGACAGATGAAGAGGAAATATCTTCTTCTTATTCTTTTCTTACATGGAAGATACTACATATATTCTTTTCCACCTTGCTTTTTTTCCCCACTAAACAATATACCCTGGAAATCATTCTATATCAGTTCCTAGATCTTCCTCACTCCCCTCCTCCAAAGCTGTGGGTACTCTGTAGTTTATTCAGCAAAGAGCCATGTATAGGCATTTAGTATGTTTCCTTTTTTTGGCAATTACAAAGTTGCACTTAACCTTGTGCTTATTTATTTTCCTATTGTTGTAGATATATCTTCTGCTAAGTTCCTAGAAGCAAAATGGGTGAGTCGGAAAGTAAACACCATAGCCAAATTTCTCTCATCAAATTTAACCGGCTTGCATTCCCACCTTCCATGAGAGCACCTGTTTCTTCAGTACACTCCCAACAGTGTGTTGTCAAGATTTGTAATTTTTGCCCATCAGATGGTAAGAGGTAGTATGTAAAATGTAGATCTTATTATTTTTCAGACATGGTGAGACCAGCAGATGGCTGACACTGGAAAGATAGTTCGCTGCTCACAGTTCTCTGGAGGAGCAGGCATACCGTGCCATGCAGGGCCACGCGGGGAGCCCCAGGGTAGGTCAGAAGGCAGAGGGAAGCGAGGGGAAAATGTGGGCAAGGCTTTTATTTCATGGGAAGGAATGGGTGAGGCCAGGTGAGACGTTTAGGACTGGCCAGTGTGAATAATTCCAGTAGGCTCTGGGGTATGGGGGCTGCCCCTAGTTGACTTACGTACCTGGCCCTGGAGTGACCAGGCAGGTCAATAGTGCCCCAGAGTGCAGCAGTCCCATGAGAGGCGAATCAAGGGGGTGATTTGGAGTATGTGCTCTGGACCGGTTCGTTTGTATAAGAAAGGCATGCTCACAGGTGAGTCACTTACTAAGTCTAGGAAGTGGCAAGGTGTCAAGACTTCAGACATTACAAATGGTATCACAGTTTAGTTTTTTTTTGAGTTGGAGTCTCACTCTGTCGTCCAGACTGGAGTGCAGTGGCATGCTCCTGGCCACCGCAGCCTCGATCTGCTGGCCTCCAGCGATCCATCCGCCTCAGCCTTCCAAGTAGCCGGAACTACAGGTGCGTGCTACCACACCTGACTAATTTTTGATTTATTGTAGAGACGAGGTCTTGCCAAGTTGCCCGGGTGGGTCTCAAACCCACAGGCTCAGGCAATCCACTTGCCTCGGCCTTCCAAAGTGCTGGGATTACAGGCTGAGCCACCGAGCCTGGTCTGTCACAGTTTAGTTTTGTTTTGTGTTTCTCTTACTGTGATTGAAGTTGGACATCTTTTCATATATATATATATATATATATTTGAGTTGGAGTCTCACTTCGTTGCCCAGGCTGGGGTGTAGTAGCATGCAGCCTCCACCTGCTCAGCTCAGGCGATTCTTCCTCTTCAGCTTCCAAGTAGCCAGAACTACAGGCCTGTGTTACCACGCCCGGCTAATTTTAAAAAAATGTTATTGTAGAGACAAAGTCTCACCATGTTGCCCAGGCTGGTCTCGAACCCGCAGGCTCAGGCCATCCTCTCGCCTCAGCTTCCCAAAGTGCTGGGATTATAGGCTTGAGCCACTGCATCTGGTCCATCTTTTCATATTTTCAGGACCATTTTCGTTTTCGGTATCTATTCTTGTTAATTGTGTCTTTTGTCCATTTTTCTATTGGATATTTTCTTCTTTCAATGTTTGAGAGGTTTTTAAAAATTTTTTCCCCCACATATACTGTATATCCTTTATGTTTTCAGGGATAGACATAATATATTACAAATATGTTCTCCTAGTTTATTATTTGTACTTTGACTTTGCTTATGGTGCTATTCTTGGTAAGTTTTAAATATTTTGACCGGGTGCTGTGGCTCATGTCTATAATACCAGCATTTTGGGAGGCCAAGGTATGGGGGATTGCTTGAGCCCAGGAGTTTGAGACCATCCTGGGCAACATAGTGAAATTCCATCTCTACAAAAAATTTAAAAAATAGCCAGATGCAGTGATGTGCACCTGTAATTCCAGCTACTCAGGAGGCTGAGGCAAGAGGATCACTTGAGCCCAGAAAGTCAAGGCTGCAGTGAGCTATGATTGTGACTAGCCTGGATGATAGAGTGAGATCTCATTTCTAAAAAAATAAAGGTACATTTTATGTGATGAGTTTATTTATTTTTTGTATTTTGAGTCACAGAAAGCCTTTCTCTACATCTAGATTATAGAAGAATTCAACTGTTTTTTTTCCTAGTACTTGTATAATTTTCATTTTATACATGTCAATTTCTAATCAATTTGGAGTTTATTCTTGGAGTATAATATGAGATGTGGTTCTAATTTTATCCGTTTTACAGATGATTGTCCAGTGGTCTCAGCATAATTTATTTAAAAGACTCATCTTTGCCCTGTTGATTTGAGGTGCCACTTGATTGTGTGCTAAATTTCCGTATGTACTTGAGTCTAGTTCTAGACTTTCTATTCTGTTCTCTGGTCTCTTTGGCTAATTCCTGTGCTAATACAACATTGTTTTAAATACAGAGGATTTGTAGTATATTTTCATATCTAGAAGAGTTAGATCCCTTAATAGATTTTATTTTTTCATATTTTTCGAACTATTCTTGCATGTTTACTTTTTTCATGTGACTTAAAGTATCTGCTTATCTAACTTCATAATAAAAAGCTTATTGGTATTTTTATTGGGTTATGTTACCTTTATATATAAATTAACTTAGAACTGATTTTTAAAATTTTTAGTAGACTAGGGCTTGCTAAGAACTTATTTTTTTTTTTTTTTTTTTTAGTTGGAGTCTCACTCCGTTGCCCAGACTGGAGTGCAGTGACCGCTCCCGGCCACCGCAGCCTCGACCTGCTGGGCTCCAGCGATCCTGCCGCCTCAGCCTTCCGAGTAGCCGGAACTACAGGCACGTGCTACCATGCCCGGCTGATTTTTTGATTTATTGTAGAGATGAGGTCTCACCAAGTTGCCCAGGCGGGTCTCGAACCTGTGGGCTCAGGCAATCCACTCACCTCAGCCTCCCAAAGTGCTGGGATTACAGGCTGAGCCACCGAGCCCAGCTGACTTTTTCTTTTTTAAGAGACAGAGTCTTGTTCTGTCACCCAGGCTAGAGTGCAGTGATGTGATCACTGCAGCCTTGAGCTCCTGGGCTCAAGCAATTCTCCTGCCTCAGCCTTCTTGGTAGCTGAGACTACAGGTATGTGCTACCATGCCACACTAATTTTTTTTTTTTAATATTTTTGTAGAGATGGGATCTTGCTATGTTTCCAGGCTGGCCTCAAAATTTCTTGTCTCAAGCAATCATCTTGCCTTGACCTCCTAAAGCGTACTGCACTCCAGCCTGGGCGACAGAGTGAGACTCCAACTCAAAAAAAAATGTGTTTAGAGATGGGGTGGTGCTATGTTGCCCAGGCTGGTCTTGAACTTCTGGACTTAAGCCATCTTCCTGTCTTGCTCTCTCAAAGTCCTGGGATTACAGGCGTGAGCCATTGCACCCAACCAGAAGATTATTTTTAATGACTGAGGAAGGCATTGAGGTAAATAGTTCAGAAGGCAGTGCCCCAGAGCCTCCTACACAGCTGTGGTGTGGAAAAGATGGCAGAGCACTCTTGGTACCCCCAGGACCAGAGACTGCAGTAAGGAGTGAGACTGAAGCCAATACATTGTCCTGTTTCTGTGATAAACAATACCAGGACCAGACAAAAATAACTTGGCAACTTGCTCTGGGAAACACTTGTTCCTAGGAGATGAGACAGTGAGTGAACCAACTAAATAGTACTTGGCTCACTGAGCTTCAGAAGTATTTTTTGAATCAATGAAGAAAATATAGACTGGCTTCTAGGATTGGAGACCAACTAAAAACCCAAATTGGAGCTATAAAAAAGATGGCAGCTGTGGGACGGGAGGGCCTGTAATGGGGGTAAAGTCCTCCTCTGTTATTTCTGTGTGTGGAGCTGAAGGCAATTAGCTTAACTCCTTTCTGAACTTCAGTTTCTTCATCCATACAGTGGGAGATGATAATAATAATACCGTCTATTCTACTTGTGAGGATGATTCAAGATCAGAATATAGGCCGGACATGGTGGTTTATACTTATAATCTCAGCACATTGGGAGGCCGAGGCAGGCGGATCGCTTGAGCCCAGGACTTCGAGACCAGCCTGGGCAGCATAGCAAGACCTCATCTCTACAAAAAAATTATAAAATTAGCCAGCCGGGCTCGGTGGTTTAGCCTGTAATCCCGCGCTTTGGGAGGCTGAGGTGAGTGGATTGCCTGAGCCCACGGGTTCGAGACCCATCTGGGCAACTTGGCAAGACCTCATCTCTACAATAAATCAAAAAAATTAGCCGGGCATGGTAGCGTGCACCTGTAGTTCCAGCTACTTGGAAGGCTGAGGTGGAAGGATCGCGGGAGCTCAGTAGGTCGAGGCTGCGGTGGCCGGGAGCGGCCATTGCACTTCAGTCTGGGCAACTCAAAAAAAAGAAAAAAAATTAGCCAAGCATGGTGGCGCGTGCCTGTAGTTCCAGCTACTCGGTAGGTTGAGGTGGAAGGATCACCTGAGTGGGAGATAGAGGCTGCAAGTGAGTTGTGATTGTGCCACTGCTCCTCAACCTGAGTGACAGAGTGAGACCCTGACTCAAAAAAAAATAGGCTATACAAAAATACATTCTGTGAATTTTCTTTCTTTTATACAAGTGACTGGAACCACAGGTACATGTCATCACATCTGGCTAATTTTGTGATTTATTGTAGAGATGAGGTCTCGCCACGTTGCCCAGGCTGGTCTCGAACCTCTGGGCTCAAGCAATTCTCTGGCCTCTGCCTCCCCAAGTGCTGGGAGTACAGGCCTGAGCCACCACGCCCAGCCCATTCCGTGAATTTTCAAGTGCTGTTATCAGCCGTCTGTCGTCATTACTTGACGTTGTCCTGGTGACCTTGAAGTCAATTCAGATAAAGGCCTTGGCCAGCCACTAGGGGTCAGGAGAGGACGGGCCGTTCCTACAGGGACTGGCCTGTTTGCCGCAGCCCCTCCCCCGCTCCGCCCCCAAGCCTCCCCTTCTCGCCACTCTCCGTTTTGTTTTCTTCTTGGGAGGAGGGCGCTATTGTAGCCACACTTTTCACAAATTCGGTCTCGGAATCAGCAGGAAGGCTCGAGTGGGATGACGACTTTATCCGGAGCAGACGTGCTGGCTGTTAACAGGCTTGGCCTACAGCCTCACGAGCTGGGGACTTGAACCGGCGCGGAAGGCACCGGCACGAAGAAAAGTTCAGCTTGCTGGGTGGCAGGATTGCCTGCCGGTCACAGCGCCACCTGCAGGACAACGTTTAGACGTGTAAGGGTCCCGGGCTGTAATCCCAGCCCTTTGGGAGACGGAGGCGGGAGGATTGCCTGAGCCCAAGGGTTCGAGACCAGCTTGGGCAACACGGCAAGACCTCGTCTCTACAGTAAATCCAAAAGTTAGCGGGTGTGGTGACGCCTGTGTTCCCAGCTACTCGGGAGGTCTCGAGGCTGCAGTGGCAGTCATCGTGCCACTGCACTCCAGCCTGGGCGACAGAATGAGACTGAGACTCAAAAAAAAAAAAAAAGGAATACTTCACATCATCTGCGTGTCTGTCTCCTTATGGTGTTGCTGCGGTTGTTTTCTCCAGGTTTGAGCAGATAGGCTGGCTGGGAAGTGCTCTGGGCTGAGTCCTATCACCTGTCCACCCTGCAGTGATGTTTTTGAACTGTCCTGACCTGTTTCATCACTTCTGTATCTTTATGCTTGTTGTTTTGTTTTGTCTTGATTTTTTGAGTTGGAGTCTCACTCTGTCGTCCAGGCTGGACAGTATTGGCACACTCACAGCCACCCCAGCGTCGGCCTGGTGGGCTGGGGTGATCTTTCCGCCTCAGCCTTCCAAGTAGCCAGAACTACAGGTGCGCGCTACCACATCCGGCTAATTTTAAAAAAAAAAATTTATTGTAGAGATGAAGTCTCGCCAAGTTGCCCAGGCTGGTCTCGAACCCGTGGGCTCAGGCAATCCACTTACCTCAGCCTCCCAAAGTGCCGGGATTATAGGCTTGAGCCAACATGCCTAGAAGAAACTCATATGTTGAAACCCTAATCCCCAGTGTGAGGGTATTTGAAGATGAAGCCTTTAGGAGGCACTCAGGTCATAGTGGTGGAGCACCCATGGTGGGATTAGTCCCCTCAGAAGAAGAGACAGGAGAGAGACGGCTTCCTTCCTCTCTCTGCACCATGTGAGGATGCAGCGAGAAGACAGCAGTCTGTAGACCGAGAAGACAGCTCTCACCAGACATGGGATCTGCCAGAGCCTTGATCTTGACTTTCTAGCATTCAGAACCTTGAGAAAAAAATGTTTACTGCTTAAGCCACCAGTCTGCGGTATCTTGCTGTAGCCTCCTCTCCCAAATGAAGACACCCCTGCCAGGAATCACCAGTGTCCAGGAAAGCACAGGCCTTGTCTGCTTTGTTTAATGATGTGTGCCCAGCATACAGGTCAGAACAGTGCCTGGGCCACTAGGGTGCCCAATATTTGTTGAATGAATGAAAGAATGATGAATATATGAACAGCTCGATATGAATTTTCTAATATTTTTTTTCTAGGTATATGCCTGCAGAAATATATTTTTAAAATGTGAGCTCATGGTATAAATGTGGGTTTGAACTTACTGTTTTTGATGTGTGTTTTTATTTCTCTTGGGTATGTACGTAGGAGTTAATTGCTGGGTCATAGGATCACTCTAGGTTTAGTGCTTTCAGGAATTGCCAGGATGTTTTCCAAACTGTCTGTACCATTTTATTTTATTTTATTTTGAGTTGGAGTCTCACTCTGTCGCCCAGACTGGAGTGCAGTGGCAAGCTCCCGGCCACTGCAGCCTCGATGTGCTGGGCTCAGGCGATCCTTCTGCCTCAGCCTTCCGAGTAGCTGGAACTACAGGTGTGCGCCACCACGCCGGCTACTGTTTTTCATTTATCGTAGAGACGAGGTCTCGCCAAGTTGCCCAGGCTGGTCTTGAACCTCTGAGCTCAGGCCATCCTCTCGGCTCCACTTCCCAAAGTGCTGGGATTACAGGTGTGAGCCACCACGCCCGACTGAATTCAACTCTGATCTTCATGTCATGACCTCAGTTTTCTGCGTGTGCCTGTGTGTCTTTGCCTGTTTTTAAAGTGTATACTGTGGTTTACTGCATGTGTCTTCTGAGTCTATAGTCAGTGCTCAGTGAATGTTTCCTTCTTCCTCTCTGCTCACCCTGCCCTTCCCCAGACAGGGTCCCCTGGAGTAGCCATTGCTGTCCCAGGGCTGAGCTCCTGAGTCTAGACACAACATGGGGTCCCTCTCAGCCGATCTCTTCCCTTCCCTTCCCCCACTCCCGTTCAAGGCCGTTGGCAGGGCAGGGCCGTGCCATCCAGCTGCCATTCTCCTTATGTCCACCAGGGGCCGCCCTACTCCAGCCTGAGTGCCCTCCAAACTTGCGTTTGCATTAGTCAGGTCCCTCCCTGGCCTCCCATCTCTCCCAACATCACCCTCGGGTTTAAAGTCCCAGAGCAGTATTCCCGGTCCTCCAAGGAGCCAATTTTGCAGCTGCCACAAAAGAAACTGTTTTGTGGGAAATCAGCCCAATGCACCCCGACTCCCCCATTCAGTACCTCTGTGCTGTAGTTTTCTCATCTGCAAAATGGGAAGAATACTTTCCACTTCACTCAGAAAGAATATATAGTTTTCAGCATGGTGCCTGACATACAGTAGGTGCCTAAAAAAAGGAAGACACTTTACCAAGACCAGAGTCTGTCGCTCCACAACACTCCCTAGAGCTCTCTGGGCCTTTCTGTTTTCGTTCCTTTTATTTGTTTATTTTTTGAGTGGGAATCTCACTCTGTTGCCCAGGCCGGAGTGCACTGGCATGCTCACGGCTACCACAGCCTCGACTTCCTGGGCTCAGGCAATCCTTCCCCCTCAGCCTTCCAAGTAGCTGGAACAACAGGTGCATGCCACCAAGCCCAGCTGATTTTTTTGATTTAGTGTAGAGATGAGGTCTTGCCAAGTTGCCCAGGCTGGTCTCAAACCCTTGGGCTCAGGCAATCCTCTCGCCTCTGCCTCCCAAAGTGTTGGGATTACAGGCGTGAGCCACCACGCCTGGCTTCCTCCCTGTTTTCTTAGGCAAAGTGGTGGCGGGATTCCTTGCAGTGAGAACCCTCTGTAGAGGCACAAACTTCCTGGGCCACAAAGTCAGACATGCGAATGTTTTTATGACTTTGATTTCCATCTCCGTTTCCCATGTTGCACAACGTGGAGACATTTTTCTTACACAATTCAAGGTTTCTTCAGTCAATTCTAGGTTTTCGCCTTTGGGGTCCAGCTAGGGGCTTCAGTAGAGAGGGCTTCCTGCCTTGGTCATTCTCATTTTCTCTGCTGTTATCTGTAAAGATGGGCGCTGACCCCTTCGGGCATCATTTACTGATGTCTCTCCAGCCAGATTCGTGGCTGCCCGCGCCTGCTCCTGCCGACATTTGCCGCGGGGTCCCATGGTCCACCCCGCCTCCTTGGCATTGTGCCATCCTGACCCTCAGCGGCGGGTGGCCCCAGAATGCTCTCAGACGCTTCTGTGGGAAACTCGGGGGAGGAGGACGGTCTCAGGCCCAGTCGGCCCAGACAGGCCATGCCCCCACGCCCCCTTGCTCACATGTGGGGTGTTCTGGGACGCCGGCACCTCCATGCCGTCACCAGGAAGCAGGCCCCCTACCCCTGAGCGCTGTGGTGTCCCTGCTGCAGCACAGAGAGTGGGGCTGGGCTGGGGAGGAGGCCCTGGCATGGTTCCTGTCTTTACTGGGGCAAGGACCTCACCTTTTTCTTTTTTTGAATTTGGGTCAGAGTCTCACTCTGTGACCCAGGCTGGAGTGCAGTGGCACAATCAAGGCTCACTGCAGCCTCGACTTCCTGGACTCTAGTGATGCTTCAGCCTCAACCTCCAGAGTAGCTGGGACTACAGGCTCGAGCCACCACACCCAGCTCATTTTTTTTTTAATTGTTGTAGAGTGAAGGTCTCATTATGCTGCCCGGGGGGGTCTAAAACTCAAGCGACCCTCCTGCCTCAGCTTCCCAAATTGTTGGGATTATAGGTGCCCAGCTGAGGACCTCAACTTTGACGCTCAACATTCAAGACCCAGGTCCTTTTTTTCTCTCTTAGTTCCTTCTGGAACATCCCTGCCCTGAGGACATCCTTACCATCTGTGTTGGGGCAGGGTGGCATGACACACTAAGGAAAGAAGCCAGGCGAATAGTCCCAAATAGCATCCTGCCACACCTTTCGCCCTGTTTTTGGGTACTCTGAGTACAGACTGACTCACTCCCGCCCCATAACCCCCTGGGGAAGTTTTGTGCTCCTGGCAATGAGTAGGGTGGAGCCGAGGGGACGGAAGAGGTTTCCTGAGGGTTGGTGCTCAGCCCTTTCTGAAAGCGGAGGGGAGTTGGAGTCCCAGGTTACAAACAACAGAAAACAACTCTGGTTAACTACAGCCAGAAAATAATTTTCTGGAAGGGTGATGGGTATTTCATAGAATCACAGGGCAAGCTGGAGAACCAGCCCTATCCATTGGGTGGGAACCCAGAAGGCTGGGAGGCGTGAGGACAACCCTGCTGACCTCATAGCCACCACTGCCCCTTGATGCTGGCAGCTGGGCCCCCCCGACATCAGAGGAATGACATCGTGATGGGCCCAGCTTCTCTGTGACCCTCAATCAGTATCGAAGTCCTAGGCGGGAGGAGCCCGGGTTGGGTGCCCAAGGCTCCGTGGGCATCTGGGAGAGGGCATCTTTGGCCCCCTGGGCTTCTGCAAGGGAGAACCCCGCCTACAGCCCATCTTGGGATTGCGCCCCATCCCCCACGGTGTTTGGACGATAAGCAACCCAAACCAGCAAATGCACACACCTCTCTCATTCCTCTAAATTTGCATCTGCCAAGAGGCAGTTTCAAACCTGCCTCCTCTGGGCAGTCTGAGACCTAGAGTGCCACGTGTCCACGCCTCTTGGAGAGCCGGCTAAATGCAGTAGAGCCATCTAAGTAGAATGCGTGCTCCTGGGTAAAGACGTCCTAGCCAGGTGCGATGGCTCTTACCTGTAATCCCAGCACTTTGAGAAGCCGAGGCAAGAGGATTGCCTAAGCTCAGGGGTTCCAGACCAGTCTGGACAACTTGGTGAGACCCCGTCTCTATAATAAATCAAAAAATTAACTGGGCCTAGTGGCGTGTGCCTGTGGTTCCAGCTGCTTGGAAGGCTGAGGTAGAAGGATCGCCGGAGCCCAGCAGGTCGAGGCTGCGGTGGCCGGGAGTGGCCACTGCACTCCAGTCTGGGCGACAGAGTGAGACTCCAACTCAAAAGAAAAAAGAAAAAAAAGACACCGTCCTAGCACCACAGCTCACATGGGCTGAGCAGTGGCCAGGCGCTGAGCTCAGTGCCCGCCGTGGGTGGATCACATTGAGTTTTGTGCCATTTTCCCAAGGAGGAACCCAAGGTCCAGCAGCTTAGTAGCTTTCCTGAGTTCACACGGGTCTAGACAGGACAACAGGGACTTGGATCCAGGTGGCCTGTGAGGCCCTGCTCTCGGGTGATCTAGTGGAGACAGACCTTGAACCAATAACCACGGGGTTATGTTCATGATTACAAGGGTGTGCTGGGAAGGGGAAGAACAGGGTGGAGGGAGAGAGAATAATGGGACAATTCACCTGGGCGAGGCAGGTGGGGGCTGGGAAGGTCTCTGGAAAAACCGTTTTTGTTTTTGTTTTTTTTTGAGACAAAATCTCTAACGGCTGAGTAGTTTTTGTTTTTTTGAGTCTGGGTCTCACTGTGTCACTCAGGCTAGAGTGCAATGGCACAGTCATGGCTCGCCACAGCCTCCACCTCCTGGGCTCAAGTGATCCTCCTGCCTCAGCCTCCTGAGTAACTGGAACTAGAGGCGCATGCCACCGTGCCCAGCTAATTTTTTGGTTTTTTGTAGAGACAAGGTTTCACTCTGTTGCCCAGGCTGGTCTCGAACTTCTGGGCACAAACGATCCTCTTGTCTTGGCCTCCTGAGGTGCTGGGATTACAGGCATGAGTCACTGCAGATAAGGGCCGTGTCCTTATCTCAGGGGAGTCCTTGCTGGGAAACACATGAGCTGAGGTCTAATGAGCTGAGAAAGGGAGCCATGTGGACGTCTGGGGAGGAAAGTTCCAGGTCGAGGCCACAGCAAGCACCAAGGCTCGTGGGTCAGGAATGTGCTTGGTGTGTTGGAGGAACAGCATGAAGCCCCGGCGGTGGAACAGAGGAAGGGAAACAGAGGGAGGAAGGTGGGAGGGTGCCACTGGGGACCAGGCTGCGCCCCGCCCCCCGTGTGGAGGGAACCTGGGCTGGAGGAGGGGGAGGGGAGTGGTGAACCCCAGCGGCAGTCGGCGGGCGCTGTGGTGTCAGGTTCAGGAGGCACCGTGAAGGTGGACCCAGCGGGATCTGCCGGCGTGCCAGAGTCGAGGTTGATGGGCATCTTGGACTTGAACAAGTGGGCAGATGCAGTTCTGGGCAGGGCCTCTATTTTAGGCATGAAAGGCCTCTGGGAGGAAGGGGTCTTTGGAACCTGGACCGAGAGACCGGCATCTGAGGGGAGCCCCACCTTCCACAGTGTGGGGGAAGCTGGAGGCATCAGAGTATCCCTAGCTACTCTTTCATTCATTCCTTCAGCAAACATTTACTGAGCGCCAAGGAAAAGCCAGACACTTTCCCAGATGCCGGGAATAGCAGAGAACAAGAGCAACGATGTGGCCACTCACTTTCCAGCGGTGGAGACAGATGATGGATAAGCAAACACAGTTAAAAAGAAGATCGTAGCTGGGCTTGGTGGCTCAGCCTGTAATCCCAGCGCTTTGGAGGCTGAGGTGAGTGGGTTGCCTGAGCCCGTGGGTTCGAGACCCGCTTGGGCAACTTGGCGAGACCTCATCTCTATAATAAATTTTTAAAAATAGCCAGCCTCGGTGGCTCAGCCTGTAATCCCGCGCCTTTGGGAGGCTGAGGTGAGTGGATTGCCTGAGCCCTTGGGTTCGAGACCTGCCTGGGCAGGTGAGACCTCATCTCTACAATAAATCAAAAAAATTAGCTGGGCATGGTAGCGCACGCCTGTAGTTCCGGCTACTCGGAAGGCTGAGGCGGAAGGATCACCGGAGCCCAGCAGGTCAAGGTTGTGGTGGCCGGGAGCGGCCACCGCACTCCAGTCTGGGTGACAGAGTGAGACTCCAACTCAAAAAAAAAAAAAAATTAATTAAAAAAATTAGCCGGGCTTGGTAGCGCGCGCCTGTAATTCCAGCTACTTGGAAGCCTGAGGCGGAAGGATCGCCGGAGCCCAGCAGGTTGAGGCTGCGGTGGCCGGGAGTGTGCCACTGCGCTCCAGTCTGGGCGACAGAGTGAGATTCCAACTCGGAAAAAAAAAAGAAGAAGATGGTTTTACAGAAAGAATGATGGAGAGAGGTGGAGAGAGTGATGGAGGATGGGAAATGGGCAGGATGGTCGCCCAGGCAGCTCTGAGGCCAAGTCCCGGACTTCCCAAGAGGACCCTGGTCTAGCATGTCTTCTTTTTGTCCCGCAGAGTGGCTGCTGTGTCATTAAGGGGGAAGAGAGGAGTTGCAAATACTCAGTGACCTTCAGGGGTCTTCGAAAATGGCTGGTCCTGGAGGAAGAATCTCTTGGGGCAAGGCAGCCTCAGTGAAACGTCCTGGTTATCAGATTCTGGGAGTTAGGAACCTCTGCCTGACAAAACAGGTAGAAATGGAGGGTCAAGGGACAGGGAACCCGCAAGGAGGACACGCTCATTTCTGCAAAGCAAAGTTGCTCGGCCCACTGCAAAATTCTTCTCTGAGTGTGTGGAAAGGGGGTTGCTCACTTGGCATGATTGAGAGCTTCTGCTATGCAAAGAATTTTCTTTGTGCTTACTGGTGCTTTATCCCACAAAGAATGGGGGAGTGGAGCAAGGGGTCTTTGAATGCTCATAAACCAAAGTTCCCACCTCAGTTCTGCTCTTGCATAGATGGTGACCTCAGGTGATGTGTTTGTGTCCCTTGGGGGCAGTGAGAGTTCACAGAAGTGAGCCGTTTAGTCAACATGGATTTTAAAGAGGTTGACAATTGTGGGCCAACTTCAGGGGAGTTGGGGTCATTGAGATAAATTGGGAGACTAACACTAGAACTCAGTGGGGGGCCATCACAGGCTACAGGGGCGAGGGGGCACTGATTTTGGAGACACATGTTCAAGTGCGCCAGGAGGGTGGTGAATTATGGGGCTGGGGAACTGGGAAGGTCATGGGCCTTCCTGGGGTTTCGAGTTTGGGCACTTGAGTTAACTGAATTGTGACCCACAGAAAGAGAAGCAGGTTTGGAGGGAAGTTGATCAAGTTCTGTTTGAGGATATAGAGGGTGAGAAGTCTGGAGCACTGCCAGAAAGGTGGCTCTGAAGTTTAGGAAAGACATTGGACTCGTAACTGCTGAGTCAGAAGTCATCAGGGCCTGGATGGCATTTGTGGCAGAGAATGGTCAGATGATAACTCCACCTGTTTCTGTTTCCTTCTGGTGACACAGCAAGAACACACTTGAGGTCGGGCATGGTGGCCCACGCCTGTAATCCCAGTGCTTTTGGAGGTAGAGGTGATAGGATCACTTAAGCCCAGGTGTTCAAGGTTGTAGTGAGCTATGATTGCACTACTACACTCCGTCTGAGTGAGAGTGAAACCCTATCTACACACACACACACACACACACACACACACACACACACACACACACAGCCTCCCCCACAGTCAGGGGTCCAGTTGGCCGAGTCCTGACTAATGGAATGTGAATAAAGTGGTAAAGCCACTTCTAGGCCTTGCCCATGAAAATCTACCCTCAGCCTGCCAACCCTCCATTCCAGGGCTTGGCAGACTTTTTCTGTCAAGGGCCAGATAGTAACAATTTTAGCTGTTGTAAGCCATGTGATCTCTATTGCATCTAATCAACTCTGCCGTTGCAGCATGAAAATAGCTACAAGAAAAATGTAAATGAATGTCTATGACTATGTTTCAGTAAAACTTTATGAAAACAGGACAACCCCTTCTCTACTCTCTCTTCTACATGCTGCCTGATTCTGATGTTTAGGTCTCCTTTAGAAACTGTGTGTTGAAAATGGCACTGACTCAATCTGTCTGGGTGAATGAATGGCTGTAACGAATGGAGGTCCCTAATTCTTTGCCCTCCTACAGCTTTTATAAAATAAGAAATAAACTTACATTAACAGCTGAGATGTTGAGGTTTTATCTCTTACATCACTTAGTGTTACTTTAACAATTTGGTACTAGAGAAATTGGTACTAGGAGTGGGATGTTGCCGTAACAAATATCTAAAATGTGTGGCATTTGCTTTGTCGTTGGGGAAATTGGTGAAGAAACTATTGTCAGGGTCTGGAAAGATGAAGACCCATGCTATGCGACAACAAAATATTTGGTAAAATGGCCGCCAAACACTGAGGTGGAGATAGGTGGGTCAGCTGACCTCTGAGCCTGTAGCTCCAGGGAAGGAGATCGTAAAACAGGATGTCATAGCGAAACTTGGTTGCTATTGGGAGCACTTAACAAGGTCTTGGAAGAATTGGCTGATTTGCAAGCAAAACTAAAATCAAATAGAGATGCCAGAAATATGGGACCTTGGTTGGGAAACTTGACTGCTTGCAGATACTAAACAGAAGGAAATCATATTTCAAAAGACTTGGAGCAGCAAAGTCTCATGCCTCAACCTTGTGCAAGGTCAGAGTCAGGGAGTGTCCTCCCTGGACCTGAGAACCAGATTGCTACCACTACGCTGAGAGAGAATGACCTGAGGGCGGGAAGCAAAAAAACCACGTTGACCTGGCATGGTGGTTCATGCCTGTAACCCCAGTACTTTGGCAGGCTGAAGTGGGAGGATTACTTGAGCCCAGGAGTCTGAGACCAGCCTAGGCAACATAGTGAGACCCCATCTCTACAGAAATTTTAAAAAATTAGCCAGACGTGGTGGTGCACGTCTCACGTACTTGGGAGGCTGAGGAGAGAGGATCGCCTGAGCCCAGGAGATTAAGGCTGTGATGAGCCGTGATTGTGCCACTGCACTCCAACCTGGCCAACAGAGCAAGACCCTGACAAAACAAAACAAACAAAAGAAAAAACAGGCTGGAGAACTGTGTTTAAAAGGAATTTTGCAAGTGGTCACTGGCATCTGGGAATGACTGAGAGCAAATAGATGAAGAGCCTTTTCAGGCTTTGAGGGAACTATATTGTCAGATAAGCCATGAACCCGAACTACAAAAAGAAAGTCTTTGACCCTCCGGGCCTTAAACCACCTTCAGGCCTCAGAACCTTTACCAGCGAGAGCTGTAGGCTTCAGAAGATGAGCCGTAGCCAGGAGGGTACACTCCTCAACACCCACTTCAGGTGTGGCCTTGCTGCAAAAAGCAAGAGGACTGTCTAGAGGACGGAGCTGGGAGCCACAGATTGCGGGACAGGGCAGTCCCCCCAGAGAGCACAAGCGCCGGGGTCAGGGCTCTCCCACATCTCCCAGATGGATGGCATGCTTGCTATTGTCAGAGCCTGCTTTGCGTCCTCTGTTCTCCTCTTTTCTGAAGAGGATGTTGGACTGCGGTTACGCTGTCTGAGCCCGACCACTGAACATTGCCAGTGTGTGTATGTGCTGGGGGTGGGGGGAGGGAGGAACTCGGATCTCTTGCGCTTTTTGTTATTGGTCTCCAGATCACAAAAGAGCCCCAGCAGACCTGGAGGAGAGAACTGTGCATCTGCAGGATGTCTCAGTAGACAGCTGTGGGATGGACTCAGCTGCCTCTCTGGGGAGCAGTGAGTGTGTTCCATGAGTAAGGGAAGAGCGAAATGGCTACTTGGTGACTGGCGGGCAGCCTGTGGCAGGGACTGGCTACGTCACCAGTACTGAGCTAACCACTCTACTGCCAGGTGCCCTGCTCTAGACCTCATTTCCCACCTTCATTTAGATGTGGCCCTAGGTGGAGTTCTGGCAAGTGGAAGGCAAGGTGGGTGGAAGTGATATACGTGTCTATCAAAAACCCCCCAAAACCTTCCATCCCATTCTCCTTGTTCTCTCCAGGCTGCTGGCTGGATATAGACACTCAAGGCCAGTGTGGAAGCCATGTGTCAAAGATGGTAAGGTCCAGTCCCTTCATGACTTTGTGGAACACAGGCTAGTTGGAGTTCATATGAAGAAGTATACATCTATGACATGAAGCACAGAAACCCGGGGGTCTGCCTTTTACAGCCGTGAGAATTACCTTCACTAGACTTGAAGCCTGGGAGCAGAGCAGCCAGTGCAGGGAGAGGCCAGGGCAGGACCCTGGGGAACACTGACATTTCAAGGGTGAGTGGCAGCAAAGGAGACTGAGAAGGAGACAAGAGGAGAATGGGGGTACATAAACACGATGGAATACTACGCAGCCACAAGAAAGAACAAAATCATGAATTTCGCAGCAACCTGGATGGAACTAGAGTCTATAATACTGAGTGACCTCTCACAGAAACAAAGATCCGAGTATCACATGTTCTCACGCATATAGTGGACCTTGAACATCTATCATAATACTATAAGAAAAGGACTGACAGTGGTGGGAAACTATGGGGGTGGGTAGGGAGGGGAAGGGAGGGGGGACTAACGGTAGCGAATATCTGTCTGGGGACGGGGAGACACCCCTTATCAACAAGGGTGCCTGAGTGATGCATATCTGTCAACCTAACCCTTAACTGTACCCCACAATTTTAAAATTAAAAATTAAAAAAAAGAAAAGGATGTGGTGAGGAGAGAAATGTCTTAGTCCTTTTTATGCTGCAATCACAGTTTCTCTGAGACTGGGTGATTATAGGGAACAGAGATTTGTTTTCTACAAGTCTGGAGGCTGGGAAGTCCAAAATCGAGGGGTCAGTGTCTGGTGAGTGCCTTCTGGCTGTGTCATCCCATGGTGGAAGGGCTGGGGGATGGGGAGGGAGAGAAGAGCGAGAGCGAGAGAGAGTAGGAGACCAAATTCATCTTTTTTTTTTAAAAGCAGGATTTATTGAGAGGACAGAAAAGCTCCCATAGTGGGCGGGGACCTGAAGGGGTTGCCCGAATTCATCTTTTAACAAGAAATCTACTTCCCCCAGGATAACAGCATTAGTCCTTTCATTAGGACAGACTCCTCACAGCCTAGTTCACCTTTCACCAGGCCCTACCTCTCAACATTGCTGTGTTATTGGGGATTTGGTTTCTAATACATGTTTTTTGGGAGTATGTGGCCAAACCATAGCAAGAAGAAGCATGGTGTATGTATCTTTTTCTTTTTTCTCCCAAACTGAAAAAGGACTGTTTGTTGAGGACAAGAGGATACAAACAATATAAAACCAAAAGTCTATTGTTTAATTAACTTTCTTTTTTTGTTGTTGAGTTGGAGTCTCACTCTGTCGCCCAGACTGGAGTGCAGTGGCCAGTCCTGGCCACCACAGCCTCGACCTGCTGGGCTCCAGCGATCCTTCCGCCTCAGCTTCCAAGTAGCTGGAATTACAGGCATGCGCTACCACGCCCGGCTGATTTTTTGATTTATTGTAGAGATGAGGTCTCACTGCCCAGGCGGGTCTCGAACCCGCGGGCTCAGGCAATCCACTCACCTCAGCCTCACAAAGTGCTGGGATTACAGGCTGAGCCACCGAGCCTGGCTATTTGTACGTTTTCTAAGGGCTGTGATCTGCTCAGGAAACCCTTACGTGGGGGGAGGGGGAGGCTGCGGGGCAGATTCCCTCTGTGGTCCTTTGGGTGAACTCTTATCAGGGCCTAGTAGCTGCCTGTCTCTGCCTCCTCCTCTCCCTTCTGCTTCACGTGTGCTACAAGGTAGCCATTGAGCACAACGGGGAGCCCCACCGTTTGTGAAAAGAGGGTCTGGAAGCCTATTGGGCCATCTTGGCTCCGGGCCAGGCCCTTTACTCTCTTGTCCACAGCCAGAGGGTCTTTTATTTTCCCCAAATCCAGGTGCTCCCTTCTCCGAGTACCCTCAGGCCCTCCTCCGTTAAGTAGCCTTTATCCTGGTGAGCTGGTGACGTGCAAACATCACAGTTTCCATGGCATGTTCCCTTTGACTGGGGCTGTTGGTGAGGTCTGTCGAGCTTGGCCAGGGGGTGTGGTCTGCATGCTTGGCGAGCTGGGACTTGGAGTGCGTCCTCGGGAGGGAGCCACGTTAAGAACCTATTTTGCAAAGGACCCCTGATTCAGGCACAGGGTGGGAGGCTGGCCCTGTGAGCATCCCTTTCCTCCACGGGCCACCACGCTATGTGGCAAATGCAGCAGAGCAAGGTGCAAGTGGCAGGCGCTCAGGAGAGACGCTCGGCCCAAAGCAGGTTGTGGGGGATGGGGGGGACTGGGCAAGGAGGCTTCCATGGAGTCTTGACTTCGTGGGGTCATGGACCTCTCGGAGAAAAGGACAAGAACGAAGGGACTTAACTTGGCACCATGTGTGCAGCCGCACACGCGGTGTCACTCCCAGCCTTGGCGCTTTCATGGGCCTCCTGGGGCTGGCCCGGGGCCAGGGACAGAACCCCAGGCTTGCAGAACCTCTCATAACCTTCCCTAACTACCGTCCTGAACCCTGAGGAGTCAGCACCTTACCAAGGAGGAAACAGACGCAGTAAGAGCCTGCTTGGAGTTGCAGAGTGACAGGGGTGACACAGGTGGTCTGACAGTCTTGTGCCCTTTGTGGAACACATGGGGTTTCCTCACTGTCCAGAGGCCTCCCTGCCACAGAAGACGCCTGAGGAGGCGGTCAGGAGGATGCCGGGAGGAGGCAGCATGGCTCTGGGAGCCCCGGGAAGCACCCCAAGGCTGGGGGAGAGGCAGAGCCTTGCTTAGGACGGGGCAGCAAAGGCTGGAGCTCAGTGGCCAGCAGGTCACAGGTGTGAGTGGCTGGAGCAGAGCAGTGGGCACAGGAGTGAGGATGTGCCGCCTCTGTCCCCGCTGTCGGTTTTCATTGACCCCCGAATGAGGAGGGGGCTGGGGAGCTGACTTGGCTGGGCTTCCCTGGGCCTGGCAGTTTGATTACTCGGCTTTCGCTTCAGTTGGCCTTGGCAGCAGAACAGCTGGGGACCGGAAGAGGTGACTGGGATCCCTAAGTCATGGTGGGAACCAGAGACATCGCGCCCCACGTCTGAGAACTCCTCCTTTGCCCGGGGTATTGGTCTCTGGGGCTGCTGTGATCAACTCCCATGAGCCAGGTGGCTTCAAACAACAGAGTTTGATTGGCTCAACATTCTGGAGACCAGAAGTCCAAAATGGAGGTGTCAGCAGGGTCACGCTCCCTCCAAAGCCTGTGGGGATCCCTCCCTGCCTCTCCCTGGCTTCTTGTGGGGGCCAGGAGCCTTGGGCTGCCTCACTCCAGTCTGCCTCTATTTTCATGCAGAGTTTTCTCTGTCCTTTGTGTCTGTGTCTCTTCTTTTCCTCTTGTAAGGACACTGGCCATATTGGATTAAGGGCCCAGCCTACTCCAATATAACCTCACCTTTGCAACCAAATATGGCCACATTCTGAGGTACCAGGTTAGAACTTCAACAAATCTTTTGAGCCCAGGCATGGAGGTTCATGCCTATAATCCCAGCTCTCTGGGAGACCAAGGTGGGAGGATCGCTTGAGGCCAAGAGTTCAAGGCTGGGATATTGTAGCGAGACCCTAGTCTCTACAAAAAATATATATATATATTTTTGAGTTGGAGTCTCACTCTGTTGCCCAGACTGGAGTGCAGTGGCCACTCCCGGCCACCGCAGCCTTGACCTGCTGGGCTCTGGCGATCCTTCCGCCTCAGCCTTCCAAGTGGCTGGAAATACAGGTGTGCGCTACCACGCCTGGCTCATTTTGATTTATTGTAGAGATGAGGTCTCACCAAGTTGCCCAGGCAGGTCTCGAACCCGTGGGCTCAGGCAATCCATTCACCTCAGCCTCCCAAAGGTGCGGGATTACAGGCTGAGCCACCGAGCCCAGCTAAAAAATATTTTTTGAATTAAAAAATGTAGATGTTTTTGGGAGGGACACAGTTCAAGCTATAATACTCTGTGAGGTAACTTATGTTTCCCTGACAAGCTCCAACCCCAGACATTCTTGGGCTTGGGCATCCCCGCCCTCCATGCAGGATCCCAGCTACAGCAGACCTGGCCAAGCCAGGACCCGTGGGGGCTTTCCCAGCCCGTGCCAGGGGGACCAAGAGGAAAAATCCAGTTCCTGCCACCAGAACCTCCTTTCTGGAGCAGTCTCGTGAGTGACAACCTTGGTGATCCAGCAACGCAGGACCCCAGGGCTGCTGCTGCCGGCCCCATAATCTCCTCCGGCAAGAATGTGGAGGTGGCAGATGGGTGGGAGGAAGGGAGACCCACGCTTCCCTTTCCCACCGTGGATCTGCTCCAAGGGGTTAGTAGGGAGGGAAGGAGCCAGGCTTCTGGCCTGAGTTTCCTGACCAACAGTCCCTGGCCAGCCACTGAACCCCCCAGAAAGGTGGCAGTGAGGCTGGGGCGTGGGCAGTGGCTGGGTCACTGGCAGGACAAACACGGGGTCAACTCAGAGGGGGCCAGGAGCAAAGAGACGGGAGAGAGGTTGTGGGTGGTGACATTCAGAGGAGGGCGGGTCGGGAAGGGTCCCAGCTCCCCTTGGAGAGCCTTCAAACAAGACAACTGTTGAAGGGAGGGGAGGGTGTTCCAGGTAAGGGGACACGAGTCAAAGGAATGGAGACCTGGAGACCCCGGTGCCCTCCAAGAAAGCCAGTCATTCCTCAGGGCTGGACAAGCGACGATGTGGGAAAGGGCAGGTGACAGGCTGGGGAAACAGGCGAGAGGGAGGCAGGTGACAAGGACTCTCCTGCTAAGGAATTTGGCCTTGATGCTCTGAGCCGTGGGGCAGCGTGGATGCATTTTAAGCAGCATAAGGACTTCATCCAATTGGTGGACTGGAGCATGTCTGTGGTGGGCGGGCCGCTGGGACCCCAGGAATGACTCGGAAGTTGTTGGCGTCTGGGCAGTCATCCACCCACGGGAGTGGGACGGTGAACTGGGGAGGGCGACCCCGCAGAGGAGAGGAGAGGCCCAGGATGTGCCTTGAGGAATGTCAACATGGACAGGCAAGGCTGAGGGGGAGGCTCTGGCCAAACAGAGTGCTGAAGTGGCCGGAAGAGAGAGAAAGTGGCGTTGACCTTGTCTCTACAAAAAATAGAAAAAATTAGCTGGGTGTGGTGCGCGCCTGTAGTCTCAGCTACTCGGGAGGCTGAGGTGGGAGGATTGCCTGAGCAACAGGGGACAGAAGAACATGACAGGAGCAGAAGACACATCCTTGGAGTCACAAGGGCTTGACAGTTGGACTTGTCCTTCCTTTTCATTTTATTTATTTATTTTTGAGTCAGTATGTCATTGTCACCCAGGCTGGAGTGCAGTGGCACACTCACGGCTACCATAGCCTCAACCTGCTGGGCTTAGGTGATCCTTCTACCTCAGTTTTCCAAGTAGCTGGAACTGTAGGTATGTGCCACCAAGCTCAGTTAATTTTTTAAAAATTCATTTATTGTGGAGACCAAGTCTCGCTAAGTTGCCCAGGCTGGTCTCGACTCCTTTGGCTGGGACAGTCCTCCTGCTTCTGCCTCCCAAAGAGCTAGGATTACAGGCATGAGTCACCACGCCCGGCTCATTTTACTTTATTTTTTAAGAGACAGAGTCTTATTCTGTCACCCAGGCTGGAGTGCAGTGATGTGATCATAGCAGCCTCAAACTCCTGGGTTCAAGTCATCCTCTGACCTCAGCTATTTTTTTTTTTTTTTGAGTTGGGGTCTTACTCTGTTGCTCAGGCTGGAGTACAGTGGCACGATCACAGCTCACTGTAGACTTGAACTCCTGGGCTCAAAGGAGCCTCCCTGCGTCAGCCTCCCAAGTAGCTGAGACTACAGGCAGGTGCCACCGTGCTCGGCCAATTTAAAAATTTTTTTGTAGAGACAAGACATGGAGGCAGTGGGGTATGGGTGCCAGGGGCCTCATCAGGAATGAAATCCTTAGCCATGGTACCCTCGAGGGGCGCTCTGCCCTGGGCCAGGGTCAAGAGTCACGAGTGCCAGATGGGGTCCTTTGGGATGGGTGGAGCCTCTGAATCCTGGAGGGAAATTCAGAAGAGACTCCGGTGGTCCCCTGAGGAGCGGAGCACAAATGGCCACCTGCTCCAGGTAGGAGGGTAGCCAGTGGTGTTCACAGTCCAATGTCGGCCCCAGGAATCTCCCCTTTGGAGGCTGCCAGGACGGCTCTGGAGTTTGGGAGCACGGACACTGCACACAGGTGACCCTCACCTCCGCAGCCACCACAGCTGGACGGTGACAAGCCTGGCTGGCTGCTCTCTTCTCGCCCTGGACACACGGCCAGACTCCATGCCTTCCCTGGCAGAGGTGGCTGTGACTGAGCGCTCGCAGAGGAGCGCGACTCTTTCTAGGCCTGCCTGCGACCCTAAACGCTTTCCCCACCCGCATGGCGCCTCGTGCTCTTTTCCCCTTTCGTGGCCGGAGGTCACGTCCGAGGTGACCTTGGAAGCCGTGTGTGGAAGGTAACAGAGCCCGGGTAACTGAAGAGCCATGTGGGAGAGAGTGCCCTGCAACGTCCCGGACCAGACCCCCCCGTGCCTGTTTATGTGAAAGAGAATGAAACCGACAGCACTTGGGCCGTGATCATTCTTGGGCTGGTTTCTGGCAGCATTCACTTGCCCGGTTAACACAGGCAGCCCTGAGGCTGTCAGGCCTGGGATCTCCAAGCTCCCCTCTCCGGCTATTCTGTTCCAGTTCAGCAGTTTCAGCCTTCCAGCCTGTAGCAAACATGGAACTTGAACTGCCACAGGCACAAGCCAAGTCACTTTCTTTGGGGGATTACGTTGTGATGGTCCGATGTAATACCATCCTGGGGAGCCTGACTCTACAGTGGTTTGCCCCCCGCTTCTTTTGAATCAGGTTCTCGCTCTGCTGCTCAGGCTGGGGTGCAGTAGCACAATTGTGACTCACTGCAGCCTCAGCATCCTGGGTTCAAGTGATCCTTCTGCCTCCGCCTCCTGAGTAGCTGGGACTACAAGTGCACACCACCACGCCCAGCTACTTTTTAATTTGTAGAGATGAGGTCTCTGTTGCCCAGGCCACTCACCAGCTCCTGGGCTGAAGCAATCCTCCCGCCTCAGCCTCCCAGGGTGCTGGGATTAAAGGCATGAGCCACCATGCCCAGCTGTTCATCCATTCTTTACAGTGGCTGTAATTGCTCCTCCCTGGAGTGGTGGCCACAGCTAGGACTAGCCTTCTCCAAGGAATCGGTACAGGGGCTGAGGACCCCATGCTGGGCTCTCGTTGCAATCTCACATCCCCATGAAAGCACAAAGGGCGTCCCCCTAGGTGAAGCGGCTCAGAGAACAAGGGCCAGATGTAAGCCGACTTCTCAGTTCCCAGCAGCCGTGGCTTCTTCTCCATGAGGCTCTTACGGCAGGATAGTGGGCAATGCTGACGGCATTTCTTGTGTCCCTGTACATCTTGGATAGAAAGTATCCTCTAGCTGGGCTCGGTGGCTCAGCTTGTAATCCCGCGCCTTTGGGAGGCTGAGGTGAGTAGATTGCCTGAGCCCGCGGGTTCGAGACCCGCCTGGACAACTTGGTGAGACCTCATCTCTACAGTAAATCAAAAAAACTAACCGGGCATGGTAGCGCGCGCCTGTAGTTCCGTCTACTTGGAAGGCTGAGGCGGAAGGATCGCCGGAGCCCAGCAGGTCGAGGCTGCGGTGGCCGGGAGCGGCCACTGCACTCCAGTCTGGGCGACAGAGTGAGACTCCAATTCAAAAAAAAAAAAAAAGAAAGTGGCCTCCCACCGGTTAAAACATCTTTTGGTATAGAAACAACAGGCGTCGACGGGAGGGACACTGAGAAAGCCCCAGAAGATGGCAGAGGCTGGGTGTCTCTGAAGACCTCAGAAGCCAGTGAGGGACCCAGCCCTATGGGCTTCTGTGGCTCCCAGTCACGTCCTCCCCGCCATCGCGAGGCAAGCTCGGCGGAGAAGTCTCAAGGAAGGGACCTGATGGGCCTGGCTTGCCAGTCGCTGTCCCCGGAAGGATGGGGCCCATCGGAGCCCCCAGGCCTCGCCCTGGGGCAGAGTCTCGGGGAAAGAAATAAAAACTTGACTTTCATTAAGATTCAGAAACACCAGACCCACTCTCTGTTCTTTTCGGCTCTGCTCGGTGGAAGGGGAGCCTGGGCGAGGGGTCGCCTGTGGCGTGGGCATTGATGCTTCTCGAGGACTGAACGACACCGGGCCCCACCAGTAGAGGGCAGGAGGGAGCGGGGGAGAGGGCAGGCCTGGCTCTGCCTTCCCTCCTGCAGGGCTGCCGGCGGGCAGTGTCTACCCAGGCCGTTTTTTTCGGTAAATATTTTACAAATACTGTTTCTATATGCTGTTTCAAATGATAACGTTAGGATGATTTTAATGTAATCAAATCTTTCGGTTGAAAATAGAGGCCCTTTCCTTTTCTTAGAACACATGCATTTGTATCAGTAATTAAGAGCTTTTGTTGTTATATTTTCATTTGTAAAAATAAAAACACAGGCAAAATAGAGAAGAAAATAAACGATCCCCGTTAAGGATACGGATAGAGAGAGAATAGCAGACTGGATTACTTTTCTCCATGATCTCTCTTACTCTCTGAAAGAACCTCATTTAGGGGAAAACAGCAACAACAACAATAACAACAACAAAAGAACTCAGTGGCCGGAGGTGGCAGCTCACACCTGGAACCCCAGCACTTTGGGAGGCAGAGGTGAGAGGCTTGCCTGAGCTCGGGATCGATACCAGCCTTGTTGAGGCCTCGTCTCTACAATAAATTTTTAAAAAATCAGCCGGGCCTAGTGGCGCATGCCTGGGGTTCCAGCTACCTGGAAGACTGAGGCAGAAGGATCACCTGAATCCAGCAGGTTGAGGCTGTGGCGGCCGGGAGCGTGCCACCGCACTCCAGCCTGGGTGACAAAGCTAGAATCTAACTCAAAAAAAAAAAAAAAAAAAGCAAAAAGAACCAAGTGAGTTTCCAGAGCTTATTTACAACTGAGGTATTGACCGTGGGTGTAATTCACAAACCATCACTGCCTCCTGGGCTACCTACACTTGATGATTTCACTCAGTGATCTAAAATGTGTTTGACCAGAGTGAGACTCCAACTCAGTGTGTGTGTGTATATATATATATATAGTCATCATAAAAAACAAAGGAAAACAAAAAGAGAGAAATAATCCACATTTCCAGTGCCAAAGAAAACCACTATTAACTATTTTCCTATGCACATTTTTTAAATAAAAATGAGAGTACATTAAAAAATAACAAAATGTGTTTCATAATATTAGTATTTGGAATGATGATCATGGTGATGACAATGACCGTGATATTTTGCTGTTTCTATTTTTCAGGAGCAGTTTTATGTGTCTTAAATCCTCAAGATAGCCCTCTGGAGTACGTACTATTATCCTATTTTACAGATGAAGAAACTGAAGTACAGAGCTATTAAGGGTTATATTTTATGTAAAAAAGGCAGACTCTGGACAAAAGAAAACTGAGAACAAGATAGTTCTCCTTTTTCGACAGGGTGGCTGGACAGCCACACAAAGTCATTTAAGACGGAGGCCGGAGAGAAGGGCGCTCCAATTGTACTTAGGACCTTGACCCGGTGAGTCACGTCAGGGCTCTGTGGAGTCCAGGATTCGTTCAGTTCCTCAGCTTTTCTCATCAGCACGAAGTGAATACGAGTTTGTTAATAATAACCACAGCACTACCGTTTTTGGACTGAGGAAACTGCATGATCCGTTGTTCCCTCTCCCTTTCTCTTGAGTCATGACCTTGCTTTGTCACCCAGACTGGAGTGCAGTGGCGCAGTCACAGCTTACTGTGGCCTTGACCTCCTGAGCTCAGGCGATCCCTCTACCTCAGCCTACTAAGTAGCTGGAACTACAAGCGTGCGCCACCATGCTTGGCTGATTTTCTAATTTTTTGTAGAGATGAGGTCTTACTATGTTGCCCAGGCTGGTCTTGAACTCCTGGGCTTAAGCAATCCTCTTGTCTTGGTCTCCCAAAGTGTTGAGATTACGGACATGAAACACCCATGCCTGCCCCATTACCTTTTAAAGAAGACTAAACAAAAGAGATTTTCATAGTTGTTATTCTGTACTTCTCATCCCCAAAGGGAAGTCTTATGCTTTCTTTTCTTTTATTTTGTGTAGAGATGAGATCTTGCTACATTGCCTAGGCTGCTCTCAAACTCCCGGGCTCAAGCAATCCTCCTGCCTCAGCCTCCCAGAGTGCTGGGATTACAGGTGTGAGCCACCACATCTGGCAACTTTCTGATTCCACAATGTGTTATAACGATGAGGTGAGGAGGGTCACTGATCAGACAGATACCCACAGATGGGGAGTCTACCTTGGAATTGTCAGTACCCAGGTGAACATACACAGGGGCCCTGGTTGGCCTGGGAAGGCCCAAGTATTCCATGTTTGGGAAACACAGTCCTCAAGGTCAGCTTGGGGTCATGCTGCCCAAGTCAGTATCTCCTTCAAGGCACCAGAGGATGTTATCTGGGTGGCTGGTGACCCCCTGCAATATCCCATTCATTAGCCGTTAAATGGCATGAAACGGGTGGGGAAGGGATTCCACAAGCTGAGGGTCAATTACCAGTTGCCAAACCGTCCCAGGAACACCTGGAAAATGTTCTGGCGTTCTCTGCCCCCAGGGTCTTGACACTTGTCTGAGTGTGCCCCAGAGGTGATGTTTTTATGAAGGTTTGAGCTCCGAGCAGTTTGTCCAGGAGACTCAGAGTTAAATGAAACACCTAGGGGTCCCGCAGAGCTGTCTACCACCACGGGTGGCAGCATGGGCCAAGGTGGAGCACCTCGGTTTCCCCACCTCAGGGAGAACCTGGGGCCCGTGTTGGCGGGAGGCCGATGCTGCCCCCGTCAGGACTCTGGGTTGAATGGGACAGAAACCCAACAGGAGCCAGCTTAGGCAGCAAGGGGAAGTTGCTGGACTCAACAACAAAGGGTAGGAAGGCCTTGCTCTCAGACACAGCAGCATCTGGGAGCCAAAGCCCCCGGGACTCTCTTCTCTGAGCTTGGCTGTTCTCTTCCCGTAAAACACATGGGAGAGACCCACAGCGGTGGCGTCCCTGTGTCAGTTAGGGTTCCGGGGTGGCCTGGTGGACCCACTAGGGTCACATGGTTGAAGCAGCCCCAGGAGAAGCCTCAGGGGCCCAGGGCAGACTCAGGGTGATGTGTGCCCCAGGGGGAACCCCAGCTGCTTTCTCTCTGTGTTGGATTAAGGTCAAGGCCTCTCGGATCTGGCTCCGAAGCCTGCCGGCTGCACTGCCTCCCCACTCAGAGGGGACAGAGGAGGACCCTGAGGCGCGGCTGTGGGCTCCTGGTGGAAGCAGCCAGAAGTGGAAAACAGCCCAAGTGTCCATCCGCTGATGAGTGGGTCGACACAGTGTAGGACTTCCAAACAACGAACACTCTTCGGCCATGGAAAGGGATGAAGAACCAACCATTCCCTATCACCACATGGCGAACCTTGGAAACATTACGTCCAATGGAAGAAGCCAGACCCAGAAAGCCAGTGTGGTATATGATGCCATTTATGTGAAATGCCCAGAACAGGCAAATCCAGAGAGACAGAAAGCAGACTGGTGGCTGCCGTGGGCTGGGGGAGGGGGGCTGGGGAGTGACAGCTGAAGGATTTCCTTCTGGGATGCTGAGAAAGTTCTGGAGCTAGATAGTGGTGATGGCTGCACAGCAATGTATGATGCCGCTCCATTTATACTTTAAAGTGGTTAAAGTGGTAAAAATTATGTTATATGTGTTTCACCACAGTAATAATGAGAAAAAAGATAGGTCTCTTTTTTAAAAAAAATTTTTAATATAGAGACTGAATCTCGCTATGTTGCCCAGGCTGATCTTGAACTCTCGGGCTCAAGTGATTTTTTTCAGCCTCGGCTTCCCAAATTGCTGGGATTACAAGGGAGAGCCACCATGCCTGGCCAAATTTGTGCTTTCATTGCAAGAATACAAAAGCAATGAAATATTTTCTTTTTCTGTCCAAAAAAGTTTCATAATTGATGTCATTTTGAGGGATATGAAATGTCGAAGGTTTACAGCGAAATTACATTAATTTTGCCTTTGCAGTAAGATAGGATATTACACTAATTATGGTTTCATGATAACTATGTGCTATTGCATATTAGTTTTCTGTGGCTGCTATAACAAATTTTCATAAACCGGGGAGCTTAAGATAACAGAAATGTACCCCTTTACCATCCTGGAGGCCAGAGTCTGAAACCTGTCTTTACTGGGCCAGGTCTCATGGAGCAACTCTGACCTGGCCTCCTCGGGCTTCTACTGGCCCTCGGCTCCCGGCCACGCCACTTCAGTCTCTGCCTCTGTGGCCACGTGGCCTTCTCTTTTGGTCTGGCTTCTTCCATTTGGGATGTTTACCAAAAAAAAATGAAATAATAAGCTTGGCGTGGTGGTGGGTGTCTATAGTCCCAGCTACTTGGGAGGCTGAGGCACCAGGATTGTCTGAGCTCAGGAAGTTGAGCTGCAAAAAAAAAAGCACAAATTTAATAACAATAACATGTAAAATATACCACAGTTTAAGAAATTCTGTTTTGATATTTCTTGATTTTTTTTTTTTGAGTTGGGGTCTCACTCTGTCACCCAGGCTGGAGTGCAGTGTCATGATCACAGCTCATTGCAGCCTCCACCTCCTGGGCTCAGGCAATCCTCCTGCCTCAGCTTCCCAAGTAGCTAGGACTACAGACTTGACCCACTGCACTCCGCCTTTTCTTGGCATTTAAAAGCGTTTAGGAAGTCTCAGAGAAGGGGAGTGGCCTGGGCCTCTTTTGTCCTCTGAGCGGTCCTGGCTGATCCATACCACTTGCCCCTGGGAGGGTCCCCTCAACGCTGGTACACCAGTGACATCATCAGGTGTCCTTTGCACCAAGAGGGACTGTCCACGGGGTCTGACCGGGACTCCTCCGGCCACATCTGCACCGTCATCCCAGCGGCCATCTCGACACCCACCCCTGGGTTATTTCCAAGCCACATATGCCACCAGTACTATCGTCTTCCCTTTCCTGGTCCCCTCGTCCAGCACACACGCCTGATTCTCAAGCTCCCAAGAGTCCGTCGGTTACACGGGCAGTGCTGGGGATCTGGAAAGATGCCGAGGAAATCGCCGGCACTCTCCAGTGCGAGAACCTCTCCTTTTGGTGTTGCCAGGATGCCAACGGACTCTCTCGCCCAGGGAGAACAGTCCCAGCACAGGACAGTCCTTGTGGAAGGGACTGGGAGAGTGCCTTCTTGGCTGGAGGACACTCTGCTGTCTCGGTGAGGGGCGAATGCTCCGAGAACTTTTTTTCAGGGACATTGGTGGGTTCCCATGAGGCCCAAATCCTGTGTGTAAGGTTGGGGCAAACACTGTGGGGCCAAAAGCCCCAGACTCATGCCTCCCCGGGCGCTAACGTCATGTGAATTGTGGGGGGCGAGGAATGAGCTCCCGGAGAAGCGAGGCTGACTGTCAGCCTCCGGCAGGACAAGGCTACGGCTGGCGGGACGAGCAGGAATTCAGATACCAGGAAGGCAGGTCAGGGCTGGTGGCTCAGAATGGAAACTGTGAGAGTGCCAGGCGGTCCGGTGGCCTGTCTAAGCACAGAGCTTGCGGTGTGAGAGCAGCTTTAGGACTTGGAGAAGAAAGAGTGTGCTACGGCGTGGATGACGGTGTCACTGCCAAAATTCACGTCAAAACAGAATCCCCGACACTGTGTGAGGAGGTGTGGGGAGGTGTGGCCTTTGGTAAGTGAGGAAGCCATGCATGTTTGTCACGCTTATGAAAGGGCTCAAGGTGCAAGGGAGCGCCTCTTGTCCTTCCACCCCTCTCACCACAGAAGACACGGCATTCACCCCTCCAGAGGACACTGCAAAAAGGTGCCGTCTTGGAAGCAGAGAGAGCCCTCACCAGACAGCTAGCCTGCAGGTACCCGAGGCCGGACTTCCCGGCCTCAGAACTGCAAGGAATACATTTCTGTCGTTTATAGATGGCCCAGCTGGTGGTATTCTGTGACAGCAGCAGGAACGGTTGAAGGTAGGGTTAGACTTCCCAGCTCCCCTGTCCTCCGGCCCAGATGGGAGGAGACAGAGGACTCCTCCCTTCTAACTAGCAGGCCAGGCATGTGCCTAACGTGTGTGTGTATGGATTTGTGTTTTCGCGTGTGTATCCGTGTATTTGTGTTTAAGTGGTATGCGTTATTCATGTGTTTGTATGTACGTGTGTGTGTTTTCCTAGGCCAACTTGAGAGGCGTGGGCGCCTGGCTGGAAGGTGGAGAGAGGGAGAGAGAGTGGTCAGAGATAGCCTGAGTCTTGCTTGGGGAGTCGGGGCCCTCACGGGACCCCAGGAGAATGGCTGACCCGACCACACTGTCACAGTTGCACAGTCGCCACCCACCAGAAAGGCAGTTTCGGTCTTAACTGCAAACGCTTCCCCGGAAAGGAGCCTGAGCAAGTGGCCCACCCAGCTGGTCCTCAGACCCCTCTCTGTCCTCGGCTGTCCTGGGTGTGGGTTACCCCAGATCCTCAGTTTCCAGAGGCTTCACGGGCAAGGGCAGTGCCTGCACTTCCCGGCGGCCTGGTCTAGCTCTCACAGCCCAGACCTTGCATGCATGGCTTCCCACCATGCATCTGACACTCGGGGCTCTTCCTACCCCAGCCCCAGGCAGGACTGCTGGGGAACATGCCTGCCATGGCTCCCAGCTACCAGGGCGGCTTCTCCCGGCCACAGGAGGGGCCCTGTAGACCACCCTGACTTCTGGCAGGAAGAGAACAACTTTCCACTTGAGCGACAACCAAAAAGCTCTCCACTTGGTGCAGGGAGCCATCAGCCCCTCCCCACTCCCACCTGCATAGCCCAAGTTTAACCATTTCACGCCCAGTGTCTAGACCCAGCGGCTCCATCTGGCGGGTGGCTTCTTTCTTGTGGCGTTGAAAGAGAGAGGGGCCATGGTGACACCCACACCGGCGTGGGCCTGGGGTGGGGAGAGGCTTGGAACAGCGATGAGGAACAGCAGCTGCTGCGGGGAGGCGCAGTCACCAGAGCCACCTGAGGGCCACAGGTAAGGAGTGACAGCAGAGCAGAGCACACCACAGCAGCAGGGAGGTGAGTCTAAGGGCTCGCCTTTGTAAGTCAGTCCTGCCTGGGGGAGGGTGGGTGAATTCAGCGGCCCTGTGACATCATCCAGCAGCCCCGTGACATCACCCAGCAGCCCCGTGACATCACCCAGTTGGTTCCTTGTGCCCTCTGCTTGTCGCCTGTCCTCTAAGGGCTGCTCCCCTGGACTCAAAGGCAGTGTCTATAGCTCCAGGCATCGGGCATCAGAGGCAAAGGGACACACCTTTCTTATCTTCTGTCTCCTTTTTTTTTTTTTTGAGTTGGAATCTCACTCTGTCGCCCAGGCTGGAGCGCATGGAGCACTCATGGCTACCCTAGCCTCGACCTGCTGGACTCATGTGATTCTTCTGCCTCAGCTTCCCGAGTAGCTGGAATTACAGGGGCACACACCACCATGCCTGGCTAATTTTTTTTTTTGTAGAGATGAGGTCTCGCTGTGTTGCCCAAGCTGGTCTCAAACTTCTCCCTGGGCTGAGACAATCCTCTCGCCTCTGCCTCCCAAAGTGCTGGGATTACAGGTGTGAGCCACCACACCCAGACTTCTGTGTACGTTTGAAAATAAGCCAGACCCTGTCTCTACAAAAATATAAAAATTAGCCAGGTGTGGGGGTGTGTGCCTATAGTCTCAGCTCCTTGGGAGGCCGAGGCGGGAGGATAACTTGAGCCCAGGAGTTGGAAGCTGCAGTGAGCTGTGATTGTGCCACTGCACTCCGGTCTGGGTGACAGAGGGAGACCCTGTCTCAAAAACATTAAAAAATAAAATAAAATAACCACCTTCCGTCAAGCCAGCATGCTTTCGCACTTCGTTGGCTGGAGTCACATCACCTGCCCGCGCCTAGCCAAGCATTTGGCAGAAGACATGCGCCACCAGGATTGTTTGGAACAAATCCAACTCCATGCCCATAGGGCTTGGCAGGCCCAAGCCTTCCCGAAGATCATGGCTTCTTCCTGGAAGAGCGAGGTAACGCTGGTGGAGGTCCAGCCAGCAGGAAGAAGTGGGAGGCTGAAGGCATGGTCACAGGGTCTTCCATGGAGAGGGCTATGGGCATGTGGGGACAACGTCCGAGTTCCAGACAAGGACAGGACTTGCAGGTGAGCCGGAGTCCTGTGTTCTGCTTCCACCCCAGCTGACTGTGGCCGAAGATAAAGAGGAAGCCACTTTGGGAGGCCACGGTAGGAGGATTGCTTGAGGCCAGGAGTTCGAGACCAGCCTGGGCAATACAGTGAGATCCGCCCTCATCTCTACAAAAAAAAAAGGTATCCAGGCATGGTGGCGCACTTGTGTAGTCCCAAGTACTCAGGAGGCTGAGGTGGGAGGATTGTTGGAGCCCAGGAGGTGGAGGCTCCAGTGAACTCTGACTGCTCCACTGCACTCCAGCCTGGGTGACAGAGTGAGACAGAGTAAGAAAAAGAAAATGACAAGGGCTCCGTGTATCAGTCTCTTCCTGGGTTATTCCAGCCACTCTCGCCACCCCCTAAGCACGGCCCAGGAGTGGTTCTGCACCAGCTCTGAGGCGCTTGGTCGTGACCGCCGCAAGGCAGGAGACCCGAGGCCGGAGCGGGGTGTGAGGCCCGAGGTGCTGGAGTGTGGGGCGAGGGAGCTGGGGAGGCCTGGAAGGAAATCGGCCGAGGGGAGCAGCTGGGGAACTCCAAGGCCCTGGGCGTTTCTGCCATCGCAGTCAAAGAGGCACCGGCTCCTTCCCGGGGCGGAGACGGGGGAGAGGACCGAGGCTTCTGGAGGGAAGAGGAGGCCGTAAGCACAGCCTGCTCAGGGTCTTTCTGCAGCTTTGGACCCGAATGCGGATCTGGGAGCGAGAGCCAGGGCAGTCCTCGAGGCCCGGGGTCTGCGAGTGGCTGGAGACTCACGCGTCCTCCTCACCCCAGACCGCCCCATCCGCGTCCCTGGAGCCTGTGAACGTGTGACCCTGGGCGGTGGAGGGGACCCTGCAAGAGGAATGAGTGAAAGATCTGGGGACAGGGAGACTCTTGGACGACCAGGCGGGCCGAGCGTCAGTCAGCACAAGGGTGGGCGTCAGAGGGAGGCAGGAGGTCCGAGAGGAGAGATGTTTTGCTGAGGCTTTGAAGGTGGGGGAGGGGCTCGAGCCCAGGGAAGCCGTGGCCCCTGGAAGCTGGAAAAGGCAGGGAAACAAGTCCTCACTGTGTTTGTGTCCTGCATCTGCTTTGACAAATCTTGTCAATTCGGCAGCTTAAAACCACAGAAATGTGTTTCCTGATTGTACTAGGGGCTAGAAGTCTGAAATCAAGGTGTCAGCCGGGCCGGTTCCCTCTGGAGGCCCCAGAGGAGACCCTGCTCTCTGCTTCTTCTAGCGTCTGGTGGCCGCAGGCATTCTTTGATTTGTGGCCACATTGTCTCAATGTCTGCTTCCACGGTTGCGTTGCTGGCTCCATTTCCCTGTGTCTTCCCCTCAGTGCGTCTCTCTGACACAGACGCGTGTGATGGCATGGGGAAATCCCACCCAGGCAATCTCAAAGCAGCCCCTGCTCTCAAGGTCCTTACCTTGATCACACGCTTTGCCATGTGAGGTGATATTTACTCTTTGACCGTGTGAGGTTCTATCCGCAGGTTCCAGAGATTAGGACACGGACGTTTCCTTCTGGGGGCCACCACTTAGCCCACAACACCCCCCCCAGAGCCTCCAAAAGGAACAGCCCTGACTTTAGCCCTGTGAGACGGGCATTGAACTTCCGGACTCCAGAAGTCTAAGAGAAGGCATGTGTGTTTTCTCAAACCGTGACATTGGTGGTGGCTGTTGACAGTTGCCGTAAGGGACAGATGCACTGTCCTTACTGCCCTGAAGAGACATGCGGTGGAGGGAAGGCACAGAACAGGGCACCAGGCATTGCTATGGGAGATGGAACAGCATCTGCACTGGTGCCCACAAGTGTGAGCCCACGCTCCGAGGCCCAGCAGGTCAATGTCCAGGTCAGTGGAGTGGGCGGGCTGACCTGTCACCAGCGCTCACCTCCCTTCTTTTTTTTCTTTTTTTTTTTTTTAGTCGGAGTCTCACTCGGTCGCCCAGACTGGAGTGCAGTGGCCGCTCCCGGCCACCGCAGCCTCGACCTGCTGGGCTCCGGCGATCCTTCCGCCTCAGCCTTCCGAGTAGCCGGAATTACAGGCATGTGCTACCACGCCCGGCTGATCTTTTGATTTATTGTAGAGATGAGGTCTCGCTGCCCAGGCGGGTCTCAAACCCGCGGGCTCAGGCAATCCACTCACCTCAGCCTCCCAAAGGCGCGGGATTACAGGCTGAGCCACCGAGCCCGGCTTCACCTCACTTCTTACTCCCACACTCTTCCCGGAAAGACATAAGGACTGAGGCTCCCTCCCATGCGTTCTGCTCCTGTCTTCTCCTCCCTTGCCTGGGGTCGAGGCCGAGTTCCCAGATGAGGATGGAGGGAGGCAACGGGGGAAGGATGTTGCCAGGCTGAGGGTTCTGGAAGGGAGGCTTTGCATTTTAGCACCAGGGAAACAGGTCCGGGGAGGCATCCACTGACCTGGACATTGACCTGCTGGGCCTCAGGGTGTGGGCTCACACTTGTGGGCACCAGTGCAGATGCTGGGGCTGGTCCTGAGAGGACTCCTGGGGACGGGATGCAGGAGCCAGAGAGGAGCCAGGTGGGTAGTAGAACTGCTCCTGGATGAAGCATTGGCACGGTGAACCAGATTCATGGTGAGGACAGACAGAAGGGGGCAGCCAACAGATCTGGTCGCAGGATCCGGTGGACTCTTGGCTAGAGAGGAAGCAGGAAAGAGGATTCATGGGTTTTCCTGCAACAAAGAACGTGCCTGTCCTAGACAGCGCATACCCTCACGGCAGTAGTTCAGGGATGGTGGGGGGTGCGGAGGGATCATCAGGCATTAGATTGTCACAGGGAGCGGGCAACCTAGATCTCTCGCATGCGCAGTTCACGATAGGGTTTGCGCCGCTGATCTGACAGGCAGAGCTCTGCTCGCCAGGCTCGCCTCCTGCTGTGCGGCTTGGCTCCAAACAGGCACAGACCCGACCGGTTCCGGTTGCGGCCTGGGGATTGGGAACCTCTGCTTACAATATCTGTCCTTTTGTGTCTGGCTTCTTTTGCTTAGTTTAATGTCCTCAGGGTTCATCCACATTGCAGCAAACACCAGAATGTAATTCCTTTTTCTTTTTCTTGTTTTGAGTCAGAGTCTCTCACTCTGTGTCACCCAGGCTGGAGTGCAGTGGCATGGTCACAGCTCACTGCAGCCTCCACCTCCTGGGCTCAGGTGATCCTCCTGCCTCAACCTCCCGAGTAGCTGGGTTCACAGGCCAGTGCCAACACGCCAGGCTAATTTTTTTTTTGAGTTGGAGTCTCACTCTGTCACCCAGACTGGAGTGCAGTGGCCGCTCCCGGCCACCGCAGCCTCCACCTGCTGGGCTCTGGCGATCCTTCTGCCTCAGCCTTCCGAGTAGCTGGAACCACAGGCGCGCGCTACCACACCCGGCTGATTTTTTGATTTATTGTAGAGATGAGGCCTCGCCAAGTTGCTCAGGCGGGTCTCGAACCCGCGGGCTCAGGCAATCCACTCACCTCAGCCTCCCAATGTGCGGGCTTACAGGCTGAGCCACCAGCCCGGCCAGGCTAATTTTTTGATGTCTTTTTTGTAGAGATGAGGTCTCCCTATGTTGGTCAGGCTGGTCTCAACCTCCTGGCCTCAAGTGACCCTCCCACCTTGGCCTCCCAAAGGTCTGGAATCACATGTGTATGCCACTGCATCAGCCCAGAATGTCATTCCTTTTTAAAGCTGAATAACATTCCATGGTATGCATATATTTAGTTTATCCATTCCTCTGTTGAGATGCTGCTACCTTGACACTGAGTTGTTTCTTCCTGTTGGTCACCCACAGCTCATTGTTGAAAGAAACTTGGTAGAATTTGCTCCAAGTTCAACAAGAATCCTAAACAACTCAAAGCATGTTCACTTCAATTTTTTTTTTTTTTTGAGTTGGAGTCTCACTCTGTCGCCCAGACTGGAGTGCAGTGGCTGCTCCCGGCCACCGCAGCCTCGACCTGCCGGGTTCCGGCGATGCTTCCGCCTCAGTCTTCCAAGTAGCCGGAATTACAGGCATGCGCTACCACGCCCAGCTGATTTTTTTATTTACTGTAGAGATGAGGTCTCACTGCCCAGGCAGGTCTCGAACCCGCTGGCTCAGGCATTCCACTCACTGTTCACTTCATTATTAACAAGAGTTGCAAAGGTGAAAACATTTTTTCTAAATTCTCATACTAAAAAGCGGAATGGACCAACTTTTTTCTCTACAAAATCATTGTCGCAAAAGAAAACCATCAAAGAGCAGGCATTCAAAAAATGCAGGAAGGAAAGAATGACAGGCCATTAAGGATAAAAAGATCATGTTCATTTTCTGTACTTGGTGACGTTTGTGTTGTCAGTTTTTAAAAATGTGTTATCTAGCTGGGCTCGGTGGCTCAGCCTGTGATCCCGTGCCTTTGGGAGGCTGAGGTGAGTGGATTGCCTGAGCCTGCGGGTTCGAGACCCGCCTGGGCAGCGAGACCTCATCTCTACAATAAATCAAAAAATCAGCCGGGCGTGGTAGCGCATGCCTGTAATTCCAGCTACTCGGAAGGCTGGGGCGGAAGGATTGCTGGAGCCCGGCAGGTCGAGGCTGCGGTGGCCGGGAGCGGCCACTGCACTTCAGTCTGGGCGACAGAGTGAGACTCCAACAACAACAACAACAAAATGTGTTATCTGTGGTGGTTTTTTTTTTTTTTTTTTTGAGTTAGCATCTCACTCTGTCACCCAGACTGGAGTGCAGTGGCCGCTCCCAGCCACCGCAGCCTCGCCTACTGGGCTCCGGGGATCCTTCCGCCTCAGCCTTCCAAGTAGCTGGAATTACAGGCATGCACTACCACGCCCGGCTGATTTTTTGATTAATTGTAGAGATGAGGTTTCGCTGCCCAGGCGGGTCTCGAACCCGCGGGCTCAGGCAATCCACTCACCTCAGCCTCCCAAAGGCGTGGGATTATAGGCTGAGCCACCGAACCCAGCTTTTTAAAAAAATTTTAAACTTTATATAGCAGCTGGGCACAGTGGCATGCATGTAATCCCAGCTACTCGGGAGGCTGAGGCAGGAGGATCGCTTGAGCCTGGGAGTTGGAGGCTGCAGTGAGTTATGATCTCACCACTATTTTCTACTTGTAATTTTTTTTTTTTTTTTTTTGGAGTTGGAGTCTCAATCTGTCACCCAGACTGGAGTGCAGTGGCCACTCCCGGCCACTGCAGCCTGGACCCGCTGGGCTCCGGCGATCCTTCTGCCTCAGTCTTCCAAGTAGCTGGGACTACAGGCGCACGCTACCACGCCCGGCTCATTTTGATTTATTGTAGAGATGAGGTCTCACCAAGTTGCCCAGGTGGGTCTCGAACCCGCGGGCTCTGGCAGTCCACTCACCTCAGCCTCCCAAAGGCGCGGGATTACAGGCTGAGCTGCTGAGCCACTGAGCCCGGCTTCTACTTGTAGTTTTATCCTGTTTGTCATAAAGAGATCTCCTCTCCTCCCATGTTGTATAAGCTTTGGGCCTGCTCAGATCCACTCTGCTAATGGATCCCACGATGCCAAATCCAGGGCCCATGTTCTCCCATTTAGCAGCATTGACAAAAATGCAACCACTTCCTCCTTCTCCAAACTTCCTCTCCTTGCAGTCCATGATTCTGCCACCTCCTGGCTTTCCTCCCAGTCACAGGCTGTTGAATTTCCTCTCCTTTGCTTGTTTTTCCTCCCCTGGGAACCTCTCAAGGTAGGCAGCCCGGGTCTTGGGACGGGCCCTATTCCCCCATCCCCACACCCCGTGGCACCATCCAGGACATGGTTTTAAACACCATTTTTATGCCAGTTGCCAGCACATTTGTAACTCCAGCTGTGACCCCCTCCTCTGAGTCCCAGATTGTTTGCCTGATATGTTCGGCCACGGTGTCTAACGAATGCCCTTAAAAAATGAGCATCCTGAGGCGGAAGGATCGCCGGAGCCCGGCAGGTCGAGGCTGCGGTGGCCGGGAGCGGCCACTGCACTCCAGTCTGGGCGACAGAGTGAGACTCCAACTCAAAAAAAAAAAAAAAAAAAAAAAAAAATGAGCATCTTAGGCTGGGCGTGGTGGCTTATGCCTATAATCCCAGCACTTTGGGAGGCTGAGGCGAGAGGATTGCCTGAGCCCGCAGGTTCAATACCAACCTGGGCAAATTGGTGAGACCTCATCTCTACAATAAAACAAAAAATTAGCTGGGTGTGCTGGCGCGTGCCTGTAGTTCCAGCTACTTGGAAGGCTGAGGCGGAAGGATCGCCTGAGCCCAGCAGGTTGAGGCTGTGGTGACTGTGAGCACGCCACTGCACTCCAGCTTGGGCAACAGAGTGAAACTCCAACCAAAAAAAAATTTAACTGGGCATGGTGGTATGCACCTGTATTTTCAGCTACTTGGAAGGCTGAGGTGGAAAGATCACCCAAGTCCAGCAGGTTGAGGCTGTGGTGGCCAGACTGGGCACAGAGTGAGACTCCGACTCAAAAAAAAGAAGAAAAATGAGCATCTGGAACTTAGCTTTGCTCAAGCAGAGTCTTGACTCCCTCCTTTCACACCTGTCCCTACCTCGTTCTTCCCTGTCTCTGGAGGAGCACGGAGTGGGAATTTAACACAGTGTGTTTATTGATGGGTGAGAGGCTGGGAGGGACAGTGCTACTTCCCTTTTCTGAGGACTCCTGCTGCTGACCTGATTTGGGGAACTGACCCTCTGGGCTAAATTTCTGTGCAGTCTCCTTTGAACTGGCCATCGGTGCCCAAGCCCTGGGGGTCCTCTTAGATCCAGGAGACCATCTGAGCCTCAGCAACCTTATCTATCCTTCTTTTAATTGTGGTAAGATAGACATAACCATTTTATGTTAGACATGAAATCTACCTTTTTTTTTTCAGTTGGAGTCTCACTCTGTCGCACAGACTGGAGTGCTGTGACACACTCACAGTCATTGCAACCTCGACACGCTGGGTTCAGGCTAACCCTCCAACTCAGCTTTCCAAGTAGCTGGAACCACAGGTGTGCGCCACCATGCCCAACTAATTTTTTTTAAAATTGTAGAAACAAGGTCTTGCCAAGTTGCCAGGCTGGTCTTGAACCCCTCAGCTCAGGCAATCCTCTCGCCTTCGCCTCCCTGGGATTACAGGTGTGAGCCACTACACCCAGTGAAATGTACCATTTTAACCATTTACAATGGAACATTCAGTGACATTTAGTACATTCACAAAGTTGTAAAACCCTCACCACCATCTAATTCCAGAGCATTTTCATCATCTCGAAGGACACCTGTTACCCAGTAGCCCTCACCCCCAATTCCCTCCTCCCTCGGCCCCTGGCAGTCATTTATCTGCTCCCTGTCTCTATGGATTTTGCCTGCTGAACTTTTCACGTAAATGGAACCAAACAAGACGTGGGCTTCTGTGTCTGGCTTGTGCCACTTAGCATATGTCTTCAAGGTTTGTCCACGCTGTAGCAAGCGTTAAAGCTTGCTTCGTTTTCATGGCGGAATAACACTCCCTTGTGCAGACATTTCCTTATCTGTTCTTTGAGGCCCTGGGAGGGAATGGAGTCTCCATGCAGGGTAGATGTATGCTGGGGGTTGGAAACATACAACCGGGAGCACATGTGGTACTGGCTCTTTGAGGTGTACAGCCCCCGAAATACCTGTTCACCCACCTGTGGTTTCCCACACCTGTGATAGGGCCTTGAGGTACTGGCAGGGGACTTGGCTTGGCGGGGACTGACAGCCATGGGTCACTGCAGGGTGGATTTTCCAGCATCCTGGCTTTCTGCTTCTTCAAGCTTCCCCAGGGAGACAGGAGGTCTCCTGCTCCAGCAAGAGATGCTGTAGGCTGGGGGTGCCCTATCTCGCAGGTCACAGCATCCCTCTGCTCCCATGTGGGGCCCCCTAGCAGAGGCGCGGGACCAAGTCTGGTTCCAGGAGGCTGTCCCTGCCCGGGATACTTGTGAATTTCCACCTTGCCCTGAGGTTTTCCTCCTCAGCTTATTTCACAAATATGTGAGTGAGAAAAACTGTCCTTGGGGAGTAGGGGCTGCTCCCCGGTTCTGGGATACAGCCAGTGAGGGACCTGCCGCATCATGACCACCCAGGGAGTATGTGAAAACAAATTCCCGGCTCCCGGCCCAGGGGGCAAGGGTAGGTTCCATAAGTCCTCCAGGGCAGTCCTGTGCACCCCAGGCTTGGGGTTCTCCATCAGGCCCCCCTTCAGGTCATGCTCTGCAGACAGCATTGGTTTGCCTTCCAAGCTGTCGCTTCTTGTTTGGGGGCTCCTCTTGTCCCTTTATCAACCCGTTCAGGCAACTAACCACAGAGCAAGGCTTCATGCATTCATTTGTTCAGCAGAATTTTGCAGGGCCGCGCAGCAGGAGGTAAATGGCACTCCGGTGTGTAGCTTCATCCTGCTCCCCGTCAATTACCACCTGAGCTCTTCCTTCTGTCAGATCAGTGGCGGCATTAGAGTCTCATAGGAGTGCGAACCCTATTGTGAACTGCACATGCAAGGGATCTATGTTGTGCACTCCTTATGAGACTCGAATGCCTGATGATCTGAGGTGGAGCTGAGGCGGTGATGCTAGTGCTGGGGAGTGGCTGCAAATACAGATGAACATTAGCAGTGAGGTTTGCCTGCAGAGACTATCATAAATCAGTTGCTTGCAGACCTATATCAAAACCCTCTCCATGAGTGGCAAGTGAGTTGACGTGCTTCAATTGTGCAGCTGTATCTGGTGGCAGGCGTCAAGTCGGAATCCGACCCTTATTTTAGTCTGTGCTTGGTTCACCCATTATTTTATTTAACACTTCTGTTTGTGCCTGCTTTTTAAAAATAGTGGGCTATATAATTTTTTCGTCATATTTTACAATGTAATAATAATATAAATAAAGTGCACAATCAATGTTATGCACTTGAATCATCCCGAAACCATCTCCCTCATTCCCAGCCTGTGGAAAAATTGTCTTCCACAAAACCAGTCCCTAATGCCAGAAAGGTTGGGGACTGCTGCTTTACAGAACGCCCTATGCCAGGCACCGTGGCAGCCACCGGGCACACCGCAGTGAACAAGACATGGTCCCTGCCTTGCAATTTGGTGGAGAGACTCGTCATCGCCTTCCAGCGTGATGAATGCCCTGAAAAGCAAAATGCTGCACTCCGCCTGGGGTGGGATCACGGAAGTGGAGTCTGGTTTGCCCAGCTCAGATCTGGGGAATCTCCTGGAACAGGTGACTTCGGAGCTGAGACCAGCAGGTTGAGGAGGAGGACGTCCCCAGGCCTGGAATTCAGGAGCAGAGCAGTGACAGGGAAGCAGAGAACTGGACCAAAGCATCATAATTTGGGCACAGGCATTTTAGCATTCTAGATTTTTTTAAAAAATCATGATTCAAGAGATAAAAAACAATAAGCTTGTTTCTGAATATACTACCAAGGTCTCTAAGAACTACTCCCCTAATGAGTCCATTATGGAAATGTGTATGGTGATTATATTGAGATGTAAGGAGGAAATGCATGACTTCCGTGTTAGTCTCCGGAATGGCTCCTATGAAAACTGAGAAGGCCAGGCTCGGTGGCTCAGCCTGTTGTCCCAGCACTTTGGGAAGCCGAGGCGAGTGGATTGCCTGAATCCACAGGTTCGAGACCTGCCCAGGCAACTTGGCGAGACCTCATCTCTACAATAACTCAAAAACTAGCCGGGCATGGTAGTGCGTGCCTTTAGTTCCGGCTACTTGGAAAGCTTAGGTGGAAGGATCACTAGAGCCCAGCAGGTCGACGCTGGGGTGGCCGTGAGCATGCCCCTGCACTCCAACCTGGGTGACAGAGTGTGACTCCAACTCAAAAAAAAAAAAAAAAAAGAAAAAGAAAACTGAGAAGAAACCACTGAATTCTGAGAGGTGCCTTTGAGTTGTCTTTGGGTGTCTTGAGATCTGCAGCTACAACTTTGAAGGCGGTGGCCACACTTAAGAATCACCTGGGAGCTTCTTAAAGCTGCCACACTCAGGTAGCAACTCTAGTGGCTCTGATTTAACTGGTGGGGGTTGGGTACAATGTCAGCCCACGGGCAGTGACCTTGAATCTGCCAGCCTACCCCTGTGGCCCAGGTACACGAGGACCAGGGAGGCAAACACTCCACCACTGAGGGTAGAGGATGTTAGGAGAAGCTTCTCGAAAGGAGATGGGAAAGCGGATGGAAAACCAGGAGAAGGTTGTATCACAGAGGCCCAGGAAAGAGAGGTCAGGGAGAAGCAAGGGGTCAACAGGTCACAAGCTGCAGAGAGATGGAGAAGACAGGGTTAGGCATGTATCACTTGGGGCTTCTGTAGTCACGGCGACCTCAGCAGCAGAGAGTGTGGACTAGGGAGGTGAGAACGTGAAGACAGAATGGACTGACTGTGAAGGCCAAGGGCAGGGCTGGGGGTGGTGGGTGGGGTAGAGAGAACAATGCCATGATTTGTTTAGGATCTGAGGGATGAATGTGGAGGGAAGGCATTACTGGTTGCTAGGAAGGTGAGGGGAAAGGGAAGCGGTGGGATCTGACATGTTGTAGGCTATGCTGATCTCAGGTAGGAGGGACGCCTCGCAGGTGACAGGGTGGAAGATGAGAGCCCCTGGCAGGTGTCCAAGGATGCTCATTCCCCGTTGTTCACTCATGGGTAGGGTGGCTGCATCCTCAGAGACGCGTGGCCTTGACCCAGGCCTCTCTCCATCTGTCTTCTCCTTTTCTTTTTTGTCCCCTCCCTCCTCTCCCATGGCAGCCAGACCTGGAGCCACTGTCCCCCGGATGGGTGGACTGAGGGGGCCCGGCCACCCTTTTTCCTGGTCCGTCTTCTCTCTCCCTGAGGGTGGGTGTCAGGCAGTGTCTACCCGCGGCTCGGACCCTGCGGAAGGGAGTCGGATGGTTGAGACCTGGCCGAAGCCTCCAGACCTAAGCTCTATCCCCTGTCCGGTTCTGCCTTACTGGAGGGTCTCTGATTGGGGGCAGAGCTCAGACACCCAGGAGACCGAGGATTGAGAGTGTGGGACGGCGCTGGGTCCCTTGCCTTCGTCTTTTGTGTGTGTGTGCCCCCTCCCTGGGAAACCCCGGAGGGGACAGGATACGTCATAAGATTCAGGCACTGAATGCTCATCCCAACACCCTCACACCCTCTCCCCTCAGTGGTGGGGTCTTTGTCTCTCTGGTCCTTGCACACCGGGGGCAACGGGGATAGGTCAGCCGATTCAAGGTCACTGCTCTGGGCAGAGACCCGAAGACACAGAGAGGCTGACTCCTGAGCACAGGCCCCCTCTGTGTCCTCCCAATCATGCCCATTCCCTTGCTGCTGACTCAGAAACAATGCCTCTCTCACTCTCTCGGGAAGCCCCTCTCCTGCCCCTGCCCCGGTGCCCGCCCGTAGGACTCAGTGAGAGAAGCACCTTTCCCACCCCAGCTTCCTCACTGGTGGGAGGTCCTGGTGGCGCCTGTCCATCCTGTGTGTCTGTCAGTGTCCCCAGCCATTCCACCAATGAGCTAGGCAGTTGTTTTCCAATACTCAGCTCTTTCATGCTCGTGGATGCCCGAGTACTGACAATCTTTGGTTCTTTTTGTTTGTTTGTTTTTGTTGGAGTCTCACTCTGTCGCCCAGGCTGGAGTACAACGGCACGCTCACGGCCACTGCAGCCTGGACCTCCTGGGCTCAGGTGATCCTTCTGCCTCAGCCTTCCAAGTAGCTGGAACTACTTCCAAGTAGCTGCCACCACACCCGGCTAATTTTTTGATTTATTGTAGAGACAAGTCTCACCATGCTGCCCAGGCTGATCTCAAAACCCTGGGCTCAGGCAGTCCTCTCACCTCTACCTCCCAAAGTGCTGGGATTACAGGCGTGAGTCACTGTGCCCAGCCCACATTCAGTTTTATTTTATTTTATTTTAGTTGGAGTCTCACTCTGTCCCCCAAGGTGGAGTGCAGTGGCACGCTCATAGCCACTGCAGCCTCGACCTGCTGGGCTCAGGTGATCCTTCTGACCAGACTTCCAAGTAGCTGAAACTACACACCATGCCTGGCTAATTTTGGGATTTATTGTAGAGATGAGATCTTGCCAAGTTGCCCAGGCTGGGCCCGAACCCGTGGGCTCAGGCAATCCTCTCACCTCAGCCTCCCAAAGTGCTGGGATTGTAGGCATGAGCCTCTCTGTCGGGCCAGTCATTGGTTCTTATGTTTTCTTTTCCTCTTCTTTCTTTTTTTTTTTTTTTTTTTTGAGTTGGAGTCTTCCTTTTTGCCCAGGCTGGAGTGCAGTGGCACGTTCATGGCCACTGCAGCCTCAATCTGCTGTGCTGGGCTAAGGGGATCCTTCTACCTCAGCCTTCCAAGTAGCTGGAACTACGGGCACACACCACCACGCCCAGCTAACTTTTTGATTTATTGTAGAGACGAGGTCTCGCCAATTTGCCCAGGTTTTCTTGAACCCCTGGGCTCAGGCAATCCTCTCACCTTGGCCTCCCAAAGTGCTGGGATTACAGGCATGAGCCATGGCGCCTGGTGGTTATGTTTTCAACCTGTTTGCTACAAGCTAAAGCAATAGCTGAGCTGCATATTTCCTGTGGTCTGTCTCTTCCATTAGCTGGGTTTTTTTCCCTTTCAAATCTCCACCTTTAACATTTGTCCAAACAGAGTTCAAGGTGCAAAGGAAAGATTTCTAAAACAGAAGGTAAAATCAGGGCCTTCTTCCTGGTGGTGGTGTAGGCGCGAGTCAGAGATTCTACCCTCTGAGTCATTCCCGCTTGGACTCCCCCCTCTCCAGCTACCTGGCCATCTTCCATTTCCTCACATGCTTTGTGCGATCTTCCTCCTCCCAGCCTTTGCATGCTCTCTGCCCTCTTTGTCCAGCAAACTAGATTATCCTTTAGGCCTAAGTGTAGACGTCACTTCCTCTAGAAGCCCTCGCATGACCTCTGCTCTAATTTGGAAACAGGGCCATTTGTGGTGGCTCATGCCTATAATCCCAGCACTTTGGGAGGCTGACGTGGGAGAATCCCTTGAGCCTAGGAGTCCAAGACCAGTCAGGGCAACATAACAAGACCTCATTTCTACAAAATAATTAAAACAAATTAGCCAGGTGCGTGCGCCTGTAGTCCCAGCTATTTAGGAGGCTGAGGCTGGAGGATCACTTGAGCTCAGGAGTTGGAGACTGTGGTGAGCCATGATGGTGCCACTGTACTCCAGCCTGGGTGACAGAGTGAGGCTCTGACTCAATACATAAATAAATACATAAATAGGAAACAGGGCTTCTAACCCCCAGTGCTGTCCCCTGGAGTCTAAGCTGGGCATGTTTTACATGTTGTAAGGCTACTCCAGCCAACTTCCCACCTGAACAGACGAGGGAGAGGAGAGGGGCCTGGCACGGAGTACCCTGTATATTTCCTTTTAAGCACCCTCCATACCCTATCATTTATATTCACTGGTGTATTTGGCTGGTATCTGCGTCCACTAAAGCTTCACATGCGTGAAGACAGAGGCTATAACAGTCTCGTTTTCCAAGTTCCAAGTACAGGGAGGAGCCCACCATTGCTCTGCGGAAATGCTTGTAAGTATGTGCACGATCAAGCCTCTTTTGACCACGGCCTGCTGGCCTGGAGTCTGTTGATGATGCTTTCCTCCAAGCCAGATGCCTGTCATGAGCATTGCTGAAGGAACAGACTTGAAGAAGCAAGTCTGTTTCAACCTCCATCCTAAAGGGGATACTGGAAGCATCCTTGTCTCTGCCTCCTGCCTTGCCATGAGCACTGAAGCTGAGCAGCTGACACTGGCTTCTGTCGCATTTCTTCATGCCTATCCCATTTGTATGTTGCTTGCAACAAACTATCCCCAAGTGACTGGCATAAAACATTTGCCACTGGTTGTGGAGGCTCACATCTATAATCCCAGCTCACATCTGTAAGGCCAAGGCAGGAGGATCTCTTGAGGCTGGAGTTTGAGATCAGACTGGGCGACAGAGCAAGACTCTGTCGCCACAAAAAAAAAAAGAAAAAAGAAAAAAATTAGCAAGATATGGTGGCATATGTCTATGATCCCAGCTACTCAGGAGGCTGGGGCAGGAGGATGGCTTGAGCCCAGGAGTTTGAGGCTGTGGTGAGCTATGTCCACGCCACTGCATTCCAACAGAGCAAGACACTGTCTATAGAAAATAAAAATTAAAAAACATTTTATTTTCTCATGATCCTACGAATCAAGAGTTTGGGCAGAGGTCGGCTGGGTTGTTCCTCTGCTCTATGTGACATTATCTGGGATCCTTCACGCAACAACATTCGGGCCGAAGGTCCAAGAAAATGCATTCACATGTCTGGTACTTTGGCACCCCTCCATGGATCCTCATTATTTCTCTCCAAGGACTAGCTAGGGCTTCCTTGTGGCATGGTAGTCTTCAGAGTAGTTGAACTTCTTACGTTGTGCTGACTTCCAAGAGGGAGCCTTCAAAGAGGGGCGAATGTGAAAGCTGTGATCTTTAAGGCCTGACTTGAAAGTTCCAGTTCTGCCACATGCTGTGGACCAAAGTCAATTACAGGACCAGCCAGCATCAAGGGAAGGCGACACACAGGCCATCTCTCTGTCGACGGAGTGGAAGGGGACTGGCGGCCATGTTGAACCCCCATGACGCCTAAGCTGGCGCTGTTGAGCCAGAGGTGAGTGCCTCAGGCCACATTGGGAAGAACTTCCCATAGGAATACTGCTAGAGCTTGTCCATAACTACTCACCTTAGGACTAGAAATTCTAACTTGAGAGCATGCCTCACAGTCTGACAGAATCCCGGGCAAACCAACCGCTTGTCATCTGTAGCTCATACACCCCATCACCCTTAAAACTGATGGCGGTGTGGAGAGCGAGGAGTTTGGAGGCATCAGCAAATACCAGTATGCAAGCTTGGATCAGGCAGGCCACGGAGACCTTGAGCCCCTGCTAGGGGTTTCTGCCCACCAACGACATTGCTCTCAACAACAGTCCACGGGCCGGAGCTAGTTACATGGCTTCACCCTACCTGAAAGGAAGACTGAAGCATGTAGGAAGCACGGGGGATAGTTGGTGTGCACTAATGACCTCTGCCACATCCTGTCTTTCTTCCTGCCTTTGAACAATGTCATGTCAGCATTTGGAGTCATGGCAGTCACTCTGTGACCATGAGGAGACTGTCAAGAGACTCACAGAAAGGCTGACCTGACGCCCTGGTGTTGCTGAGCTGCTGAACTAGGCCACCACCCTGAGGCCACCTTGAATCCCTGGACATGTGAGGTGCTTTGGGTGGGTGTTCCGTGACTGTTTCTGCAGCCAAAAGATACTCCACAGACACAACGGTGAGTGCTGGGGAGAAAATAAAGCAGGCGGGGCGCGGGGGCGGGACTGTCACGTGACGTGTAAGAAGGTGTGACAACAACGGGCAGGGAGGTGGGAGAAGTCTTTGAGACAGAATGAATAGAAGAGGCCATTATGGGACGAGCTCTTTGGGCAGAAAGAACACATGTACAAAAGACCAGGTAAGAACACACCTCTCATGTTTGAGATGGAGGGCCCACGAGGAGCAGACGGACGGGAGACCGGAGGAGAGGAGACCGGAGGTCTGGAAGGGGTCAGAAGAGGCAGGGTCTTGTAGATGAGGCCGGGGTTTGGCATTTGAAAGAAACACACAGATTCACTGATGTGTAACTGCCAATCTGCACACACGTAAAGTGGTTTTTCTCGGATCTGTTTTCTTTCATTCAGCAGGGCTCATTCGTATTGTTTCATGCGTCAGTAGTTTATTCCTTTTTATCGCCAAGCGGTATTCTACTGTATGGATATATTGCAATTTGTTTAAAAAGTCCCCTGTTGAGGAACTTGGACGTTGTTTCTAGTTTCTGGCTGTTACAAAGAAAGCTGCTCTCTGAACATTCATGTCCGAGTTTTGTACAGATGGTTCCTTTCATTTTTCTTGGAGTAGAATGGTAGGTGTATGTTTAACTTCTTAACTTTTATTATTATTTATTTATTTATTTTTTAAGAGTCAGGGTCTTGGCTGGGCACAGTGGCTCAGCCTGTAGTCACAGCACTTTGGGAGGCCGAGGCGAGAGGACTGCCTGAGCCCAGGGGTTCAAGACCAGCCCAGGCAGCTTGGTGAGACCTCATCTCTACAATAAGTCACAAAAACTATCCGGGTGTGGTGGTGTGCGTCTGTAGTTCCAGCTACTTGGAAGGCTGAGGCAGAAGGATCACCTAAGCCCAGCAGGTCGAGGCTGTGGTGGCCGTGAGTGTGCCGCTGTACTCCAGCCTGGGCGACAAGAGTGAGACTCTGGCAAACCCCCTGGGGTTCCCTCCCACTGCTGGAGTTTTTCTGTCCCTCAATAAGTCCTGCTTTCTAAAAAAAAAAAAAAAAAAGAGTGAGACTCTAACTAAAAAAAAAAAGAGTCAGGGTCTGGCTCTGTCATCCATGCTGAAGTACAGTGGCACAATCATAGCTCACCACAGCCTTGAACTCCTAGAGTCAAGCAATCCTTTGCCTCAGCCTCTTGAGTATCTGGGACTACAGGTATGTATCACTATGCTTGGCTAATTTTTAAATTTTATGTAGAGATGGGGTCTCGCTATGTTGCCCAGGCTGGTCTCGAACTCCCAGTCTCAAGTGGTCCTCCCTCCATGGCCTTCCAAAGTGCTGAGATTACAGGCGTGAACCACCATGTCTGGCCTTCTCAACTTTTTAAGAAGCAAACTGTTTTACTAAGTGATTGTGCCATTTTACAATGGTACCAAATACATTCGTTTTCCCACATGTTTGAGCGTTTCAGTTCCTCCATATCTTGCCAACACTTGGTGTGGCCAGGCTTTTCAACTTCTACCATCTAATTAGTGTATAATTATATCTCATCGTAGTTCTAATTTGCATTTCCCTGATGATTAATGATGTTGAGTATCTTTTCGTGTAATTACTTTGGTGAAGTGCCTGTTCAGATCTTTTGTCCATTTCTCACTGGGTTATTTTCGTATTGAGTTTTGAGAGTTCTTTATACATTCTGGATACAAGTTCTTTATCAGACGTGTTTTGCAAATATTTTTCTCCCAATCTGTGGTTTGTCTTTTCATTCTCTTAGCAATGTCTTTTGCAGCAGAAGAAACTTACTGATTTTTTGATCATGGATCCAAAAACTCATTTCTAAACTCAAGGTCATCTAGATCTTCTCCTGTGGTATCTTCCAGAAACTTTATAGTTTTTGTTTTGACATTAAGCTCTTTGATTCATTTTTAGTTAATTTTGGTGAATGATGTAAGGACTCTTATGCCTAGACTTTTTCTTTTTTGCATATGGATGTCTAGTTGGCCCAGGCACCGTTGTGGAAAAGAATATCCTCTCTCCATTGAATCACTTTTGCTCCTTTGTTAAAGATCGGTTGACTATATTTGTGTGAACCTATGTTTGAGCTTTCTATCCTGTTTAATTGATTATGTGTCTGTTCTTTCACCAATACCATGTTGTCTTGATCACAGTAGCTTTATATATGGTAAGTCTTGAAGTTAGGCAATGTCATCTTCCAACATCTTCAGTATTGTGTTTGTTGGTTTTTTTTTTTTCTTTCCTTTTTTTTCTTACTATGTTGCCCAGGCTGATGTCAAACTCCTGGGCTAGAGCAATCCTCTTGCCTCAACCTCCTAACATGCTGGGATTATAGGCATGAACCATGGCACCCAGCCAACTTGTTGGAATTTTGATTGGGATTGCATTAGATGTATAGCCCAAGTTGGGAAAAACTGGCATCTTGACAATATTAAGTCATGTGGTCTATGAACATGGAACATCTCTTTATATATTCAGATTTTCTTTGATCTCTTTCATCAGAGTTTTATAGTTTTTCACATATAGATCTTATATTTTAGATTTATAACTATTTTTTATGTTAATGTAAATGGTTTTGTCTGTTTAATTTCAAATTCCAATTGCTCGCTGCTCACTGCTCAAATAAAGGAGAGCAATCGACATTTGTATATTAACCTTGTATCCAGCACCTTGAACTTTCTGATGGAGACAACAGACGACCCCAAGCCCCTGGCCTTTCTTTGTTCCCAACCTTCCCAAGTGATCTTCAACTCTTGGATTCTAAAGGGTGTATCACATGCAGAAAGGGCAGCTGTGACTTTGTAAAACTTGTTTTTGTTATTCATATGACTATCCGTACTGAATCACAAGGAGAAATGTATTTCTTACTAGGTGTTGCAGTCAAAACATTTGAAAGCCCCAGCCACAGAGGAATTTTCTTTCTTGAGAATCACAGAGTAGAGGTGAACTCGGCTCATCTCAGCCCCTCCTTCAGTGCCTGCATGCCCCACATCATCTGTGCCCCGCCCCGCGGGACAGATCAAGGTTCCCAGTGGTGGAATTTAGTTCTCCCCTGCTCTGGTCACCACATCCTACTGTGCGCCTTTACTCTGAGACCATCTTAACCCTCAGTTTCTGTGAAAGAGTAAAGCAACATCAATCTTAGCTAGTCAGAAAAGAGAACTCACTCTTACTAGGCAACTCGCTGAGGATTTTGAGGAGGAATGAAAAAAGGGCAGGTCGGGGGATTGTTCCATTTAATCATGCCCAGAAAAGGCCACTGGAGCATTGTAGGCAGGTGTGTTCATTTCCTGGGGCTGCTGTCACAGAGGATCACAAACTTGGCTGAAAACAACACAAATGTATCATCTAGTAGTTGTGGGTGAATCTGCTCCCTCCGAAGGCTCCAGGGGAGAACCTTCCTTGCCCTTTTCTGTCTCTAGTGGCTCAGGTGTTCCTGGCTTGTGGCCACATCACTCCAATCTCTGCTTCCATCTCACTGGCTTTCTCCTCTTCTGTGTCTCAAATTTCCCTCTGCCTTTTATTTATTTTATTATTATTATTTTGAGTTGGAGTTTCACTCCATAGCCCAGGCTGGAGTGCAGTGGCTCGTTCACAGCACCCCAGCATTGACCCGCTGGGCTCCGGCAATCCTTCTGCCTCAACCTTCCAAGTAGCTGGAAATACAGGCATGCACTACCTGTATTTACTACAAAAATTACCTGACTAATTTTTGATTTAGTGTGGAGACCAGGTCTCGCCAAGTTGCCCAGGCTGGTCTCAAACCCGCAGGCTCAGGCAATCCTCTTGCCCAGGCCTCCCAAAGTGCTGGGATTACAGACTTGAGTCACCATGCCCGGCCCACCGTTTATTTATTTTTAGTTGGGGGTCTCACTCTGTTGCCCAGGCTGGAGTGCAGTGACACAATCACAGCTCACTGTAGCTTTGACCTCTGGGGCTCAGGCAATCCTTCTACCTCAGCCTCCTGAGTAGCTGGGACTACAGGTCCATGCCACCACACCCAGGTAATTTTAAATAATTTTTTGTAGAGATGAGATCTCGCTATGTTGCCCAAGCTGGTGTCAAGCTCCTGGACTCAAGCAACCCTCTCGCCTCAGTCTCCCAAAGTGCTGGGATTACAGGCATGAGCCACCGTGCCCAGCCTTCCCCCTGCCTTTTATACAGACACCCGTTGTCAGGAGCGGATGTGATGTGGGGAGCAGACGAGCGCTGTCGCTGTAGCAGGCCTTGAGCAAAGGCCCCAAGCGAAGGCAAGCTCTCGCGTGGTAGCTCCGCATCCCAGCCAAAGGCAGGGGATGCAGGCTGCTACACAAAATGACGGCTCAAGTGCCCACGCATCTGGGTACGCAAAGTACAAATAGAGTCTTAGCTACAACAAGATAACTGCGAAGCAACCTGCCGCTTAGGTGACGACAAAATTCCACTATAACTCCCTCACAAACCTTAAACCCCTTCCAACTTTCTTTGTACTTGATGATAAAATAAACATGCTGAGCTAGTTCGGGGCCACTTCTCCATCAGAGGAAAGCGTTCCGCCTGGCCCCAGCTTTTCTTTATGTCTTTGCGTCTGTGTCTTTTTTTATATGTACATGTTTTTTATTTCAAAATTGTAGGGTACAGTTAAGGGTTAGGTATACAAGTACACATTGTGCAGGTACCCTTGTTGATGAGGTGTGGTCTGTGTCTTTCTTAATCTCTTGCCGCTCTCAGGACCCTCAAGACAGCCGTGCGGGCTCCGGCAACCTGTCATTGGATTTGGGACCCTCCTAGACGTTTCAGCATGATCTCATCTCAAGATCCTTAGCGTAATTCATCTGCAAAGACCCTTTCCCCAAACAGGTCACATTCACAGGTTTTGGGGGTCAGGACACAAACATGTTTCTGGAGGAAGCCACCATTCAACCCATTACATTGAACATTTAAACTGCCTACATTTTTAACCCAGTTGTGGCTTTTTATTTTGTTTTGCTTTACCATTTACAAGCAATACCAGGAGCCTCCAGATGGGATGCGGCTTTGGTCCTCCTCACCCTCCGAGGTCAGGAAGGCCCTCTGTGAGATGTAGCTTCCGAGATGGGTCAGGAAGCTGTCGGCCAGAAGAAGACAGAACCGGCCGGGAAGAGGGTGAGCAGTCAGGTGAGAGGACAACGTCTATGAGAGAGGTGGAAGGGGAAAGACTGTGTAGAACGTTTAAAGATCTGACAGAGGCCGGGTGCGGTGGCTCATGCCTGTAATCCCAGCACTTTGGGAGGCCGAGGCGAGTGGATTGCCTGAGCCCACGGGTTCGAGACCCGCCTGGGCAACTTGGCAAGACCTCGTCTCTACAATAAATCAAAAAACTAGCCGGGTGCGGTGGCGCTCGCCTGTAGTTCTGGCTACTTGGAAGGCTGAGGCCCAAGGATTGCCAGAGCCCAGGAGGTCAACACTGGCGTGGCTGTGAGCGTGCCGCTGCGCTCCAACGTGGGTGACGGAGTGAGACTCCAACTCCAAAAAAAACTTAAAGAGCAACATGGCAGCTTCCCGAGTGTGAGAATGAGAGGGATGAGTGATAGAACTGGAGAGGTAAACTGAGACAGAACTTCAAGGTGCTCTAGGTAAACGCTCTGGCCCTCATCCCGAAGGCAGGGGAAGCCATCTTTAAGCCACACATCTTTAAGTCTTGAACTCATGGTCAGTCAGGACAAAAAAAAAAAGCCCTGTTTCTCAGCCCCATGCAGGCTTGCACATTTTGTTCTGTTGGAGTGAACCTCAGGGCTGCGTTTGGCTTCGGAGAACATGTGTCCCTGAGCGCAGCGGCATGCGGGGAAGGAGAGAGACCACGGGTCTCAGACCCTCTCGTGTCCCTCCTATCCGCAGGAAGAAAGGAGCAAAGCAGGGAGGCCGGGGGCCTCAAGAGCGCGGAGAGTCGAGTGGCCAGAGAAGCTTTCAGGATGGGAGAGGCCAGCGCTGGAGGGAGGCCGGGCCTCCAGCTGAAGCATTCCTCGGCTCCCCCAGGCCTAGGGAAGATCCGCCCTGGCTCTCCCCAGCAGAGCAGCGGAGGAGCCAGCCCGGCCGGCGGCCCCACAGCCTCACGGCCTTCTGCCTTCTGCTTCTGCACTCCCGTGTTTGTCTTGGCTGACAGCTGCAGGGGCTTTTTGAAGCTGATTCCACCAAGGCAAAGCTGGAGAATTCAGGACGTGGGATCACAGAGGCGGGTGGAAGGGGCCTCCGATGGGGAAACAGAGGGGGTCTCGCCGGGGGTTGAGGGCGAACCGAGCTGAGAGCCCAGGAAGCCCAACGCAGACACCTCAGGGCTTCCCTGGCAGGCTAGGAGCCTGACACAGACCCCAAATCCTCCGGGAAGACATTGGCACACTCCAAGGAGCCCCGGATTGTGCTGTGCCAGAAGTGTACCCCCTGTTCTTGCTTCGTGACACACCTATAACCCTCAGACACTTGATACTCTAGCTTCCAGGGGTGCAGCCATAGCCCCCCTGGGCCTGGGCTATGCCCCACCCGTGCCAGCCTGGCAATACTCAGCTCTTCATTCAGTGCTGGCCCCCCGCCCCAGGCTCAGCAAGGACCCTCCCGCGTCCTGTTCCACACGGACGCCGACGAGTCACGTGTCCCGCAGCTGAAGGCCTCCCCCGTCGGCCTCCGCCATCTGCTGAGGCCCCATAATTATTCCAAGGCCCAGTGCAGCCTCGCTCGGAGGGGAGAGTTCACACAGCCCTGTAATGTAACCCAGGCCCGAGGCCGCGCGGGCAGGGGGTCCCCAGCTGGGTAATGAGCTAGCTTTATTGAATTCCCTGGGTTGGGGCTGACAAATCGCAGCCTTTAGTGGAGGCAGCCTGGGCTGAGCACCCCGATTTCTGCCCCTCAAATCTTTCTCCTTCCCCAGACATGCTTAAGACCAAGACCAGACCAGGAAGGCTCCCAGCAGGTTGACCTCCCCCAGCCATTGGGAGAAACTGTGGCTGCTTCGGGTCTGGGGCCCAAGCAGGGTAGACCAGAGTGGGTTGCTGGTGTGACGTTGCTGGGCCACCCTGTGCAGAGTCTGCAGGCCTGGCAGATATCTCCACCCCCACCCTGGCTCCAAAACCTGCCGACTCCTTCACCTCCCCTTTTCAGAGTGGAGGGAGGGCCTTGGCCGGGAGGCAGTGCTGTGGCCAGGCCTTTCCAAGGAAAGGTTTAGGGACTGGCCTCACCTCTAGTGCTTGCGGCCTTCTGCTCGGGCTCAGGCCCCACCCAATGTCAAGTCTGTGAAATAGCAAACCCCAGGCCTCTCCCTTCCCCCTCCTCCCAGCGCCAGAAGGACCCCCACCCAGTGTTCACTATTCTCGCCATTGTTTTTCTCATGTTTGTTTTCTGGCCGAGGCTATGCCCTCTATGGGCAAAGATCATTGTTGATCTCCATGTGCTCAGAACTCAGCACACAGTAGGTGCTTTAAAAAACCATTTGGGGAAAGAAACAGAGACAGAGGGAGCTGGCACAGAGCAGGGCTCTTCATTCGAGCCCTGAGAGGGGCAGAGGTTGGTCTGTGCTGAGCGACATAGTGTCTGAGGTGCTGTCATGGCGTCTCGGTGGGTCCCCATCACGTGGGTGGATGGGGGTTGCTGGCTGATTCGGGAAATGGTGAGTCAGCTGCTTTGTCCTGTCAAAACCCTAATGGCTCAGGAGTTGCATGTTTGGGGGCAAACCTGTGGTCAAGGGTCACCCAGAGTTCACTGTCTGGGGGTGACTTCCAGCCGTGGCAGGTCGTGAACGCACCCTGGAGGGTGTGAAGGGTCTGTGGCCCTCCACGTTCCGACAACAGTGGCGGCCGGAGGAGACTCTTCTGGGACAAGTCAGAGCCCTGCCCTCTCCCCCAGAGTGGCAAGAGACTGACCTGTGCCCAACGGGGAAAGAGTGAAAGGCAGGGGACACCCCCGGGCCAGCCAGGCCACCCCAGGTCCAGCCCAGGCTCTACCCCCGGCGGACTCGGTGGGGGAGGCCTGGCGGGAATGGGCTGCTGAGTCGTCCCAGCAAGGCCTGCCTTAGCCACTTTGGGTCTGGGGAGGGTGGGGTCCACACCACCCCCCAGACGAGTGAAGGAGACAGAGTCACACAGACAGACACGGACAGGAGAGGGAGCCAGACCCGAGGGCCTCTGGGAGGGAGGGGCACAGAGGACTTCAAAGCACTCCCAGAGCAGCTTATAAACAAGCCGGTGGGGTGGGGCGGCCAGCAGAGGCTGAAGGGGGCTTTCTGGAGGGGCGGAGGCTTGCACGGGGCATGTAAAGAGACAGGCCTGGGGTCAGGCGGCGAGGGCGTGGGACCCCAGGCGGGCCCGGCCTAACCTTTTTGTGACTCTGTTTCCTCTCCCGCACGATGGGGCTCCCCGCTGGAGCTGCCAGGGGGCCAGCAGAGACGGTGCAGGTGAAGGCGCAGTGTGGGCGCAGGGCCCTATCAGATGTTATTTGTTATTCTGGGCTGTGTTTTGGTGGGAGACTTGGAAAGGCTGAGAGGCAGAGTCAGAGTGATCAAGGCCCCGGTCTTCCCGGCTGCAGAGTTCTCAGAGCAGAATCAGGACTGGAGTCCCAGGAAGGAGAGACACCCATGGCTCCTGACAGGACCAGGATGGGCTGGGGGCTCTCTCCATCAGCTCCGACAGTGGGGGTGGGACGGACAGGCGGCCCTGCCTCACTGCCTCTTCCCCCACCGCCCCCGCCTCTACTGTGTGTCTCCCCTCCCCTTGCCCCTCCAATCTCCCCCGTGGCCTCTAATGGTCTCAAGGGACTCCCCAGAAATCAGCCTCCTCCCCTTGTCCTCCCGTAATGGGGCTGTGACAGTTTTCCTCGGTCCTGCTTAGACACGTGTCACTGTCCATTTCTCTTTGTGATATCAAAGGAGGCTGTGCGAGCCACGTCTGCTCCAGGGCTGCGGGAAGGGCCCGCTCGGAGCAGCTGGAACATGGGTTTAGGAAATTACAGGGAATTCAGAGCAGCCGGCGTCGCCCGCTGCCTGGCTTCATTACCGGGACCGGCCTCGAGGGGAAGTTGATTCCAATAATTTAGAGGATTAGGATCTGACACCCTTCATGAGCGGTTTGACATAAGCAGAGAAGACATCTTGCAGAATGACTCACACGGTGGCAAGGAATCTGCTCAGGCAGTCTGTGAGGTGGAAGGAAGGGCCGTGCCGCCTTTTACAGTCTAATTAGACGGTGAGTGGCGTTCCTGAAGGCGAAGGTGAACTGGGGGAAGGAGAAGCCTGGGCTCAGGCCTCAGTATCCCCATGTGTAAGACGAGCGCACTGCTGAGGGCCTTCGAGACCCCTTCTGGTTCTGACGTGTGCAGGACCCCCGAGTCTACTGTCCCCGGGACAGGGGCAGCTCCTTAAATTCTTTGTGGCGCCTCTCTTCCAAGACTTTATCCGTCCCACCTCCGACCCCCACCCCCAGGATCTAGTGACCAACACAAAAACACCCCAGACTGCAGGCTGTGCCGTGGTATCCTAGATCCAAGCCATTTCCTGCCCAAAGGGAGCGAAATCTCCCCCGGCCCCTGGCAGATTCTGGCTCTCTTCCCGGCCCCTCCACAAATATAGCCCCTGATGTTTCAACATTTTCTTGTCCAGTCTGTAAAAACCAGAGTTTTGGGCTGTGCCTTGACAGCAGTTCTGACAGATGGATGGGGGAGGGGTGGCTTTAAAAGGCCCCTGCCCACACCCAGCAAGCTGGTGTCCCCATTTCCTGTGAAATGGTGGTGTCGCTGTGTGACACAGGCAAGTGGCTTAGCCTCTCTGTGCGTCTTTCCTTGAAGCTAAAATGGAGTTTGCCATGGGGATTAAATGAGACGGTGGTGCAGAGAGAGAACCTGCTGGAATGAAGAGCCCAGGACACGCGAGCCACGGTGGCACTGTCACTGTTTACTGCGTGTGACCTTGGGCAAGTCGCTTGCCCTCTTCGACCACAGACCTTCTCCTCTGGGGGGGTGGCGAGACCCTGTCTGCAAAGTGCCTGGCGCTCAGAGGGAGTCCCCGAAGAGCGGCCACCGTGGTCTTCTGCGGGGCGGGGGGGGGCTGGCTCTGCCGTGCAGAGGATTGGAGACACCGTGACTGCGGAGGTTTCTTGGAGCCGACAAGTGTGTGGACAGAGGAGCGAGGAATGTGATCCGTCCCGGCAGCCGGGGGAGCCGGAGCTTATCCGGTATGTGTCTCTGGGATGATTTGGGGGAAAGTCACCGAAGTTGGAACATAAGACGCAAACTGCCCGGGACACGGAGACATGGAGCTGTCCCCGCGCACACCCCCCACCGAGGGACCTGGGGCCGGGGCGGGAGTCGGCTTACAGGGCCCGCCCGGCGCAGCTCTAGCCGCCCTGGAATGGCCGTGAACTTGTTGTTTTTCCACGTCATTTGCTCTCAGATGTACTATCGAGCCGGGCGATGCTAACCGGCGGCTGCAGGTCCCTCCTCGTAACAAGCGATTGTGTGTTCTTTAGAGGTGGCCGCCAGGGAGGAGGGGGCCCAGCCCCAAGGAGGTGGAGGGAAGGGAAACAAACCCGCCTTCCCAGGGAGCGTTCGTGTGGGAGCCGGCTCCCCCAAAGCACATGCCACTTCTGGCCCTCGAAGGGGTTAAAGGCCTCCTGGAGTCAAAAACAAGCAGGTGTCCCACCGTGCCAGATACGCCGCCTAAACTGCTTCCAGCTTTTTTTTCCTTCCCCTTCTGCAATAAGTCTGTGATCAGCCACGGGACAGAGGCGCCAGCAGCCCGCCTGTGACAGGCATCAGGTTAGCTCGCTCCCACTCGGGTGGAGCGCCCAGGATATAAATCCAGGCTCAGGGCCCCTGCCGCGGGTCCTCTCCCTGCACACTCAGGAGAGGGAGTTTCCTTCCAGAGACCTTTCTTTGATCAGAAGCCGCACAGCCGGGCAGGCTGCACCGACTCGGTGGAGGCAGCCACGGTGTCTGCGGCCTCTCAGCCTCAGCAAGGAAACCTGCCCGGGCGGGGAGGCCAGGTGTGCCCAGCCCCCCGGAGAAGAGGGCCCCTGGCGTTGCCACCCGGGAGGTCTTGGCCGCCACAGACCGCACCATGTGGGCCCTGGGCTGCCGCCGGTCCTGGTCCCGCTGGGAGCAGGTGGCGGTGTTGCTGCTGCTGCTCGGGGTGGCCCCGCCAGGCCAGACGCTGCCACCCATCCGCTATTCCCACGCAGGCATCTGCCCCAACGACATGAACCCCAACCTCTGGGTGGATGCACAGAGCACCTGCAAGCGGGAGTGCGAGACGGACCAGGTGAGTGGGGTCCAGGAGCCCAGAGAGACCCTGTGAGGGTGCGAGGGAGGGGGCGGCAGCTGCGACGTGCTGGCGACTCGGGGGTGCCCTGCAGGGCCCAGGAACTCGAAGGAGCACGGGCCCTGTCCACCTGGAGAGAGGCAGGGCACAAGGCCTGCCTGTGAACTCCGAGGCCTGGAAGAAGAGGCGGAGTGATGGCCAAGTTCATCAGGGGCGGGAATCCGAGGATTCCTCCTGCGTGTTGGCCGGGGTTGCTACGGGCCAGACTGTGCCGGGCACGCAGCGAGGACTGACTGGCATGGCACGTCGGCACAGCGGGCGTCAGCCTGTTCATAGGTGAGCGTGTGGACTCACAGGGTGGTGCCGGGAGGACACAGGTGCCATGGCTGGTGGGGGAAGAGAGGGCTTGGAGCTCATGTCTGACAACAAGGCTGAGGTGTCCTTGACCTCTGGGCCCCCTCCCCAGGCATCGGGACCCTGACTCTCAGAGCTGACTAGGCTGATGGCAGGCCAGGCAGGAACAGCTCTGAAAGGATGCTTGGGTGCCCCTGGGAGGAAGGGGACCAACATTCAGCCTTCCAGATTCCTCGGTCCTGCCTTCTGCTCCCCATCAGAGGACACTGCAGCAGGGCAGGGCCGGTCCCTGGGCACCTCCCTTTCAGCTCCTGAGACATTCCTGAGGGCCTTTCCTGTCCTCGCTCCCTCCAGGCCCGCAAGACCCGCACCTACGTGCTCCAGGCAGAGCCACTTCCTGCCCGGCCTGGCCAGCTCCCAGGGCAGCACAGAGTCTTCTGGGGGTCTGGGTGTCCCCAGGGAGCACGAGAGGCCCTGGTGCTCCTTCAGCTGTCTGGTTAACCACAGGAGAGCACAGGGCTGCCCTGGCGACAGCGGCCTCTGCCTCACAGTGCCCAGGGGGCAATTCTCAGGCCAGACGCTGCCAGTGGGCAGTGGCGACGCCGAGGGAAAGGGAGATCAGAGTGGGGAGGGGCGGCGGCTGCACCCTTCCAGCTGGGGTCGGGACATTCGCTGCCTACGTTTGCAGGGAAGCCTGTTCCCCTGGCACGGGTTGGCCTGATGCATCAGGTGGGGCTTGGGGAAAGACTCTGGCTGACACTGTGTGACTGGGGAGAAGGCACCTGTGTGGGGCTAGGGATTCCGACAGCCTACGGGGGATGTGCTGGCTCCTTAAGCAAAAGTGAGCCAAGATCCCTCTGGGTTTCCTGTGCCCAGAAACACCTTCTCCCCACCCCCCAGGATCCAGCCTTTCTTGACCCTCTAGGGACCTGCAGGAGCTTCCTGGGCCAAGTGCTCCACACCCCCTCCTGACCTCAGGTCCCGTGGGGTCTCTCTCCCTCAGACTCCAGCTCTGAGAGCTGCCCATCCTGTCCCAAAGCCTCCCTTGGTGTGGCCTGGGGGCTGATGCCAAACAAGGGCTGCAAAACAAAGTCCCCATTCTGAGCCGAAGGGGGCTGAACAGTAAACAAGTCAAGCAGGCAGCTCCACGCCGCCTGGTGGGGGGGCGTTCTCCCCCTCTTAGCTGATGAGGAATGTCAAAGAGGCTGAAATAAACGTTGGAATGACAAGAGGCCAGCCCTGGTGGGAAGCAATTCACGGAGTTACTACCTGGTGGAGGATTAGGAACGCCGCCTGCCTGCCCAGTGGGTGCGATGTGTTATTATCGAACACACCACGTGAAGCCCTTGTTCTGTTGGCTCCAGGAGCACGCTGCTAATTTCGAGGAATTAAACTTATGCCTTACGTGGCTCCACACAAAATCAGAAGGGATTACGGCCTGGCAAGTCCCCGCTGACCTTTGCCACACAAGGGGACTTTTTTTCTTGCTGCTTTTCCCATGAAATGTTCCACCTGGCGCTGAGCACCTGGGTCCGGTACAGCCCATGGCCATGAGACCCGGTGACCTGGGCCTGACACACTGGCCCTTACTCCTGGCCCTGGGTGCATCTGGGCCCTCTCAGAGCCCCTGTCCCTGATGTGTATTGGTTTCCTTGCAGGGAGGAGAAGCAGGGACAGCCTCAAACAGTTGTCCCAGAGGGTTGGCCTCTCAGCAGCTGGTGTGGCCTCTTCAAGTCAGCAGAACATCCTCACCCCAATGGAAAAAAGACAAGGCTGGATGCAGTGGCTCACTCCTGTCATCCCAGCACTTTGGGAGGTTGGGGCAGGGGGACTGTTTGAGGCCAAGAGGTCAAGACCAGCTTGGGAAACATGGCAACACCTTGTCTATACACAAAAACACAATCAATCAATTAGCTGGGAGTTCCAGCTACTCTGGAGGCTGAGGCTCAAGGATTGCCTGAGCCCAGGAGACTGAGGCTGTAGGGAGCTATGAATGTACCACTGCTCTCCAGTCAGAGTGACAGAATGAGACCCCAACTCAAGAAAAAGAAAAAAGACAGAAAAGCAGCCTCACGGGTTCAAACTAGACCTCATTTGTGGTAACTGTATGATGTAGAAGAAAAAACACCAGGCCAGGCACAGTGGCTCAAGTCTGTAATCCCAGCACTTTGGGAGGCCAAGTCGAGAGGATTGCCTAAGCCCAGGGGTTCGAGACCAGCCTGGGCAACTTGGCGAGACCTCGTCTCTACAATATATCAAAAAATTAGATGGGCATGGTTCCATAGTTCTAGCTACTTGGAAGGCTGAGGCATAAGGATTGCCTGAGCCCAGCAGGTCAAAGCTGCAGTGCCCGTGAGCATGCCACTGCACTCCAGCCTGGGCGACAGAGTGGGACTCCAACTCAAAAAGAAGAAGAAGAAGGAAAAAAAAACACCGGTGCTGTGACTCCCACCAGTAACCCCAGCACTTTGGGAGGTAGAGGCGAGAATTGCCTGAGGCTGCAGGTTTGAGACCAGCCTGGGCAACATGGTGAGACCTTGTCTCTACAATAAATCAAAAAAAGAAAAAAAATTAGCTGGGCCTGGTGACACATACCTGTAGTTCCAGCTACTCGGAAGACTGAGGCGGAAGGATCGCCGGAGCCCAGCAGATCAAGGCTGCTGTGGCCGCGAGCAGCATGCCACTGCACTCCAGTCTGGGTGACCGAGTGAGACTCCAACTCAAAAAAAAAAAAAAAAAGAAGAGAAAAAAAACGCTGTTTGGGATCCCACCCTCCAGGGGCTTGGAGCCCTTTTCTGCCACTTCCCATCTCTGTGAACTTGGGGGTCACTTCTCTGAGCCTGAGTTCTCAAATGGAAGATGGTGGTAGGAAAGCCTCCCCTCTAAGAGGTCCGGGTCCTCCTCGTCCCAGGCCGCCAGCCCTGTGTCCTCGGGGCATCTCTCGACCTCAGTCATCACCATCTGTAAAGTAGGGATAATGGCTGTACCCACCTTGGGTTGGTGATGCCCCTAGTAAGCTGACAGAGGTCAGGCTCTTAGATGGGGCCTGGCACGTATGGGTACTCTGCATGCATTAGCTGTTACTCTACTTTTTCTTTTTTTAAAGAGACAGGGTCTTGCTCTGTTGCCCAGGCATGATAATAGCTCACTGCAGAGTCCAACTCCTGTGCTCAAGTGATCCTCCCACCTCGGCCTCCTGAGTAGCTGGGACTATAGGCACATGCCACCCTGCCCGGCTGATGTTGTAATTTTTTTGTAGAGCTGAGATTCACTATGTTGCCCAGGCGGGTCTCAAACTCCTGGCCTCAAGGGATCCTCCTGCCTCAGTCTCCCAAAGTGCTGGGATGACAGGCATGAGCCACCGCACCTGGCTGCATTAGCTGTTATTCTTATCAAATAGCTAGCTCGCACTGGATGGTGAGCACACGTTAGTTCCCCTGCCCACAAACTGTGGGGTAGGGCAGGAGCCCCCTCCTTCCATCACCTCCCCGCTCAGGTCTCTCTCTCGGGCTCTTTCAGGAGTGTGAGACCTTTGAGAAGTGCTGTCCCAATGTGTGTGGGACCAAGAGCTGCGTGGCGGCCCGCTACCTGGACGTGAAGGGGAAGAAGGGCCCGGTGGGCATGCCCAAGGAGGCCACGTGCGACCACTTCATGTGCCTGCAGCAGGGCTCCGAGTGCGACATCTGGGACGGCCAGCCCGTGTGTAAGTGCAAGGACCGCTGTGAGAAGGAGCCCAGCTTCACCTGCGCCTCGGACGGCCTCACCTACTACAACCGCTGCTACATGGACGCCGAGGCCTGCTCCAAGGGCATCACGCTGGCCGTGGTCACCTGCCGCTACCACTTCACCTGGCCCAGCACCAGCCCCCCGCCGCCTGAGACCACCGCGCGCCCCACCACGGCCTCCCCGGAGACCCCCGGGCTGGATGTGGCGGCCCCGGCCCTGCTCAACCACCCCGCGCACCAGTCAGTGACCGTGGGTGAGACGGTGAGCTTCCTCTGCGACGTGACCGGCCGGCCGCGGCCTGAGATCACCTGGGAGAAGCAGCTGGAGGACCGGGAGAACGTGGTCATGCGGCCCAACCACGTGCGTGGCAACGTGGTGGTCACCAACATCGCCCAGCTGGTCATCTACAACGCCCAGCCCCAGGACGCCGGCATCTATACCTGCACGGCCCGGAACGCCGCCGGGGTCCTGAGGGTCGACTTCCCGCTGTCGGTGGTCCGGGGGGGCCAGGCCGTGGTCACCTCGGAGAGCAGCCCCAACAGCACGGCCTTCCCGGCGGCCGAGTGCCTGAAGGCCCCCGACAGCGAGGACTGCGGGGAGGAGCAGACCCGCTGGCACTTCGACGCCCAGGCCAACAACTGCCTCACCTTCACCTTCGGCCACTGCCACCGCAACCTCAACCACTTCGAGACCTACGAGGCCTGCGTGCTGGCCTGCATGAGCGGGCCGCTGGCCGCGTGCAGCCTGCCCGCCCTGCAGGGCCCCTGCAAGGCCTACGCGCCCCGCTGGGCCTACAACAGCCAGACCGGCCAGTGCCAGTCCTTCGTCTACGGCGGCTGCGAGGGCAACGGCAACAACTTCGAGAGCCGCGAGGCCTGCGAGGAGTCGTGCCCCCTCCCTCGTGGGAGCCAGCGCTGCCGGGCCTGCAAGCCGCGGCAGAAGCTCGTCACCAGCTTCTGCCGGAGCGACTTTGTCATCCTGGGCCGGGTGTCTGAGCTGACCGAGGAGCCCGACGCGGGCCGCGCCCTGGTGACGGTGGACGAGGTCCTGAAGGACGAGAAGATGGGCCTCAAGTTCCTGGGCCGGGAGCCGCTGGAGGTGACGCTGCTGCACGTGGACTGGGCCTGCCCCTGCCCCAACGTGACGGCGGGGGACACCCCGCTCATCCTCATGGGGGAGGTGGACGGCGGCATGGCCGTGCTGCGCCCTGACAGCTTCGTGGGCGCGTCCAGCGCCCGGCGGGTCCGGAAGCTCCGTGAGGTCGTGCACAAGAAGACCTGCGACGTCCTCAGGGAGCTCCTGGGCTTACACTGAAGCCCCCACCCCCACCCCCGCAGTCCCTCCCTGACCCCTCCCCAGCCCTCCCTGCCTACCCACCCTCCGGTGCCCCTCAGTCAGCCCACTGGGCAAGGTCAGATTAGACGGTCTTGGGCCAGAAGGGGGACGTCCATCAGCGTGTTGGAAAGAAAGCCACCAGGGGGTCTCAGACTGGCTTCTGTTCTGTGGCTTCAATAAGGGCTCCGTGTCTCTTTCGGCTGAGGGGGATTCGAGGAGAAGCCAGCGGCCCCATGTGAGCCACTCCCGATGACCAGCCTGCTTGGGCTTTCCCCTCCCTTTGCCGGCGCCTCCTCTGGGCCTCCCAAGCCCCCTGCCCCCAGCCAGGGTCCCAGCGACGGCTGCAGCCTGCTGGTCACAGACAGTCTGAGAGACCGGCTTGCCAAAGGGGCCGTGCGAGAGAGAGAGGAGGGCCCCAGGCTCACGGGACACCCGCCCCACTGCCCCTAGATCAGGGTCGGCAGAGGCCACTTGCTGGTGGGGTTGCTGGTGGTGGAAGGCCAGGGGCAGAGTCCAGCCTGCTGCAGGGACCGGGGCCTTCCGGGGCGGACAGCCTGTCTCTGAGGCCACCGTGGCACTAGCAGAACACACGTTTCCTCCTCTTGGCTGACTGGTTTGTTGATTCAGTTCTGCTTAGTTAAGCTCAGTGGACACGCTCTGCCCGCTTGCTGGGTGCTGGGACCACAGAGACATGTGTCGCTGGTCATGGTGCCCAAGGCAAACGCGCCCATCCCGAGGTCCCCGCAGCAGAGCACGGCTGGCCTCCCAGTGGGCGGGCATCCCCAGCAGATGGACGAGGCACGCGCATGTGCCACTGTCTTCCTCGGACACGAAGCAGATAGACGCTCCGGCCTCTGTTTTGGGAGCAAGAGAACGGAGGAAGAGAAAAAGCAGGCGGGGAGGAGGCTGTGGAGGAAGGAGGAAGGGAGAGGCAGACTCCAGAAGGAAAGGAACGTTGCTCAATGCTCCCACCTGGCGGTGGCCGCGGGAGCCTGCGGGGACCTGAGGGAGGCTCTAGGTGAGGCCAGAGGGAGGCTTCTGGGATGCGGCGGCTCGCGGGTGAGTTTTTGCGTTTCCAGCCGTCCTGTGTGGGCCTGGTCACCCGCCACGAGACGGAGGATTTGGGAGCCCCGGTGTCAGCTCTGCGCCTGCCCTCACTCCCTCCTCAGCCCCGTTATTCTGTCCCTGCCCTTCCAAGGCTAAAGAAGGTCATCGAGGGGCACCCTGTTTCTTCCTCAAATATAGGGAGGAAGACCCCAATTAAAAGTGCCCAGTATCAACAACCCTTCTGGTCTGTTTCGTTTGGGCTGATGAGGAGAGGAGGGGTAGTGTCACTTGCTTTGGTGAACTTACAGGAGGGTATCTGATCCATGGGACCCTCTTGGGCTGACTGAGGAACATGGCTAATACTCGGGTCCACTCTGTGTCTCCAAGGCTCCTGACCTGGTGCTCAGTGCAGCTCTGTGATTAGGCACGAGACAGCTGAGGCCAGGGGAAGGTGACTTGCCAAGACACAGAGGCAGGAAGGGGCGGGGCCCAGGCCCAGGTGTCTTGACTTGTAATCCGGACACTCCCACCCCATCATGACAGTGCAGGGGTCAGGTGGCGTGGAATTCAGAGGCTAGAGGGTGGAGGAGACAGGAGTGGACAGAAGGGGGCATACTGCCAGCTGGGACTTCCCAGGGGCATCTGGGGGAGGCCTACTCCCAGGAGAACTCTGCGTCAAAGGCCTGGGTGTGTTCAGGGCACGGGGCTCGCTTCCAACGATGGGGACTGAGGCAACTTTGGCCCCAGGGAGGCCTGTGGCTGCTCCCCACTCCTGGGGCCTGCAGCTATGGCATGCCCAGTGGTTTGTCCGTCTCTGAGAGACACCGCTCCCCTGCACACTTGCCCGGGGTTTCCTGGGCCCCAGCCCAAAGGTGGAATCCAGGCCAGGCCCCGCCCGGCTCATCAGCAATAAGGGCAGGAGGAGGGGGCTGGGAGCGGGAAGCTGGGCTGCTCCCTGAGTGAGAGCAGAGGCTGGGGAATGGGTATTCCTCGAGTCACCATTGGGAGAACACCGGGCGCAAAACCCAGCCCCTGAGCTGGCGTGGGCAGCAGCCACAGTCCCTCCCTGCTCGGATCAGGTGTGTGGGGGTGTAGGAACTGCCTCTTCACCTCCCTCAGAAGTCTGGGGACATTCCACTGCACCTGCTTCGAGCCCAAGGTCCAGGACATCACTGTAAAGGCTGAGAGGCCAGTGTCCACACGCCAGCACCTGTCACCTCCCCCTTACTCCATCTGTACAAGCATGGGGCCTGAGCCCTGCGGTAGGGACCTCAGGGGCCCAGGTCACACTTCTGCTTGCCTGGTGGGGGTGCGAGGCTCAGGGCTCCCACCTCAGGGCTCCCTCTCACCAGACCATGGGCCACCCACGGGCCCAGCCCCGGGGTCCCTGTCACACACCAGCCTCGACCTGGCAGAATGGCAACGCCCGCTGTGGAGTCAGGCCCGCCTGGGCCTCACTCTGGGGCCTGCAACTCATGTGTTATCTCTGGGCCTGAGTGTTCTCATCTGTAAATTGGAGGGTGCTAAGATTACTTGACAGAGACACGGGACCCTTAACCCTGCTCACCACTAACCTTGAAAAGTTGGGAAGCTCAGGAAGACACGCCTGGCACAGATGGGACTTCCTTCAGCAGCTACTTAGCCAAGAACAGGCACCCTGATCTTAAAGCCCTGCCCTCGTCCTCCCGGGCTTTGGATTTAACAGTTCAAGGGTGTTTCGGCCTCAGATGTCTTATTCTGTTGCTCATAGAGTATACCCAGACCAGCCTGACTTGGGTTTCAGAAAATATGGACACGTAGGGAGTCGGTGGCTTAGAATAACTTCCAACCTGATACATGGATGTTCTTCTGTCCTCAAACCCAAGCCTAAGTCTTTTACCTCCATTACCTGGGCCAATGCCTGGCATCTAGTAGGTGCTCAGTAAAGGTGGGACGGGGTCCCAGAGCCTGGCTGCCAGCCAACTGGGGAGGTCACCTCCTCAGTCAAATCAGGGAGCTGCGGCCCCAGCCTGGTCGCAGGACACAGAGAGATTGAGGCCACCTTCCCAAGGCCAGGGCTCCTGCTTCCCTATCTACACTGTACACTCACTCCTCCCCTTCCAGCATCCACTGGGCTCTCCTACCCCCGCTGATCCATCTCTCTGTTGAGCTCTCTGGAGATCTGTTGCCATGCAGGCTGTCTCTGGACCAGCCCCCAGGGCCTCTGGGGCAGGGTAGCTTGGCTTTTTCCACCCTCCGCCTCCCCCCACCTCCAGCCTCCTAGGATACATGGCTCCATGGCTCCATTGTCTGGTCAGCTGCTCTGTAGTCTGATGTCACCCCCGACAGTGGGGCCGGGGAGTAGGGCTCGGGATGCAATCCAAGCAGGGAAGCGGGAGAACAGAGACCCAGCCCCTGGGGGTGTCCTTAGACCATGGAGAACCCCTCGGCCCAACTGTCCTGTCGAACCACCTCCACATGAGTGAGTGCTCACGACGTGGCAGGCACTGGACACCAGCTCTCATCACCTCCGTCGCAACTGGACAGCACAGAAGGCTATTTTATAGGGAGGAAAACTAGAGGGACAAGAAACTTGCCCAAGCTGATGGGCGGCAGAGCCAGGACCTGAATCCTGCCAGTCTGATGTCAGAGCTCTTCATGCTCGTGTTATGCTGTTTCTCACAGTGTGTGCAACACACACACACACACACACACACACACACACACACACACACACACACACATGCTCTGGGCTGGGCAGTGCCGAGTCCCTTCAGGACCCTGAATATCTCCAGAGAGCCCGCCTCCAGCCAGCAAAGCACACACCCCAGGCTGTTTACGACCTCGCCATGTGACATGTGTTTCTACCACACACACAAGCAGTCGTGGCCTAGATTCCTGAGCGAAACATCAGCCCTCTGCCTACTCATCCTGCAAGACTCAGCTCCTTGGGGAGGCCTCCACTGTCCCCCGAGCTGTGTGAGCACTGCTTTCTGAGTCCGCCTTCCTCTCTGCTTGCACTGATCCAGATCAGAACAGTTAGTTGCCTGGGGGCTCCAGGAGGGCTGTGGGCCCGAGGGTCCTGGGAGCGGAGACCACAAGCTGGTACTCTGCTGAACAGCCTCAAGGCGGTGAAGGGGCCTCTCTGGGGTCTTCCCGCCTTTTCCCAGCACGACCTTCTGGTAACCACTCCTCCTCCTCTTCCTCCCACCTCCCAAGGAGCCTGAAGCCTCCCTCCTCCTCTGGGGAATGCATGATTAATGCAGGCAGGTTGGGTGGCAGGGTTCCTGGGTCCTATTCTTGGCTGTGGCCTCATTCTGGAATGTGCCCTGAGGTCAGGTGATGCTCCTCTCTCAGGCTGTGTCAGGAGGAAGGAGGAACAAACCTCCAGCTGGCATTCTCCCGAGGAGAGGGCCGGGCAGGCAGGTGGGCAAGCCCACCATGCCCCCACCTCGCCTCACAGGCTTCTGAGCCCCTCAGCTCTTCTATTTCAGGGTCGGGTTGGAGTCTCTGTGTCCCCATACCACATTACCCCAGGACACAGAACTCTGGTGTCCAGTCCTCCAGCAACACCCTGGCCCCTCAACCCCACTCAGGACTCGGCCCACACACTTCTTGGACCGGACTCCCCCCCCAGGTGAGGCCTCTTCCCAGCGTGTGTCAGGGGCAAGGGGGCACTTGGGTGTCCTTTGCCCTTTCAGGTCTTGAGGGTGCCGCCAGAGACCTGACAAGATGAAGATGTCCCTCTCCTGATGGTGTGTTGTCAGTTTTTGTGTGAGGGACACATCCAATTCTGTCCATAATCTAAGAGGGGGTGGAGGATGGTGACTCCCTGTCTCCTTTCTGTGTGGACTGCCAGGAAGGGATGAGGGGTCCTGCGATGTTCTCAGGACACTCAGCAGGAGAGGACCGCAGTGCCAGAAGAGGGGACGAACATTTGAGGGTTAAAGGCTCTGAATCAGGCATTTCACCCAACCATCCAGTACAATCCTCGTGACGCTCTTGAAGCTGGATACTATTCCACATTTTGGTTGATCCCACCTGAGGCTGCAACCTTCAGGAGGGCAAAGACCGAATCTGCTTGCTTACCTCTATACCAAACCCAAGCCTGCCCACAGAGGATGTTCAACAAATATTTGTGGGATGAATGAATGAATGAATGAAGCAAGCCCTGTAGACCTCATGGAGGAAGAGACGGCCTCATGAGTATTATTTTCCCTATTTAACGGATGCTGAATCTGAGACTCTAAGTGCTTAAAGGAAACGTGCCCAAGATCATAGGATCAATACATGGAAGAGTCGAAGCCAGGCCTGAGGTTCAAAGCCAAATCTGCCTGACTTTAGCACCCTGGAGTCTGTCCAGGGTGATGAGTGTGTCTTAACCTTCAGTTCTCCTCCTGAATACCCATACCCACCACTTCGAACTGACCCTGGCCCTCTGGGGGTGACAAGGCTTTACAGAACGTTTCTAAAGCTGCTCTCTCCAATATGGTTAGTAGCAAATTTATGTAAATGGATTCAAATTAAATAAAATATTAAAGTTCAGTTCCTCAGATGCTCTAGTTACATCTCAGTGCCACACTTCACGTGGCTAGCAGCTATCTTACTGGACAACACAGACACAGGCTATTGCCGTCACCATAGAAAATTCCATGGCACAGCCCTGTCGTAAAGGGTAACAAGCAATTCTTGTCTTCATTGGCAGAGGGCTTATGTGGGGGCAGGGGGCCATCGCTCTCTTTAACTCCAAGTTCCTGCCCTGCCAAGGACTCTGAGATTCTCTTTTTTAGCTACTTGCCGACATGTGCTCTTGATCTTGTTGCCAACAGTACTTCAAGGCTCTTTAATGACCCCCGTTGTGTCTACGATCCCTGCACCAGCATCCCTTATCTTATAGGCCTTCATGAAAATAAAGCTACCTTTTTTTTTTCAGAGATGGGGTCTCGCTCTGTTACCCAGGCCGGAGTACAGTGGTGAGATCATAGCTCACTGTAGCCTCTAACTGGTTGGCTCGAGCGATCCTCCTGCCTCAGCCTCCTGAGTAGCTGGGATTACAGGTGTGAGCCATCTAGCCCTGCTATTTTTTCATTTTTGTAAAGATAAACGTCTCACTTTGTTGCTCAGGCTGGTGTCGAATTCAACTCGTTGGCCTCGAGTGATCCTTCCACTTCGACCTCCCAAAGTGCTGAGATTACAGGCATGAGCCACCACGCCTGGCCCAGGTACAGTTCTTGATGGCCTTCCTCAACATCTGAGTTTCCAAAGAGACATGCAGATAAGTGCATACAACCCCAGCACCAACAACCATGACACACGCGTGAAGATGGGTTCACCGCACCTTCAATTAAACATGATAAAGAGGGGCTGCCGGTCGGAGGGAGAAAGTAGGAACCAGAGGCTGGGTCCTCCCTCAGCACGGCACAGTGCTCCTGATGGCGGCTGCCTCCCAGGAGTCGGTCTAACAACAGGCCCGTTATTCAATAGCTCTTCAGAGGCACCTGGGCTGCAGCTGTATTCGTGTTTCTCACATGGAAGTGCTGACTACAGGTCGACAAATCACTCTGTGAGTGCTATCAGCACATCGCGTAAGTCTTTTAAAAGAGGGACCAGGGGTCTCTGCTGAGCAGGATGAGGTTTGTTCACGTTGTTAAGGAGGCCAACTTTAAGACATACTAAGCAAAGTCTAGAAGATGGTGAAAAGCCTGGACAACACAGTGAGAACTTGTCTCTATAAAATATCAGAAAAATCAGCCAGACATGGTGGTGCACGCCTGTAGTCCCAGCTACCAGGGAGGCTGAGGTGGGAGGATCGCCTGAGCCCAGGTGGTTGAGGTTGCAGTGAGCCACAATTGTGCCATTGTACTCTAGCCTGGGTACTAGAGTGAGATCCAGCCTTCGAAAAAAAAAATTTTTTTTTAAAAGATGATGATGAGAAGGTAAGACTGATTACTATGCTCAGAAATGCTTGTCAATACAGGACAAAAATAAGTGCAATGCATCCACATGTTTGTGTAACTGACAGAGCCATCCTTTGCCATGATGGTCTGTGCAGCTTACACACACGAACCAGCTAAACACGGTGTGAAGGTTGGCCTGACCAGTGGTGCTGCACACTGTACTGGCCTGTGCTGGCCCGTGGGAGAGACACCGACAAGGTCTATGGAGACCAAGGGGAGGAGGCCGCAGATGAACACAACGTGGAGAGCATTGAGGTCAGCCTGGTGCCTTCACCTGCTGTCTGGAGGCAGGCCTTGCCTGAGCTACCACCGACAACGGAATTTCTGGGGCCCTGACGGAGCTGTGAATGGAGGCTTGTCTGTCCCTCATGGTTCCAAACGATTCCCTGGTTATGATTCTGAAAGCAAGGAAGTGAATGCAGAGGAACGTCAGATGCACATCACAGATGAGTGTGTAGCAGCATTCCTGAAGAGGTATGCACGTGAGTACACATATACCCAGCACCACCAGTCACAGCACTCAGGCTCACCTAACAGAAGAAGGAACTCTCGATGCATAATGACCAGTGTTGGTTGGGCGTGGTGGCTCATGGCTGTAATCTCAGCACTTTGGGAGGCCGAGGTGGGAGGATCGCTTGAGGAGTTTGAGGCCAGCCTGGGCAACATAGTGAGACTCCATCTCAACAACAACCAGAATAGCTCCAGATGATGGGGGAGATGTGTAAGAAGGTTATGCTGCTCCACGAGAAAATGCAGTCTATGAGAAGAAGCCCAAGAAAGAAGTTAAAAAGAAGAGGTGGAACCATCCCCAAATGTCCATGTCCCTTGCCCAGAAGAGAGATGCGTTGCTCCAAAGAAGGCAAACTTCATTCCTCAGAGTTCAGGAGTGGGCTGCTGAAAGCCAAACCACACGACAATTTTCTATGAGGATTTTTCGGATAAAGACAATAAACTTACAGGCCAAGCAAAAAGAAATGCATAAACAAAATACAAATAAAAAGAGGGGACAGCTATTTTAGGCCTCAGCATCCCCAGGTCACTTTGCTGTCCAGGGTGGGTGGCTGTGAGAAAAGGTGAAACTCTTGGAAGAGAATGGACTCAAATGTTGGTGATGCCACCTTGGGCCAGTTAAGCTCTCTGAGCCCTGGTAGAAAAGGGAACAATAAGTAATAAGCCTGGGCAGCCGGGTTCGGTGGCTCAGCCTGTAATCCCGCGCCTTTGGGAGGCTGAGGTGAGTGGATTGCCTGAGCCCGTGGGTTCGAGAACCGCCTGAGCAACTTGGCGAGACCTCATCTCTACAATAAATCAAAAATTAGCCGGGCGTGGTAGCGCACGCCTGTAGTTCCAGCTACTTGGAAGGCTGAGGTGGAAGGATCACCGGAGCCCAGCAGGTCGAGGCTGCGGTGGCCGGGAGCGGCCACTGCACTCCAGTCTGGGCGACAGAGTGAGACTCCGACTCAAAAAAAAAAAAAAAAAAGCCTGGGCAGCATCGCAAGACCTTGTCTCTACAAAAAAAATTTTTAAAAATTTAGCCAGGTATGGCAGCGCCTGCCTGTGTAGTCTCAGCTACGGGGGAGGCTGAGGCAGAAGGATCCCCTGAGCCCAGGAGGTTGAGGCTGCAGCGAGTCGTGATCGTGCCACTGCACTCCAGCCTGGGTGACAGAGTGAGATCCTGACTCAAACAAACAAACAAATAAAATGGAATAATAATAGCCATAGTGCCCCACCAGGAGTAGTTGGTCTTGGCCTGAGTTGCTTCTGTTGGATGGAGTAACTGCCACTGTGTGTTCCTGCCCATGGCCCATGGCTGGAACAAGAACCAGGAGAGGGTACAGGCCGCTCTCCCTGCAGCCAGACTCGAAGAGCAAATGCAGCCTCCTTTGCTGACAAGGAACAAGTCCAGGATGAGGGTTGCTGGAGAAGAGAGGGGAAGACAGAGAGGGAGGGAGGAGAAGAAATAGGAGAGAGAGAGGGATACCCACACACTCTCTGGTGGTGTAGCTGGTTGCCCAGGAAGCAGAGATAACCTGCAGGAATTTGGGTAGAGGCGGGGAACATCTGGGACTCCTCCCCAGAGGTCCTAAGAATCTTCCTCCAGCCTCTGTTCCCCGCTTCAAGCCACTCCCCATCTCGATGTCCCACAGGGGACCACAGAGGAAAGGGAAACAGCTTTAGGGCCCTTGTGCGATCCATCACTGACTCGGCCATTACAACCAACAATCTCACCCCTCGACCCTAACAAGAGGAGAGGCTGGTGCTCACAGATGGGCAGAACGCAGCTTTAGTGAGACTTCCATGAATGGCAACCCATCCCTGCCCCAGGCCTCGAGGAAGGTGGGTGCCCTTTACCAATGAGATGCCCTGTTGGCAGGGTTAATCACGTCCATTCCTAACAGCTAACAGCGCTTAATACGTTGCTCAACATGCATCGTCTCATTAAATATTTACAACCCTGTGATGATGTAGATATTATTTACCTCCACTTAATATTCTGCCCATTTCAGAGGTAATGAAACTGAGGCTGAGAGATGGAATAACCTGCCCAAGAGCTCTGGCCATCAGTGAAGCAAACCCATGTGTGTCTATGTGATTTCAAAGCCCACATACTTAATTACATGAATAATATCTTCCATGCAGCTTCAGGAACAGTCAAGCATGGTTTTCTCTTCTTTAGCTTTCTCCCTTCTCCCTGGGAAGCTTCACCTCCTAGGAGTCTCATGAAAAGGCAGATTTAAGGCCGGCTGACCTCCCCTAAGTGGCTGAGCATATGCTCTGGAGGCTGAGCCATAGGGGAGAGGGAGGGATCCCAGAACTTTCTCACTGAAGAATAGACGGAGTTCAAGTTATTCTACGTGGGGAAGTGGATTGTGCTTCGTGTTTTATGTCTTCCGTTATCTTCACACCAACACGAATAAGTCGAGTTTTCAACTCTCTCTTACAGACAGGAAAGCTGAGGCTAAGTAGTTTTGACTCATAGGGTACAGCTATTTGAGGGTGGGTTTGGGATTCGATTCAAAGTCTGACCCCAAAGCACGTATTCCTTCTCGTACAGGATCACTGGGAGTGATGTTGTGAAGCCCCCTACACCACGCGAGAGCGTTCTGACTTAGCTCTAAGCAGTTACCGGAGGGAAGATTGCGGGGCCTAAACCTGTGCGTCCCTGCTAGTGAGGTTGGTGTGAGACGTGGCCCAGACTCCGGTGTTTTCTGAACCTAAGCAGGGTCCTTGTTTTGTGTGGAGCAGTGGTGCTCTCTCCACAGTCCAGGTCACAGGAAGGAGCTTGGCCAGCTTGTGGTGGTATTTTCAGTGGATGACAGAATGCTCAGCCACAAAGGAAACTTAAGAGAGCCTGGGGACGGGCACTGCCTGGGGAAGTGACCCAGGGAAAAAGTTATCTGGGGCTGTTAATTTCTGACTGAGATTTTTACAAACTTTTCCCTCCAGACTCTCCTTCTTTGATTTATGCTCAGAGATATTGCAAGCATCCAAAAAGCCAAATTGGAAAACAGAATAGCTGAGCCTGCAAAGATGTGTTGACTTGGCCAGGGGTAGGGTATGGTGAGGGGGCTGGCAGGTGGGAGTGGCCTGGGGGTGTCTGAGTTTGTGCAGTAATTACGCTTCCCACCAACACCAGCTTCTAGAAGAGTGGTACCTGCTGTGACCCCTAACTTCACAAAATCAAGAGGTTCTATCACTTAAGGTAGGAAAACCAATGAGATGACCCCTAGAGGGAGCTTCTAGCCTGAGGAGGTCTCTAGGATATGCGTTCAACTGAACATCTTTCTTTAAAGGTCGGAATTAGAGGCGGGGTGTGATAGCTCATGCCTGTAATCCCAGCATGTTGGGAGGCTGAGGCAAGAGGCTCACTTCAGCCCAGAAGTTTGTGACCAGCCTGGGCAACATAGCAAGACCTTGTCTCTACAACAAATCAAAAAAATTATCCAGGCTTGGTGGTGCACACCGGTAGTCCCAGCTACGCAGGAGGCTAAGGTGGACGGATCTCCTGAGCCCAGAAGTTGAAGGCTGTGGGGAGCTGTGATCATGCCACTGCACTCCAGCCTGAGCAACAGAGCGAACCCCCAAAACAAATAATAATGAATAAATAGAAAGGTAGGAATTAGAGCCATTGCTCTAACACAGCCAATGCCCCTCCCTTTTGACCACCATTTCTTGGACTTTTTACCTGTCCTCCTCATCTCACCCCTGTCTAAACCATCTCTCCTTCATGTTTCTGTGCAAAGCTTGGAACCATGAAAAAAAAATTAAAGTCCAAATTCAAAGGCAGCTCCTCCCAGGAGACCTTCTATTTCTGATCCCCTCTGCCTGTTCTCCCCAAGGGCTAGCAGCACACATTCTTCCTACTGTGGACACATCAAACGGAGGAAAACAAAAACAAAAAACACCAGGACCAAGTTTTTCCTCTCAACTGGCTGCTCCCCGCTTTGGAGCGGGGAATTTGAGGGAGCCCAGGCCCCTCAGTTACTGCCAGTGAATCTTTTACCCATTCTTCACGGCTTGCTAACTCCTCCCAGATCTGGAATCCATCGGGTAGGCATGGTCTCTCCCTCGTTTTGTTCGTGCTTTTGCATCTTCCTGTGTGTCATACCTGTTTGGGTTGTGTGTTAACCTTGGCTAGCTCCCTTAGAGGTTCCAGAGACGTCCACCAGTTCTTTACCCGGCAGATGCCCAATGAATGTGCTGAGCAGATGAACACAGGGGCTATTTTATTTTTATTTTTTTCAGTCGGAGTCTCACTGTCACCCAGTCTGGAATGCAGTGGCACGCTACTCACGGCCACCGGAGCCTCGACCTGCTGGGTTCAGGAAATCCTTCTGCCTCAACCTTCCAAATAGCTGGAACTACAGGCACATGCTGCCACACCTGGCTAATTTTTTGATTTATTGTAGAGACAAGGTCTCGCCAAGTTGCCCAAGCTGGTCTTGAACCCCCCGGCTCAGGCAATCCTCTCATCTCGGCCTCCCAAAGTGCTGGGATTACAGGCTTGAGCAACCGCGCCCGGCCCACAGGGGATGTTTTAAATCATGTCTCACCTTGTTTGACAGAGAATTTAGGGACAAGGTGGAATCTGAGCCCAGGGCAGCTGCTTTGCTCTCACAAGTAGCAGCAAGGTTCAGAACCAAAGACGTCAGGATGTAACACACCTCTAGTTTATTCTTGAAGAATCTGATCATCCAGAGAGCAGCAGTGATATAAATAAGTAAAACTAGCCGGGTGCAGTGGCTCACGCCTATAATCTCAGCACTTTGGGAGGCCAAGGCGAGAGGATTGCCTGAATCCAGGAATTCGAGGCCAGCCTGGGCAACATGGCGAGACCTCATTTCTACAAGAAATCAAAAAATTAGCCAGGTGTAGTGGTGCTCACCTGTGGTTCCATGTACTTGGAAGGCTGAGGAGGAAGGATTGACCGAGCCCAGCAGGTTGAGGCTGTGGTGGCTGTGAGTATACCACTGCACTCTACCCTGGGTGATAGAGTGAGACCCTGACTCAAAAATAAATAAATAAACAAATAAATAAGCAAACTCAGCACATATCCTTCAGTCTCTTACCTCTTATCCCATTGTGTTTTTCAACAGATTTCCCTTTCCTAATTGTGCTTTGCAAAGGCTGATATTAAAACAAATTTGGGGGCTGACCTGGAATCCTAGCACTGAGAGGCCAAGGTGCAAGGATCTTCAAGGCCCGGCACTTGAGACCAACCTGGGCAACAAAATGAGACCTTATCTCTACCAAAAAAAAAAAAAAATTATCCAGGCCCAGTGGCGCAAGCCTGTAGTTCCAGCTACTCAGGAGGCTGAGGTAGGAGGATGGCTTGGGCCCAGGAGTTCCAGGCTGCTGCAGTGAGCTGTGAGCGCACCATTGCACTCCAGCCTGGGCAAGAGTGAGGCCCTGATGCTCTCAAAAGAAAGAGAGAGAGAGAGAGGGAGAGAGAGAGAGAATTTGGGGAGATTGCTGAGCGAACAACCACTTACAGGACCAAACTGGACGTGCAAGAGAGGAAAACTTGACACAAAGTACATGTCAGAGGACGTCTCCTCAGTCACCAGGTGTGGCTTTCCATAAAGTCTACCCACTGAGGTCAACCGAAGGGGTGGTCTAGTGTGATGGCTAACAGATCCCACGGTTCATATTCCAACTGCGCTGGCTAGGACTGTCACAAGCTCTCTGCCTCCATCTTCTTAGCTGTAAATGCAGGACACCGCATAACCTTCAGAGGGCTGTTACGAAGTTGGAGGGCGTTCGAACGGGGCACTAACCGGCACACAGTAAATGCTATGTCCGTGGTCAGTGCTGCCTGTTATTATTACTGAGCTTCTGGGGCTGGACATTCCCTCTGGATTCCCTGAGACTTTGGGAGAGTGCCAAAACTGGCATCCTGCAGATAGACAGTGCTCCCCACCCCCTCAAAATCAGGAAGAAAACACATAGTTATCAGGTAATGGTGACCTGCCTGGACGAGGGGTGTTTGTCCTGGATCTCAGAACTTCTGCAAAGCCTCCATCAAGGGAAACCGAATGCCAGGGCAGGTCCCGGGTCGGTGTAAACAGAGCCTGGCTCCTTTGCTGCTCCTTCTGCCTTTCCCAGACCCCGAAGGGAAGGTAGGTCCAGGACATGCACCCCACCCCCACACTCCATAGACACTTCTCCTTTGGCATATGTTCCTGGGAAGATAAGGTCTTACTTCCCATCTCTCTATTCCTTTCTTTTTTTGAGTCGGGGTTTCACTCTGTGGCCCAGGCTGGAGTGCAGAGTACAATCATGGCTCACGGCAGCCTCCACCTCCTGGATGCAGGCGATCTTTCTGCTTCAGCCTCCCAAGAAGCTGGGACTACAGGTACGCACCACCATGCCTGGCTAATTTTTTTGATATTTTGTAGAGACAAGGTCTCACTATGCTGCCCAGGCTGATCTAGAACTCCTAGGCTCAAGTGATCCTCCTGCGCCTCCCACAGTGCTGGGATTATAGGTGTGAGCCACCATGCCTAGCCTTCTCTATTTCTTTTACACAGAACCCACAAAGTTCTTTGAACTTCAATGGCTCAGAAAATAAACAAGACTCTTCTTTCAAAAAACATTTCTTCCTAAGTTAAAAAAAGCAAGAAAGCTTCTTTACTTTATTCCAGTCTTTTGCAAGATTCAGAGTGATCAGTTTCCCCAGGTAAAATCCTTTATAACTGTGTGAAAACTAGGTTGTTCTTCAAATCTTCAGTTAAAGAGCTTCTGGTGACACCTTATTTTCTAGAAAGACTGCTCAGGGATTGCACCTACCTTAAGCATTGTATTGAAACAGTTTAGAGATCACCACCATGATTCCTGGAAATAGAAAGGAGGTAGATGAAAGTAAGGTGCCAGGACTCCCCAGAACTTTAGAATGCCACCTAGTTTACAAAACAAGGGACATTCTTTTGGGGAACAGAGCTCCCAGGGCAGAAGGCAGATCTGGACAATCAGAGTGAAAAAGAATAGCATCGCTTGCTTGTTACAAAACAACAGAATCCAAACTTCATCCTTTCTAGAAATGAATTGATAGGTTGCAGTAGGGCAGTGAGGAAATGCCATCTGAAAGGATGGAAAACACAAGGGACTATGCCTAGGCACTTCTGAACCCATGTCACAAGGTACTGACACCCTGCACTAAAATAGACAGTATTTGCAGGGTTCTATGATTCCACTTTTTAAAAAAATGTGTTGTTGGCCAGGCGTGGTGGCTCAGCCTGCAATCCCAGCACTTTGGGAGGCCGAGGCAAGAGGATTGCCTGAGTCCAGGGGCTCGAGACCAGCCTGGGCAACTTGGTGAGACCTCGTCTCTACAATAAATTACAAAAACTAGCCGGGCATGGTGGCAGGCATCTCTAGTTCCAGCTACGTGGAAGCCTGAGGTGGAAGGATCTTAAGTGATTGAGGCTGCAGTGGCCATGAGCGTGCCACTGCACTCCAGCCTAGGTGACAAGAGTGAGACTCCAACTCAAAAAAAAAAAATATCCAGGCTCGGTGGCTCAGTCTGTAATCCCAGCACTTTGGGAAGCTGAGGGGAGGGAATGGCCTGAGTTTGAGAATGGCCTGGGCAACTTGGCGAGATCTCATTTCTACAATACATAAAAAAAAAATTAGCGGGATGCGGTAGGGCGTGCCTGTAGTTCCAGCTACTGGGAAGGCTGAGGTGGAAGGGATCAACTGAGCCCAGCAGGTTGACGCTGGGGTGGCGGTGAGCGTGCCACTGCACTCTAGCCTGGGCGACAGAGTGAGATCCCAACTCAAAAAAAAAAATTGTTGTTTATTGTTTATTTATTTTTGAGTCGGCGTCTCACTCTGTTGTCCAGGCAGGAGTGCAGTGGCACAATCACGACTCACTGCAGCCTTGATCTTCCTGATCCTTCGGCCTCAGCCTTCCGAGTAGCTGGGAGCTATGGGCGCGTGCCACCAAGCCTGGCTATGGTTCCTAAGTCACGCTGACTTGATACTGACAGTATTCTCTTCTATCAGCAGCCAGAATTGTCCATTTAGACTCAGTTGCTAGAAACCAGATTAATCAGAGGCCATGTCCATTCTCGTCACTCTCTGTCTCCGGCTTAAAGGGAGTATAAAATCATCTAAAGTCAGAATCTGGTTTGAGTGGGACACACCACCCAGCCTTCACCCTCCAAAGGGTCTATGGTGCTATATTTTTCCAGATCTTTCAACAGCACTAAGGAAGGAAGAGAAAAAGAGACCTCAAGAGCTAGAGAGGGGAGTGTGGAGAACCAGTGTTTAAAAATAGCTGCAACCTGATGGCTGGGAAGGAAGTTTATGTTTGACTTTAACATTCAGTGCAAAAAAAAAAAAAAAAAACCATAAAAGCAATGTTTAGCTCATTTTGTCGATGTGATTTTTCCACAATTATTTTTGAAACACTTGAGGAGAGTATAGGCAGAAGGGATACGACCTGCAGTATATGCCAAGGTTTGTCTAAAAATATTTTACACCTGTTCTCTGTTCTGCACACTGGTCATATTTTATCAGTGAAGTAAGTACTTATAATGCCAGATGGAATGTGTTTTTCCTTCCAAGTCCTCAATGTTTTTCCCTTCTGTAAAGCAAACCTCCTCTTCTTTTCTACCTGCACTAAAATAAAGCTCGCACCATTATCCATATGACATATCCACCAGCAGAGCTGCATTTTGATGACGATTCCTGAGCCAATTATTGTTTAAATAAGAACTACTTCAGTGTTTTTCGTAACAGCATGGATGCTTTAATTTAGCAAGCATTTTTGGCTGCTCTCAAAAGGAATGTCAACTGGTATACTGGGTTTAAATCAACTCGCCGATTGTATGAAAAAGAATGCTGAAACATTGGTTTCCTTCAGTGCCTCAAAACTAGAAACACAAACTCAGTGGTATTTATTACTGAAACATGAATAGAGGCGCTTTTAGGATATGATTGTAGAAATTTTATTCTCTGTTGATGCACATAACTGACCAGACAACAAAATGTTGATATAAGACGACAGTTACGGTCTTCATTCACTTTTGTAGTTTCACAGGGCGGCAAGCATGCCTAGAATTTTGGATTTCAATGTTTCTTTCTTTCTATTTTTTTTTAAAGCAGGATTTATTGAGAGGATAGAAAAGCTTCCAGAGCAGGAGGGGACCCGAAGGGGTTGCACGACTTCAAGGTTTCTAAAGACTGTAAGCTCCTATGGACACACATTTTATTAGCCCATTGACAACTCTTAACAGCAAAGTGATTTGTTTTCATAGGTCCTCAAGGAAGTATACTGGAATCACTGTCCCATTTTTTTCAGATAACTAAGTGGAGCCATCTGAGTCAAATGACTTAATATGATTAAGCAAGGAAATAGACCCATAATTTCAATGAGCCTCCAGATATGAACTGCCTCTTGATCAACTGTTTTCTTCTAAGGTTTGCCTAATTGTGAGATGATCTTAAAGTTCTCATTAACAGACTGTATATGTAAAGCAAGTCTTCTGAGATACAAAATCTTAAAACTCAAATACTGAGAAATGGTCAATAGAGTTTTTACTACTTACAAATCAAATTCCATTAATAAGACTTTTAGCCCAATCTAAACCACCAAAAGCCCATCTAAGGGTTCAGCAGTATTTGGTCCAATCAAATTCCAACTAACCCAAAAATCTAAATAGTAGGCAACTTAGTATAACAGGATTTAATCCACAAAGAAACTACAGAAATTCTCCTGAGCCATTTTTAAAATGGGCTTTTCTGTTTACTGTGCAGTTTAAACATGCTCAAAACTAATAGCAACAATAAAGGGTATGTAAGCTCATGTGAAATAGCTTATGCTTCAAAAATGTGACTTTTTTTTGAGTTGGAATCTCACTCTGCTGCCTAGGCTAGAGTACAGTGGCACCATCAAGGTTCATTGTAGCCTCGACCTCCTAGGCTGAGGCGATCCTTCAACCTCAGACTCCTGAGGAGAGGGATCACAGGTGCATGCCACTGTGCCCAGTTAATTTTTTTTATTTTTTGTAGAGACAAGGTCTCACTATGCTGCCCAGGCTGGTCTTGAACTCCTGGGCTCAAGCGATCCTCTTGCCTCAACCTCCCAGAATGCTGCGATTATAGGCATGAGCCACTATTCCCAGCCAATGTGACCACTTTTAATTGAATTTCTATTTCTTTGAGACGGAGTCTCACTGTCACTTAGGTTGGAGTGCAATGGCATGACCATGGCTTACTGCAGCCTTGAACTCCTGGGTTCAGGCAATCCTTCTGCCTTAGCTTTGCAAAGTGCTGGGATTATAGGCATGAGTCACCAGGCCTAGTTCACTTTTTATCTTAAACTAAAATATATTTTGACTTTTTTCAAGAAAGTTCTTCAGAACAAGTTTGAAATGAGAAGTCATTTGGTTTCCTTAAGTTTTTACAATAAAAGAAAAAAAAAAAAGACCATTTATGACAGTATCTCTACATACAGAAATCCTTAAGGTTTGCCCTAAGATAGCTTTTCAAAGTAACTTAAAAACAAATCATAGAAACTAGAAACATGAAGACTACTTTGGTAAGTCACTTGGCTTTTCTTTTAGAGTGTTTATCAATAAGCACAGCAAGAAATGTGTGTGAAACTAGCCACAGGGGCTCACTGGTTGCAGTTTTACTTAGAAGTAATGGGAACACCAAACCTATTGCCTTTATGTCAGGGAATCATCCAGCGGCTCTAAAAAGAGAAGTAAATGACACGATTGAATTAAGAAAACCAACAAAACTAGATCATTGATATAACTTAATGATTTCTAAGAACATTTCCAGGTAGCTATGGTTAGCAACAATAAAGGGTAGCAACGATATTGTTATAGCTGTGGCAAATGGAACTATGAAATATCTCTCTCAAAGCATTATCATGACTTCTGAGCATGGTTAACAGCCTTCCACTAGACCCATCTCATTAACACTTGTGTTGAGATTCTACAAATCTTGTGGCTAATACACCAAGAATGGTTCTATTCCCCTGACTTCAAATCAGAATAGCAACTAACGTGAGATCTAATGAATCCCTAGTATGCCGCTTATTGGCCATGGGGTCTCAGGTAAGTTTTGTGTGCCTCAGTCCCATCCCCCTCCCCCACCAGTCTATCAACTGGGTTAAAACTGTACTTGGCACAGTAAGTGCTGAGTATTTATTAACTGAAGGATTTAAAAATTAAAAAATAAAAAACGGCTTCAACACACACAACTGTACTAATGTTCCAGTTGTTGGCACACAGATCATTGATTCTAGATCTTTTAACAGGAAGGTATCATTTTCCTAATACACCACAAAAACTATAAGAGCTCTGATCTCAAGTGACCTTTGGGGCCAAACTGATTAAGCATCAACTGACTGGCATACTAAACAATGTAATGGGTTTTATTCAGAAATGACCATTTTACACACTTGTCTCCTAAGAGAGCTGTTTTCCTCTTATCTGTGCTCACACTAGAATTGTTATCCAGTCCTGACAAAAGCATGCATTCCCAGCGAGCAGGGGTATAAGTCTGATGTATCTAAGCCATTTTCTGTTTGTGTAAGGAAAGGTATTGAGGGTCTCCAGTCTCCAATCTGCATTTTACTTTATTAGTTTAAGTATGTCCAAAGAGACCTATTTTATTTTCTTTAGATGTTACAGTGACTTGTTTTTAAATAATGTAAGTCCTGAAGGTTTGTTACATTCAATCTCCCAGTCAAAATGCCAGTACCTAAGACATCTATATAGGAATTAAATTATACTAACACATATTAGAAAAACGTTTTGAACTTGAGAGCACCTTCAGTTTCACCTTCAAAAGCTACCTAATTACAGTAAATGAAGATTGTTATTATTTTTGAGGAGGCCTACATTGGCTATCTATTACAGGTGAAAGCTATTCAGATTTCATAATGTACCAGATTTTAGAAAAAAAGAAGGCAGGGCAGTAAAGGGATATACTAAACTCAGAAAGCTATGTTTTAATATCATTTTACTCATTCATGAGCTTTGTCAAATCTGTAAGGCAGCCTTTCAGCCACTAGAATAGGATATTCAGTTATGGATACCCTATATGGATAGGGTATTCAGAGTTATATTGTTACAGGAGTCAAAAAAATGGGAACGACCTATGAAGATAGTGAATTCATTAAACTGTCACCACAGAGGGCCAAAAGTAAGATGGCACCGTGGGGAGAACAGGATTTGGGACTAGCATGTAAGCTTTTCTAAGAAGTGCTAGACAAAAGCACCTTTTAAAAAATTTTCATTCCTGGCCAGGTGTGGTGGCTCACACCTAGGGTCCCAGCTACTTGGGATGCTGAGGAGGGAGGATTGCTTGAGCCCAGGAGGTTGAGGAGGTTGAGGCTGAGTAGCACCGTGATCCTGCCACTGCACTCTGCTTGGGCAACAGTGAAACCCTGGCTTTAAAAAAAAAAAAAAAAGCAAAAAGGGTATAAAAACAGGCCCTTTGTTCGTCTTTTAAAAAAATATGAAGTCCCCAAGGACACTAAGTTCAAATCAAACTAAGTTTTCATGAAACCACTCAAAATAAAATTTTGAGTTAATCATTCTCAAGTGCCAAACTATGTACCGATATGAAATTTCCCTAAAATTCTTGTCAATACATATAGGTATATCCCTAAGATCAGAAGCAGATAGTCATAAACATTAAGCTCAGTATTTACAATCTGAATATATGTATTCATGTTCCAGCCTGCTACAAAGCCTACTACTTATGCACTGCCCAGCTGCCTCATTCTGATGTTCAGAAAAAGTGCATGAACTTGAGACTTTCCTCATTTACAAGTAGGCAGTTTTCTTCCAAGCCCATGCTAACTTTACCAAGTCTCTAGCAGAAACTAGTGCTTAAAACCATTAGCCTGATTGTTCTCTTAAAGCTATTCAAAGTTTGTGATCACAGAGGCACATAATTGGTAAGTGATGGCAGACCAGATCTCTGCCAGTCTCTCAGTATTCCAATACTTCTTCATAGCCTCATTCTGTCCACGGAAGGACAAAGGCCTCACCATGGAGCTGAAGAACAGCTTAGCTCTGTTATTTCCAGTGCTGGTTTCCTTAAAACTTTTTATTGCTCTAAACTGCATGGGTAAATGACAAAAGGCTTTTGTAGACTGGTGTCCAAAAACTCATTTGAGACCAAATTTATTTCACTGGTAACCCAGAGCTGGTTTCTTAATATAAAAGAACAGAGAAAATTATTTTCTTCCAGTTCAAGACAACTTTCTCACCATACTATGTCAACACTATCAATGGACATTTCAACAGTGAAGAGACTCATCATTTTATTTTTATGATCTCCCTTTCAACTTCTTAGTTTTTAAAAACTCCATCCTCACCAAACCACTCCATTTTGACACACTATCAATAACTAATCTTTAAACACACCAAAACCAGCAAGCTGGATACTCATTTGCAAAAAATATGTAAACTTTTGTTGGGAAAATGAAAACATACTAACAGTTAGCAACTCTGAATAGATTTTAACAAGTTCTCTAGCTACATACAATGACTAAACTTTAAGGAGTAGTAAACAGCTCTAAATCTTTTCAAAGTTAAGGTCAGCTGCTTTGACCAATCAAGTTTCCTGAGCAAAAAGAGAAAACTGATCCAGTGCTCTCTCCTTATAAATTGCAAATAAATCCTCTCAGATTACGAGTGAATTTCATCTTATCACCTGACTCTTTCCTAGGTGTCAGCATGACACCACATTTTAAAACTTGCTATAGCGTTGACTATTGTTAACATACCACCCCCATCATGGGAAGACAAAGGTGGACCGCTGGTGATTGTTTAAAATATAAAGTTGTCAACCAGGTGCAGTGCCTCATGCTGGTAATCCCAGCACTTTGGGAGGCCGGGAGTTTGAGAACAGCCTAAACAACATAGGGAGACATGGTCTCTACAAAAATTTTTATTTTTATTTTTGAATCGGGGGTCTCACCCTGTCTCCCAAGCTGGAGTGCAGAGTCATGATCACAGTGGTCACAGCAGCCTCAACTTCCTGGGCTCAGGTGATCCTCCCACCTCAGCATCCCGAGTAGCTGGAATTACAGGAACGCTACCACACCCCAGCTAATTTAAAATTTTTTTTTATAGAGACAAGGTCTCGCTACGCTGCCCAGGCTGGTCTCGAACTCTTGGGTTCAAGCAATCCTCCCATCTCTGCCTCTCAAAGTGCTGGGATTATAGGTGTGAGCCACTGTGCCTGGCCAAAAAAATTTTTTTTAAATAAAGGTGTCCCAAGCACTGGTTAGTCCACACAGATCTGACAGGACAAATTTTTATGTGGCAAACCACCATTTGGTGCACTAGCAGAGCACCTGCTTCCCACTATTCCTTTGTGATTCAATGACTCAGACCTTTCTCCAGCATGTACAATATCTTAACTCCCGAGGTAGATCTTTAGAAAACACTTTAAAACAAAGACCACAACAGGGCATCTTTAATTTTAAAGAATTTTAATACAAACTTAATATAAACTATTTCAGTCCCTCTTAACATGTAAGACACTGACTCAAAATACTCTTATACCGTTTTTCAAGTATTGCACAATATAGGTACAAAATTAATATTTACGATTACATTTTTCTTCCATAATATATAGCAAAAATCTTTAAACCTTTAACAGAAAATACATTTTTTTTTTGAAAAAGCAAATATTCGTACATTTTAATTCCACCACTAAAGGAATATCCTGTACACAATTCTTAGAACAGGTGATGTCTTTAAGATGGATATTTTACAATTTCAGTAAAAAAAATACAACATGAAGCTGCTGCTGTCACAGATCACTGTAGTAAAAAGATATAAATGCAATACCATGTCGTAGAAACAATATATATATCCTCTGATATTTTACAAACTTTGTACTAAATTAAATTATACAATTAGAAAAGACCAATAAACCCACTTATTAGTGCCAATTTTTTATAAAAAAAAAAAATCAGCCATGTCCTTGCTCTATCTTAAATACTGTAAGAGGCCATATCTGAGAGTATACTTTAAAATACACAGTCAGTATAAAATAACTTTGTGCTTGGTTGGCAAATGAAAAATGATGCATGTTTTATTTTTGTAACCAAGCTTGAATGTATCTTTACTATAAGCTTAAAAAAAAAAAAAAAAAATCTCAAGGGGGTAAAAAAAAAATCCCCCTTGGGCCCGTGCATTTTTAACTTGTACATTTTTCTTTTTTTAGTTAGCCATAACAGGCTGGAATTGCTGGTTAGAATACTGCATGTTATTTAAGCTAAAATTCAAGCCATCGACAAAAGACTTCTCGTTGAGGCCTCCATAGGCCGCAAACACATCAAAGGCATTACTGTACTGGAGAGGACTGAGGTTAAGGGGGCTGTCACCTGGGAACATTCCACTGGAACTACTACCTTGACCCTGCATATTAGGAAAAATAAATTCCTTGGCATTAGGAGAGAGAGCAGAGGTTTTCTGCTGTTGCTGTTGCTGCTGCTGTGGTGGCGGCGGCGGCTGCTGGGATGGCTGCTGTTGCTGCTGCTGGCTCCCCAGGCCCAGCCCATACAGAGAGTGCATTGAGGAAGAGATGGCTTTCTGCTTCAAGAGGTCATTCACATTCAAGCCGAGGTTGATCGGAGAAGTACGTGCAACCTTGTTGCTACGGCCACTATTCTTCATTTTGGTAGAACCGAACTTGGTGGCAGCAAAAGTGGCAGTGGTAAAGGTTAAAGGCTGAGTGGACCGGGGCATGAAGGTAGGGCTTACAGCAGCAGAGTGACCAAAGGGAGGCGATGGAGAGCTGGACACTGATGAGGCTGGGTCACTTATGGGCATAAAAACCTGGGCCTCTGGGTTAAAGCTGTTTTTGATCTCCTTATCCAACTCACATCCATTCTCATTATTGTCATCCACATAAAGCACCTTCACTGGTCCCTTTTCACCAATTTGGTAAGAAACCTCAAATGGGTCGATCCAAACACTAAGATCCTGTGGCAGATTGCCACGAACATCATCAATGTCCAAACCACTCTCTTTGGATGCTTGCTCAATCACTGGGTCCACTTTCTCCCCTACGTGTATACATCTAAACCCTGATCCTTTGTATGGCTTTTCAGGATACCAGTGCCCTTCATATTTCTTCTTAAGAAGTCTTTCAAGCTCTTCACCAAAAATGTTGACACGTCTCCTGGGAAGCTTATTGTACAAATATGAAATAATAAAATTTAGTGCTACTTGGATTTCAAGCTGCATAGCTGCTATGCCACAAAGTTAGGTTTGTTTCAACTCCCACACCAAAAAAAAAGTGTTCAGTTTGTGGCAGAGAAACAGATTTTCATTCAAAGTGCTGGTATTAGTGGATTATCCTTCACCTTGAGTGATCTTGTTCCTTAAAACAAAACAAAAGCAAACATGTCCAAATAAGATAAATGTAATATAAGTCCTATGACCTTTTTTTTTAACCCCTGGAGTAATTTCACTTTTGAAAATGTCTAATAGGGCAGAAAGCCTGAAAAATATAATTAGCACAAAATAAAGAACATACAGTCGAAAATTCTTTACTAAAGTTCAAAATCTCATGGGAAAATGTAGATTTAGAGTTAAAATAATATTTTTAAAGATCCTATTATGTACTTGTTGTTTCTAAATAGAGTTCTAAGACAAATAATATTTCTAGAATATGTATTCTTTTTCTTCACTCAATTCTCCTAAGAATATTTACTGGAACCTGTATTTAGCACCCTCCACCCCATAGGTATGCCACTTTTAGAAGGTAGTCATTAAGTTTTGTTATTCATCAAATTAGAAGTGATTCCTACATTTAGGATATATTCTGTTTAAGTCTTCTCTACCATTAACATTTTGACATTTGAGAAGTTAGGAAAATAATTTTAACGGCCAAAGTACACGATGCTGAAATTAAAGGTACTAATGAGCTTCATCCTAATGAATGACAATTATGAACCAAAATTACCCTACTTAGTAAATATACTAAGGACATACAATAGAACAACCGAGCTTCTCTGGTGCCTCCTTCTTTCTCAGAGTGTATTTTCCCAAATCTGAAAAGCACCTTTTCGGCGGCCGATATAACAAAAGCAACGGCGAATTTTAAAACTCCACCGATTAGTCCGGATAAAGGCCAGGGTCTCCGAGTTTTATTCTGATTTTTAAAAACCACCTCCCTCCCGCTCCCGACAGGCGGAGAGGCATGTAAGATAAGGTCGACCTTTACACGTTTGCTGGATCAGCACTGGGTGGGGATAAGGAAAGATCAAGGGCAAACAGAAGATATTTGCGAAGGGGATCTGTTTGCACACCGAGGCTGATGAAAAAGGGCATTTAAAAACCAAGCCGGTCTCCACCCGGCGGTTCCATTCTCCATCTTCGTGGTGACAAAGGGAAAAGAGCCCCTGGCTGCCCCCAAACCACCGACCCTGCCCAAGTCGCGGCCCGAGCGCCGGCGCCGGCAGCTGGGCCAGCCCGACGGCCGGAAGGTGCCGCCGAGCGGGATCCAGGCTGCGGGAGGCAGTTTTGGAGCACCGCCTCAAGACAGGCGGGAGTGAAGAATTACATAAACAGCCGGTTGGGTCTCATTAGATTTCTGCTCACAGCCCTCGGAGCCCCAGCGCGACAGCAGAGCGACAGCGAGAGGAGGCGGAGGCGGAGGAGGAAGAGAGTACGAGCCTCTACCCCGGAGGAGGAGGAGGAAGGCCACGGGAATAGAAAAGCAGCCTCTCCGGCCGGGCACCCGGCACCGGGCACCGGGCACCGGGCACCAGCCGCAGCCCGGTCGGCGCTCCCCTCCCCCCGCCGTAACCCGACCCGCCGCTCCCCGCCCCCCGCCCCCCGCCCCCCGCCCGAGGCTCCTGGGTCCCGGCCAGGGCCGGGGGGAGCACCGGCTCCCCGGCACCATTTTCGGCCTCGGCGGCCACCGGCCCCCCGACGTTCCCCGCGAGCTCGCCGCGCCTCCCGGGCGCCCCGACCCCCGTCGGCTCGCCCCGGGCCGCCCTTCCCCGCCCCCCGCCTCGGCCGATCCCGACGCGCCGGCGCTCCCGGGGTCCCGCGGCTGCCCCTCCGCGCCCGGGCCGCCGTCCCCGAGCCCCCAGGGCCTGGGGCCCGACGCCGCTGCAGCCCCTCCGCCGCCGCCTCTCTGCGGCCGGCCTCCCCGCCGTCCCCGCGCCCCCCGCCCGCCGCCGCCCCGCGGTACTTACGGGCTGCTTGGGGGCTGCGACCAACCCAGACGCGGCTGGGCGGGGGAAGGGGCGGCGGGCGGGGACGCGGGAGGTCGGGAGCGGCGAGCCGGCCGAGTGCGGGACGTGGCGGCCGCCGGGCGGAGCACGGAGGACGGGGCCCTCGGGAGCGCCCGCTTCTGGCTCGGGGCGACGGGGACGGGGGTCAGGCGAGCGCGCTCACTTCTCCACACAGCCCGGAGCCCCGGCCCAGCGTCCCCGTATTGCACCCTCTCCACGCCGGGCCAGAGCTTCGCTCCTTCTGCCGCGGCGCGCGCCCCGCCTCTCGTTTTATAGTCTCCTCCCTGCCCCCCCCCCGCCCCACCCTCTCCACGGGGGTGCGCGCGCCCGTCTCGCGTCACACAGCTCCAGGCTGCACAGCCATTCCCCACCTCCCCGCCCCGCACCCCAGACGCCCGTCGGCTGGCTCCGCCCCTGCCCTGCCCCCCGACGCCATTGGCCAAGTCCCGCCCGTCCGTATCCCGCCGGCGGTAGGCGGTCGGGGTGGGGAAGACACACCCTCGGGCTCAGGAGAGCAAATGAGTCGACGGTCTGGTGGGGCTGTGGGCGGGATTAATAAAAACTTTGAAAAGGGACTGGGGGAGAGCCATGCCAATCAGGACGAAAGGGGTGGGGCAGGGCGGCTGACTCTCCGTCGAAGCGGAGAGCACTGGGGCCGGGGACGCGGGGAGGGGAGGAGAGGGGAGCAAGGCCGGCGGCGAGGCGGCGGAGGAGAGCTAGGAGAACAGCCCAGGGCCGGGGGAGGGAGGGGAAGGCGCCCAGAAAATGGCAGAGGAAGATCCCATTCGTGGACTAGCTACCGCGTTGGCCTGCGGCCCACCCCAGGGGAGTTTAGAGAAAGGGCGCACTGTGCCCGAGACCCGATTCCTGGAACAGGAGTCCCCCTTAAGGGCGTAGGCCAACTGCCACCCGGAGACTGGCGACGACAGAACCCAAAGCCGCCGTGCGGGGCTGGGGGCGGGGAGGACAGGCCACCTCGCCACACCTCCCGCCCCGGCGACAGTTTAACTGCCTTCGCAGTGCCACCTCGGGCCTGTCCCTGCAGCCCCGGCAGCAACTCGGAGGTGGGGGTGGCTTGAGAAGGAGCACATTTTATTCCAGATGCCCCAGCCCAGGCCTCCGTGTCCGGGGCGGGGCGACCCGCTGCCACACTGCGCATGCATCTGAGTCTCTGTGGCCACACGGACGCGTGCGTGGCCCGGGCTTGGACACAGGTGCACGGAATGGGCACGGCGCCGTCCCGTAATGCGCGCTTGGGAGGATCTTGTGCCGAATGATGTGCGGGTACCTAGGGAGTCGGGACGGGGCGAGCGGATGAGCGCCCTTTTCCACAACCTGCCCCCGAGAAACGCACGGAGCGACGGGGGAGTGGACTCGCGCCTCCCCTCTGCTAAAAATATTACTCACAGGTAGCAACGACGCCCGATTGGCCGCGCTGGCCCCCAGCCATAAGGCGATTGGCTGCCTGGTATCCAGGAGACGGACGTCAAACCCGGGCTGGGAAAAGGGGAGCCAGGGTCGGGGGGAGCGGAGGAGGGGAGCGGGAGAGAGAGAAGCAATGAATGAAACGCCCATCGCCCGCCTTCCCCTTTCCCCTTTCCTCTGCATTCTTGGAGCACTTCCTGGAAAAACACCGGTCCGGGCGCCGCCTTCCCCTCCAAACTGCGTAGCCTGCACTCTCAACCTGCTATAAGGAAATTAAAACACAGCTTACCCGGGAGTGGGGTGTCCGCGGGGCGGGCTGTGTAGACCAGCTGTGCTCCTCCGGCACAAACCCGCCTCACGTGTCGGGCCAAGACGCGTTTCGCTTTATGGGCACGGATCTGAATGTCTTCACTCCGATTCTCCCACCTCCCCCTTTCAGAAGGAATCGCGTTGAGATAGGATGTTTCTGAAATCTCAACGCCTGTGGGAAAGAGAAGGAAAGATGGGTTTGTGGAATGGGCAAGGGTGGGGAGTAGTCAGGTGACAGATCTTATGTTTATTGTTCAGATTTCTAAAACATAGAAGTTTCACTCGGTGACTCTTTGAATTCTGGATTTTTTTACATGTTTGGGTTTTTCACTTTCAAACAAAGAAGAGTGGGATTGTGAAATTATGGCAAACTTTTATATTAAAATGTCTCTTCCTTATGATGAAAGATCACTGAAATACTGAACATCAATTATTTGTTCAGTTTTCTTCTTTTTGGTAATTTGTATGGTTTTTCTATAATAACCATTAATTCCATTTGTGATAAAAATGAGTTATTTTTTAATTAGTTAAGCAGAAAACCTGCCAGAAACTAGGTAGGATATTTTGGGAATGGCTTACCAAGAGAGAAACACTTGAATTTTCATGTGCTCCGGGAGCATAATTTTTCTTATTATTAGGCAAATGATGTTAGTGTACCAAACATCCAGAATTGCAGGACCATGTGTTAGGCCATGTGTCTTGATTTCTAATTTGGAAAATATATCATTGTAATTAGGGGAGCATATTAGGCTTGGCTGAGATTAAAATGTCTAAAGATAGATGAATTGTCAAGCTTATCTATACCTTTCAAGAATTCTCTAAAGAAGAGGCACAAATTCTCTTTTCTGAATGTCCTCCATCTATAATCCTAGGTTTAAAATATGAGAGCAGTCATCTGATGGGTACTGACTAAATACCAATGGCAGTAACAGAATCTTTAAGTCAGAAATTTAGATGTAAAAAATTTGTGAGTTATTGCTGCTTAGCCCAGGGGTATAAGAGGTTTTCAAACCAAGTATAAACACACACACACAAACACTGAGGTTCGTGGCATGTTGGAAAAAGCAATTAAGGGTAGGTGTTGAGAGACCTGCAAGTTTCACCTCAACTTCTATCTACTTTCAGTTTTTTCACCTATAAAAAGAATGGATTAGATCATCTCTAATTTCCCTTTCAATGAAAATATTTCACATTTAAAACTTAATGTTAGCCGGGCTTAGTGGCTCAGCCTGTAATCCCGCGCTTTGGGAGGCTGAGTGGATTGCCTGAGCCCGCGGGTTCGAGACCCGCCTGGGCAACTTGGTGAGACCTCATCTCTACAATAATTCAAAAAATTAGCCAGGCGTGGTAGCACGCGCCTGTAGTTCCAGCTACTTGGAAGACTGAGGCAGAAGGATCGCTGGAGCCCAGCAGGTGGAGGCTGCGGTGACCAGGAGCATGCCACTGTACTCCAGTCTGGGCGACAGAGTGAGACTCCAACTCAAAACAAAACAAAACAAAACTTAATGTTGGTCGGGCTGGATGGCTCAGCCTGTAATCCCAGCACTTTGGGAGACTGAGGCGAGTGGATTGCCTGAGGGTTCGAGACCAGCCTGGGCAACTTGGTGAGCTCTTGTCTCTACAATAAATAAAAAATTGGCCGGGTGTGGTAGTGCACGCCTGTAGTTCCAGTTACTTGGAAGGCTGAGGCAGAAGGATCACTGGAGCCCAGTAGGTTGACGCTGGGGTGACCGTGAGTGTGACACAACACTCCAGCCTGGGCGACGGAGTGAGACTCCAACTCAGAAAACAAAACAAAACTTAATGTCACCGGACATGGTGGCTCACGCATATTTTCACCGCTTTATGGGAGGCAGAGGCGAGAGAATTGCCTGAGCCCGAGGTTTCAAGACCAGCCTGGGTAACTTGGTGAGATCTTGTCTCCACAATAAATAAAAAATTAACCAGCTGTGGTGGCATGCACTTGTAGCTCCAGCTACTTGGAAGTGTGGGGCGGAAGGATCACCTGAGCCCAGCAGGTTGAGGCTGCAGTGGCCATGAGCATGCCACTGCACTTCAGACTGGGGCAACAGAGTGAGACTGACTAACAACAAAAACAACAAAAAAGACTCAATGTCCCTCACATAAATAATGTTGCTCGATTGCAAATGAAGGGGAAACCAAGCCATGTCTTTCAACATTGCCAGTCACGAGGTTTAAGGTATCTAAGTTTTGCAGTTTCAAGAACCTCTCATATGATCTATTGCTACTTAACATTTACTTTGGAATTGAGCTGGGGAATGGACTGCTAAATGATTATCTAGATTCATGGAGGGAAAAAAGGAAGAATTTGATGTTAGGCTCCACAATCAAGAGAGAGGAATACCTTTTCACTAGAAACCGCAGGGTTTGCTCTTCCCATCCTTCCATTCTACACTATTCCTAGTGGTGCCTTACAAAAAAGGCCATACTTGCTTTGTAATAAAATAACTTCCAATATCATCATAAAATACAGTCTTGGAAATGCCCTGCATTATTATCTCATCTCCACACAAACATACACAGCACCTTGATTTCTGAGAGAGATATGTCGCAAACTTTCTAATTATTATGTTTCCTTGCAAATTTGGACAGGATTACAGGAGAATGGTTATCACATGGTGTATGTTTACTAAGGCTCATTTCACTTCGAAGGAATCGACCGTTTACCTTTATTTGAAAATAAGGCAACATACAAATAGAATGTTTATTGTGGCTGTGATTTATTTCTTTTGAGTCATGCAACAGAAACTACAGCATACCCGTTTTAAAATTAATTCTAACAATTATAAATAAATCATTTAGTTCTTAAAGAAATATGTAAACCAGTTTTTTCCTAAACATTTCTCAAAAGAAGGCAATGTGCTTATGTCTGAGGAAATCTCAGTGTGGTTTCCTGTGCCTTTTCGTATGGGTTTATATGGAGGGCATATATTCCCCAGAAGAGACTGGCACACAGACATTAGTAATGAAAAGATAACCAGATAATGTTGAAAAAGCCCATTTATCTTTGGAACAGGCAATTCCACCAAAGCAACTTGGCCTGATAGGAAAATCCTTATTACTTGCTCACCCTATTATCTTGATTAACAAAAATCCAAACCAAATCTCGAAATTTCTTTTCATTAACTGAGGATGAGGATTTTGATTTCAGCAAGAGAGTATGGTGCAGATTCTAGGAGTGACACAGTGTTCATGACATTCTGAGTACAAAGAACATTTATTTAAAGTACTCTGTGAGCAAATGTTATTAGAGTACTTTAAATACATGGGTTGCATATGTTATTATGCAGCTCTGCTTACTAAAATAGAATATAGTTTTACATATATATGTATATATATAAAACCAATTGTGGCAGACACTTGCCAGCTTGCCGGTTTCCCGTGCCACATTCTCTTCCCGGTGTCTTCCTGACTAAAGAGGCTAGAAGAGCTAATTGTGTGTCTTCATGGCATTCCATGTGGTATTATGACACTGTTCTCCCAATAAGACATAAGAAGTCAGCTGGGGTGGGTTATGAGCACGCTTTGCTTTTCTTATCAGAGGGGTTAGTTCCAGCTACTACTGTTGCATAATAAACTGTCCAAAACACCCATTTCTTATGGTATAAAATACCCATTTTAATATGCTATTGGGTCCTTTAGGTTAGGAATTCAGACAGGGCATGGGATACAGGTTTGTCTCTGCTCCACAAAATCCAGAACCTCAGCTGGGAAGATTCAAACACTCAAGGATGGTCTGTCTAACAGAACTTCCTGCTATGATGGAAGCATGCTGTTTTTGTGCTGTCCAGGATGAAAGTCACATGTGACCACTGAGTACTTGCAATGTGGCCAGTGTGACTGAGGAACTGAATTTTTAACTTAATGTCATTTTAATTAAATTTAGATGTAAATAGCCACATGTGGCCATCAGCTCCTGAATAGGACAGCAGAAATCTGGAAGCTTCTTCCTGCACATGTCTAGCATCTGGGCTGAGACGACTCAGAGGTCGGCTGCAATTGGTGCAGTTGACTTGAACATCTGTGTGTGGCCTCATGGCCTCTGAACTCCCTCTGTGATTTGGGTTTCTCACAGCTTGGCAGCTGGTTCTGAGGGGAAGCAGAGGGACTTTCTGGAGAGGGAATGTTCTAAGAAGGCCACGTGGAAGCTGCATGGCCTCTTATGAGCCTGCCTCAGAAGTCGCCATGCATACCACTTCCACCATACTCTATTGGTCAAAATAAGCACAAGCCAGGTTCAAGCAGAGTAGGCATAACCACTATCTCTTGAGGGAGGAATGTCCAAGAATTTGGGGCCATTTAAAAAAACCAGGCCAGGTGCAGTGGCTCAGCCTATGATCCCAGTACTTTGGGAGGCCGAGGCAGAGGATTGCCTGAGCCTGAGGGTTCAAGGCCAGCCTGGGCAACTTGGTGAGCCCTCATCTCTACAATAAATCGCAAAAAACTAACCAGGCATGGTGGTGTGCCTCTGTAGTTCCAGCTACTTGAAAGGTTAAGGCAGAAGGATCGTCTGAGTCCAGCAGGTCGAGGCTACGGTAGGCTCTGAGCGTGCCACTGTACTCCAGCCTGGGAGATGAGAGTGAGACCCCATCTAAAAAAAACAAAAACAAAACCGCTACCTTTTGGGGCACGTTTACCTTCTTCCTGCCTTGAACATGGATCTGATGGCAGGGGCTACAGAAGCCTTCTTATAACCATAAAGAAAATGCAAGTTAATCACAGAGATAGAGGCTCTGACCAAAACTTGCAACTGCCTAGGTCCAGCCCACTTTTTAAACCTTATTAAATGTTCCATGACTTGCAGCTGAAGTATTCCCAGCAAAAACACCAATGTTACGCTTCCTTAGGAAACCTGAACTTGATCAAAATAAGTGTTTTTTTTTTCCCTAGTCTAAAATATCAGGGCTCCTTCCTCATTATAAAAACTGGTAATGCTCATTATAGAAAATTTGGAACCCATAGAAATAAAGAAGAAAATAGCAACCATCTTTAATTTTGCCACACAATGCTGTCTTGCTCCATTTCTTTCAGAATGCGTTTCTATCACATACTCAATTTTGTATTCTGCAGTTCACTTAACATTACATTACTCCTATCTTCCCCTGACATTAAGCATCTGTCATAATAATCATTTTTAATGATGGCAAACTATATTCCATTCTACGGATCAAGAATAATTTATTTAACCATTGCTGGTCATGGAAGTCATTAAAATTTTTCTGTATTAAAAACAAACAGTGTGCCTGTAATCCCGCGCCTTTGGGAGGCTGAAGTGAGTGGATTGCCTGAGCCTGCGGGTTCGAGACCCGCCTGGGCAGGCGAGACCTCATCTCTACAATAAAATCAAAAAATTAGCCGGGCGTGGTAGCGTGCACCTGTAATTCCGGCTACTCAGAAGGCTGAGGTGGAAGGAACGCCGGAGCCCAGCAGGTTGAGGCTGCGGTGGCTGGGAGCGGCCACTGCACTCCAGTCTGGGCAACAGAGACTCCAACTAAAAAAATAAATAAAATAAATAAAAATAAATAAATAAATAAAAACATTGCCGGGCTCGGTGGCTCAGCCTGCATTCCCGGCACTTTGGGAGGCGGAAGCAAGAACATTACCTGAGTCCAGGAGTTAGAGACCAACCTGGACAACTTGGCAAGACCACGTCTCTACAATCAATCAAAAAATTAGCCAGGCATGGTGGCGCATTCCTGTAGTCCCACCTACTTGGAAGGCTGAGGCGGAAGGATCACCTAAGCCCAGTAGGTTGAGGCTGCGGTGGCCATGAGCATGCCATGGCACTCCAGCCTGTGTGACAGAGTGAGACTTTGACTCAAAAAAAAAAAAAGCATTTATTAAACATTATTATTTATAAATCTTTACATCTCTGTTTGCTTCCTTGAGCTAGATTTTAAAAGTGAACTTACCAGGTCAAAGAGAAGGGACTGTTTTCTGTAAGGCTCTGAACATAATGACAATCCACTATTTTATCCTTCCAGAGGAAACTCACTGCAGTCTCACTACATTACTAGCCAACACTGCCTACTAAAAAACAATTTTTTTCTATTATTGGCTAATTTGTTAGGTAAAATGATATATGTTGTTTTGATTTCTATTTCTCTGATTATGTGTAAGATAAACACATTTTGACATATTTATCAGCCCCTTGTATTATTTTTTTGTTTGTTTGCTTGTTTTTAGGCTAGAAAAAGTTTATTTAGAAAGTAGATCAGAGAAAAAGGGTGGATCCACCTCTCCAAAACTGGAGAGGGGGCCAGATGCTTGAGGAACGTTTGACCTGCTTGTTTGTTTTGAGACAGGATCTTGCTCTGTGGCCCAGGCTGGAATGCAGTGGGGCCATAATAGCTTCTAGGCTCCAGCAATCCAATTCTCCCACCTCGGCCTCCCGAGTAGCTGGGATTACAGATGTGCATCACCACACCTGGCTAATTTTTTAGGTTTTTGTAGAGAGTGGATCTCGCTGTGTTGCCCAGGCTGCTCTTGAACTTCTAGGTTCAATCTTTCTACCCCAGCCTCCCAAAATACTGGGATTACAGGAGTGAGCCACCATACCCAGCCATATATTACTGTCTCTACGAATCTTTTATCTATTCCTTTTCTGCATGTTTCTATTAGAGTCTTTGCGTTTTCTTCAATTTGTATGAACATCTTGTATACTGAGTGCCAAATATGCGGCTGAACATGATCCTGATCACAAACCTCACTCTGAAACGTGCCCAGATGTTTCAAACATGTGATTTTGATGCTAGAACCTTGGCTCCCCATCTGCTGTTTAACTTTATAAGGTTCTGACCCTCTCATGGGTTACCAATGAATGCTTTAAAAAAAAAAAGGCGGAACAAAACAGTTCTAGTTAGCTTTACTTGAGCCTCTTTCTCCTTGCCTTCTCTGTCACATTGCACATTACTTACTGATAACTACTTGAAACACTATTTCCAGGTTATACCCAGTGGCTCACGCCTATAATCCCAGCAGTTTGAGAGGCCAAGGTGAGAGGATTGCCTGAGACCAGCCTGGGCAACTTGGTGAGACCTCATCTCTACCATAAATCAAAATAATTAGCTGGGTATGGTAGCACATGCCTGTAGTTCTAGCTACTTAGAAGTCAGAGGTGGAAGATCGCCTAAGCCCAGCAGGTCGAGGCTTCAGTGGCCGTGAGCAGCATGCCACTGCACTCTAGCCTGGGCAACAGAGTGGGAGGCTAGGGTGAGCGTATTGCCTGAGCCCACGGATTCGAGGCCAGCCTGGGCAACTTGGTGAGACCTCGTCTCTACAATAAATCAAAAAATTAGCTGGGCGTGGCAGCACAGGTTCGTAGTTCCGGCTACTTGGAAGGCTGAGACAGAAGGATTGCCGGATCCCAGTGGGTCGATGCTGGGGTGGCCGTGAGTGTGCCACTGCATTCCAGCCTGGGCAACAATGGAGTGAGACTCCAACTCCTCCCCCCCAAAAGAAAAAGAAACACTGTATTTCCTTTTGACTTTTCAGACTTTGCATGTCTTGCATCGATGTAGGATGTCCCAACACAACTCCCTCTTCCTAACTTCCTTGACCACAGTGGAGCATAGTAGAAACATTATGAATCTGAAATTAGAGAATTTGTGTTTGAGTCTTGCTCTTCCAGCTATTAGCTGGGTCTGGCTGTTCCGAGTCTCAGCCCTCATGTAATAAATAGAAGCAATAATTATCCTTGGAGTTGTGTGAGAATCAAATGAAGTGATGCCTGTGAACTGTCAAGCTCTACATAGACATTAATATCTTCTTTGTTCCTCTCTCCCTCCCTCTTCCCCGCCTTCCCTACGTCTTTTCTCCTCTTCTGTCATTGCTTCTTACATCTGGTAGAAATCCAAGTACCATTTGATTCAGCCCAAGTAAAAATATATGAAATTGCTTTTAAACTATACACAAGTATTATTAATACTCTTTTCTGTCAGTGTCATTTCCACCTTCAAATTGCCTCTCAGAATCTCATACCTTGATGTTGTAGATTGTTATTTGATTCTTCGTTTACCTAACTTTCCATGTGTTTATGTCCTGTCTCCTCTATTAGATTCCAAGCATTTTATTTGTTTGTTTATTTATTTGTTTAATGATGATGATTATTTTTAGAGTTGGGGTCTTGGCTGTGTCACCCAGGCTGGAGTGCGGTAGCATGATCACAGTGCACTGTAACCTCAAACTTCTGACCTCAAGGAATCTTGCCACTTAGGCCACCCAAAGTCTTGCAAGCATGAGCCACTGCAACTGGCCGAATCCCAAGGTTTAAGAGTCATGTTTCATACTTATTTGTACCTTCTCACACAAGTTTCATAGTTCCTTGCAGACAATCAGTATTTACTGGTTAATGGCTTTGCTATGTCACTGCCCAATCCAATGAAAGAACACAGTATTTAAGACAGGGTAGGTGGTTCAGAGTGTCTGTTGTGCAGGATTCAGAGGTGAGGCTCTAGGGAGAAGGCTGGGTGCTAGGCAGAAGCCAGTTACCAAAAATCTTGTATGAGGAAATTTGGAATTTTGCCTTTAACAGATGGAAAGATGTTGAGTGATTTTTCAGTAAGGAAATTACATTATTGGAATTCTGCTTGGAATTTTATTTGGCCCTTAACTCCCAGAGCTTAGTACAGTACTTGACAATTGCACTGCCAATTTATGTTCAATTGCTAGACGTAGTTTTACTGCTCCATGGAATAGTCTTCAATTGTTTAGTTATTCTGAAGATGAAATATTATCCCTTAGGGAAGAAACAGACCCCGTCTGGAGACCAGTATTTCTACCTACCTGGGAACAAAAGAAAAGAAAACAATTCCATGCCAGATTATAAGTCATAAACTCTTAGTTTCTGAAAAACCTAAAGACTTTCTGCAGAAAATTCTATGGGGTCCCCAGGAAGGTTGGTTTTTTCTTTTTCTTTTCTTTTTTTATTTGAGTTGGAGTCTCACTCTGTCACCCAGACTGGAGTGCAGTGGCCGCTCCCTGCCACCGCAGCCTCGACCCCCTGGGCTCCAGCGATCCTTCCACCTCGGCCTTCCAAGTAGCTGGAACTACAGACGCATGCTACCACGCCTGGCTAGTTTTTGACTTATTGTAGAGAGGAGGTCTCGCCAAGTTGCCCGGGGGGGTCTTGAACCCGCAGGCTCAGGCAATCCACTCACCTCAGCCTCCCAAAGCGTTGAGATTACAGGCTGAGCCACCAAGCCCGGCTAGGTTGGTTTTTTCTAATTACCCTCCTTGTGTGTGGTGTGTGTTTGTTGTTAGGTGCTACCCAGACCCTTTTCTTCCAGCACTAGTCCTGGTTTTTGTTTGAGGAGCCATCTCCCTCTCACTCTCATCCACTGGGACCCCATGCCTGGACCAAAGACAATCAAAGCCTGGCATTCTCCTGATTACTGCGGTAGGCTCAGGGATGGCTGCTCAGAGCCCACACCTCTCCATCCTGGGTCTTCGGTCTGAGGGATTGGGATGAAGACTCTTTCTGGTGAACTATGAACCTGGAAGTATCCACTGCTGAGGTTCCCAAGGTCAACTTAGTACCACCAGTAGAGAGCCTGTCGGAGAGCACAGCGAACTCACACAGAACGTGGAGGAGAACCAAGTTCTGGAGACAGCCTTGGAGCCCTGGACTTTCAGCTACAGGATGTCTTAGTATAAATCCCTAAATAAGCAGCGCCTGAGGCAAGGGTTTTGTGCCATCACTTTCATAGGGAATGAAGTCCCAGGAAGAAGGAGTAAGGGACAAAGAGAGTGAAACAGCTCTCTTTGGAGGGGGAGCTCTCAAAGGAGGGGGAAACAATTCAAGGTTGCACTGCCGAGCTGGCTGCTACAGAGTACAACCGCTTGATCCCATGGGTTGGTCCTTCAGGAAGTCATGTAACTGCATCCCAGGACAGTCCCTGGAGAGAAGAAAAGGGGGAGAGTTTATCCACTGGCTCCCATCAAAGGAATGGTCAAAGGATGCCTGTCAAGTTGCATAATTGCATTGCATAGCTATGCTGCACAGGCTGAGTCCTGACTCTCCAAGAGACCTACCTTGTCATGAGAGCAGGCCAGTGGCTCCTGCAGCCCTGTGCCTGTGGCATCCACAGATGCTTCATAAATATTTTACTGAACTGACTTTTCAAGTTTCATGAAATTCAGCATTCTGTCATCCAATCATTTGCATCTCCGAGTGTTTTGCCCAGTATGTGCTATTTTATTAACCTGTTACATGTTATCATTTGAGCAGTACCTACACAATCAATCACCAGATGATTTCACATGCTCAGTGACATCTGGATGCCAAAGCTACATCATTGTCCTGTTCTCAATTTGGTTGGGGGAGGGAAGTTAAAGGACATGGAAAATAGCTCCAGGGGATTCAGATATTGACTAACATAGGAATTCCAGAAATTAAGAATAGAGAGAAGAAGGAGAATTGAATAACTAAAGAAATCAGAGGGGGAAAGTCAATGTATCAACTAGATAAAAATGAAAGATTTGGCTAACATAATGAATAAGCTTGACTTAGTAGGTATCTGGGTTCTTTTAGGACTGTCCAAGGATAGACATTCTTTTCAGTTATCCATGGACTAGTTTTTAAATTGCCTATGAAATATGTCACTAAGAAAATTTCCGTAAATTCCCCAAAGTGAAAACTATATGACTAAAACTGTCCACAGAACATTAACACTATAAATTAACAACAAATATAGCAAACCTATTAACTTGCAATTGTAAAACTTTTTGAAACAGCTCTTATATGAAAAAGGAAATCTAAACTGAAATTACATGTAAATTGTAGTTAAACATGAAATTGAAACTAAAACAAGAGATTGTTTTAAAGTAACAACAATGTGGACACTATATACCAAATTCTACAGATGCAGATAAAGTGATCATCAAGGAAAATTTATTTAGAAAATAAGAAAAACTGAAACTAAGCTAACTAAACATTCGACCAGGATGCTAGAAAAAGAGAAGCAAAATAGACCTGAATAAATGGAATACAAGGATTAATAAAGATAAAGCAGAAATTGATGAAATATAAGCAAAAATCAGATGCCTATAGCAAAAGCTAATGACTGACCAATAAAGTAGATAATTTTTTTTTTCGTATTTTGTACTTTTACTCTATTTTATTTTTTAGAGATGAGGGTCTTGCTATGTTGCTCAGACTGGTCTCAAATTCCTGGTCTCCAGTGATCTTCCCACTTCAGCCTCCCAAAATGCCCTGACTATAAGCATTGCATGAGCCACCATGCATGGCCCAAAGTAGATAAAATTTTTATAAGTCTGATCAAAGGAGAGTGAACTCAGATTACTTTAGAAGTAAGAAAAAAACTAATTATAGAAACAGAGGTTATTAAATTTGCCATCCTCAGGGCAAATACCAAATATATGGGGAAATAGCTTATATTCCCGGATAAAAAGGCTCAATATTAAACAGATATAATTTTCCTCCAAATTAATTCCTAATGGCACTCCAGCAAGATATCTTATAAATATGTTGATTCTAAAATTCATCTGGAAGAGTAAATGTACAAGTATAACCAAGAACATTTTGAAATAGAAAAATAAAAGAGATATACTTCCTAGTGTATAACAAGGCATATAACAAAGATATAATAATAATTATGTGATATTATGTAAGAATAGTCAAATGCATGAGGAAGCAAAACAGAGGGACCTGAAATACATCTTGTATAAACAGAAGCTTAGTTTATAATAATAATGGTGATCACAGTCTGTGGGGGGCAATGGTGTTGGAACAACTGGCTATCAATTTTAGGAGAAATAAGTTATGTCCCATCATACACAAAAATTCCAGGTGGCTTTAAGATAAAAACATTTTTAAGATATTAGTAGGGATAGATCTTTCTAAGGAAAGCCCCAATACTAAAAGCCAAATAATAGATTAACAGATATTCTACAGGCAAACAGATTTGTCTGTTATAACAGATTAACAGATAAACATTTAAATTGTTGGTTTAACTAAAAAAAAACCCAGAAGCAATCATAAAGGACAATTGGCCAACTGAGACGAACTCCAGGTTCAAGCAATTCTCTCACCTTGGCCTCCCAAAGTGCTGGGATTACAGGCATGAGCCACCATGCCTGGCCCTTACTTCTTTATGTAGTGTTTGTTTCCCAAAAAAGCTTTTTTTAGTTCAAACTATTGTCTCTTACAAAAAAACGAGAACAGAATGCTCATACCCCACCTATATGTCCTACATTCCAAAACCAATAATTTATCGCTTTGGAAGAGGTCTGACCTTTGTGCATTTTGAAATAACCATTTGTTACAACAATTCAGTACACGCTTTGGTTAAAATGGTTCTAATTCAACCCAAACATTCTCCCTAATAGAAAGAGAGCTTGCCCTTTTGTGATTTTCTGTTTTCCAGTGTCTGATTTCCCTTCCATAAGCACCAGTCCATAGGACTGCTCTTTGTAAAGTGCTCTCCTGGGTGCAAGGGAGAGGGGAGACCGAATAAGCCCCAGGTTAGTGGGAGAGACAGATACTTCCTAAACCAGAAACTCAGGAGTCCCCTGGGACACCCCCTTTTGCTCACTGGGCCCACCAACATGCCTTCCTACCTAAGGGTCTAGTCCATATGCTGCTGCCCAGGCCATGAGCACCTCTCCCTGGACCACTGCACCTGCCGCTCATTGGCTGCCCTGCCCCCACTCCAGCTTCTGTTGGTAACCCATTCTCCATCCCACAACTGAGGGATGGATCTTTTAAAATTATTATTATTCAGTATCATTTATTTATTTTGTAGAGATGAGGTCTCACTATATTGTTCAGAGTGGTCTCAAACTCCTGGGCTCAAGCAGTCCTCCCGCTTCCACCACCCAAAGTGCTGGGATTACGGGTGTGAGCCACTGTACCCAGCTGGGATGGATCTTTTAAAAATGCAAATCAGGCCAGGCAGTCTCCACTGATGGGCTATAAAGTCACAGGGGAGGGTGTCTACTTTGCTCCCCATAGTATCCTTGGTGCCTCATACAAGGGCTCAGTAGGCACTTGTTGAGTGAATGAATGAATGCATGCATGATCCAGTTATAGTACCAGACTGCAGCAGGGCAACAGTTGCTGTGGGGAGGCTGCCTTTGACTGGGAGGTGGAGAAGGCAGGGCCTTTTTTTTTCTTTTTCAAAAAAAAAGAAAGAAAGCAGAATTAGACTTGAAAGGAGGTTGTCACTCCATGGGCAGGGACTGGAAAAGGACATTCCAGACTTAGAAGCTGCAGGAGTCTGAGGCAGACTCCTGCAGCTGTCAGGTCCGAGTGGGGAGAGGCAGCGACAAGGCTCCGATTGTGGGTGAGCTCAGCCTGGGAGGGGCTCCGCATACCAAAAAAGGCTTGGACTTTATTCTGGAGGTGATGGGGAAGCCAGCGAGGTGTGTTAGCCAATATCCCCAATCCCTTCCCTTTGGACCCCTTTGCCTAACTATGCAGAGCTAAGTCAGGCATGGTGACTCACGTCTGTAATCCCAGCACTTTGGGAGGCGGAGGCGAGGGGATTGCCTGAGCCCAGGAGTTCGAGAACAACCTGGGTAACTTGGCGAGACCTCATCTCTACAAAAAAAAAATTAGCTGGGTATGGTGGTGCATGCCTGTGGTTCCAGCTGCTTAGAAAGTTGAGGTGGAAGGATCACCTGAGCCCAGCAGGTTGAGGCAGCAGTGGCCATGAGTGTGATAGTGCACTCCAGCCCGGGGGACAGTGATACACCAACTCAAAAAAAAAGAAAGAAAGCAGAGTTAGACTGGTAGAAAGAGGGAGACACACGCCCCAGAGCCACTGCACTCCTCCAGAAAGGGCCCAGGACCCCAGTCTCAAGGGTGGATGCTGGAGGGAAGAGTTGAGGGGACAGGCACCCATGCATGAGAGTGACATGTTGACAGAGCTGCTGGACAGTGCCTGGTTGTGCCCTCTTCCTGTGTTTCTTCTAAACACTTTGCTTTCCTTGAGACTCTTGAGAGGTGAAAAGCCCTTTGCCTCTCGAGTGCCATGTCGGGCATAAACAGGTTCTACTTTGTCCAAAGCCAGGCGAAGCCATCTCCTTCTGAACAGAGGCCAAGGGGTGATGGGAGTTCAAGGTCGCACCAGGCTGGATGCAGTGGCTCATACCTGCAATCCCAGCACTTTGGGAGGCCCAGGCCAGAGGATTGCTTGAGCCCAGGAGTTTGACACCAGCTTAGGCAACATAGTGAGACCCCATCTCTACAAAATCCCAAAATTAGCCGGGCATGGTGGCATGCGCCTGTAGTTCCAGCTATTTGGGAGGCTGAGGTGAAAGGATCAACTGAGCCCAGGAGGTCAAATCTTCAGTGAGCCATGATTGTGCCACTGCACTCCAGGGAGACACAGTGAGACCTCGACTCACAACCAGAACACAACAGGTGGCATCATACTCTGAGGTCTCACAGTCTCACCTTGAAGTTACCAGTGTCCCTGCTGCAGGCACTCACTCCTGGCCCAAGGCAGATTGAGGAAGAAAGTGCCCACTGGGCCTGGCCAACAGCTTCCCTGGGCCTAGACCCCCATCTCTACACACACAAAAAGCCTTTCCTGGCTACTCCACTGATGTTTCCAAACTTTCAAAGTGTCAAGACCACGGAGGCCTACTGGCACCTAAGTGTCCCATCCTGCTCTCTAGGCTAGAAAGTGTGCTTCAATTCAACAGCAGGCACTGAGCGCCAACTCTATGCCAAACCCGGGGTAGGCTCTTGAGTTATAAAGAGGAATAATGTGGTAGGCTGGGTTCGGTGGCTCAGCCTGTAATTCCAGCGCTTTGGGAGGCCGAGACGAGTGAATTACCTGAGCCTGCAGGTTCGAGACCCGCCCAGGCACCTTGGTGAGACCTCATCTCTACAATAAATCAAAAAATCAGCCGGGTGTGGTAGTGTATGCCTGTAATTCCGGCTACTTGGAAGGCTGAGGCTAAAGGATCACGGAGCCCAGCAGGTTGAGGCTGTGGTGGCCGGGAGCGTGCCACTGCTCTCCAGCCTGGGCAACAGAATGAGACTCCAACTCAAAAAAAAAAAAAAGAGGAATAATGTATGATTGCATGATTACATCAAGAGACATGCAGCCTAGAGAGGGAAACAGATACAAACAGACACTGTCAGGGCACCAGAAAGACCTCTGATGACGTCAAGTTCTAGTGGGATCCATCTGACTTTTTACTTTTTATGCAACTGCCATATATAGTGCATGACCTATAATGCATGACCCAACATTTTGCCATCTTTGGAATCCTTGTTCGTTTGTTTGTTTAACAGAGGCAGGGGTCTTGCTATGTTGTCCAGGCTGGTCTCAAACTCCTGGCCTCAGTGATCCTCCCACCCCAACCTTCCAAAGTGCTGGGATTATAGGCGTGAGCCAGCTGACTTAACCTAGAATTCTTGTTTATTTTATTTTTTTCCTAGTAATATTTTGCAGTTTGAAATTAATTTGGTTGGCTTGACTACCAAGATGGCTAGATATGCTTTAAAGTCTCCTCAAAATTCCTCTGCGTTGTCAACCAGTTCAGTCTTCTCTGAATTAAATCTGCCCCATCCCCTGCTCATCTGGAAAAGGCAGGTGAGCAGGAAGCTGGCAGAGGAAGAAGCCAAGATGCAGCTTCTTAAGAGCAGGCAGGAGTGCCCTTGACTGCAAATATGTCCTTGAGAAGGGCCTGGAACACCACTGCTGGAACTTGATCCCTTTGAAGGTGCATGAGCCGCTGGGAGGAATAACATCTTCAATATTAACCACTTATCAACTCTAACAGATTTCTTTAGAGGCTGGTGTGATGGCTCATGCCAGTAACCCCAGCACTTTGGAAGGCTAAGTTGGGGAGGTCACTTGATGCCAGGAGTTTGAGATCAGTCTGGGCAACATAGTGAGACTCCAGTTTCTACAAAAAAAAAATTTTTTTTAATTTAAAATTGTGGGGTACAATTCAGGACTAGGTATACAGATATTCACCGTGCAGGTACCCTTATCGATGAGGTGCAAAAAAAATTTTTAAAGGGATTTCTTTATATCCAGCAGGGTCCCAGGATGTGCTGAGAGAGAGCAGAGAAGGGCTGCCAGCCTCCCAGGCAGGTCTGCCCTGTTGCTCAGATTCTGAGCGTGTCAGTTACTTGCTGTGTAACAGCCAAAAGCAGTGGCTCGCTGCTTCTCAAGTGCTGTGTTGTTCACTGGGGCAGATCCGCTGGTCTCACCTGGGACTTCTTGTGGCTCCAGCCATTTGACTCGGTCGGGGACTAAGCCAACCTCATTCACGTGTCTGGCAGTGGGTGCTGGCTGTCAGCTCTCCAGGGGGCTCTTGGGTCTTCTCCAGGGTATAGTGGTCTCAAGGTTAGGAGAGGGTAGTAGTGGAAGGTGGAAGACCCCTTTAGGTCTCAGCTCCAGAATTTGCTTGTGCATCGTTATTTCCACATTCTTTTTTTTTTTTTTTTTTTTGGTCGGGGTCTCATTCTGTCACCCAGGCTGGAATGCAGTGGCTCAATCATGGCTCATAAGAGCCTCGACCTTTGGGGCTCAGGCGATTCTCCCACCTCAGCCTCTCAGATAGCTGGGACTACAGGCACACACCACCATGCCTGGCTAATTTGTTTGATTTTTTTGTAGAGACGAGGTCTCACTATGGCTGTAATCTCAGTGCTTTGGGAGGCCAAGGCAGGAGAATACCCTGAGGCCAGGAGTTCAAGACCAGCCTAGGCAGCATAGCAAGATCCTGTCTCTACAAAATTTAAAAAAAATTATTCAGGGATGGTGACACATACCTGTAATCCTAGCTACTGAGGAGGTTGAGGCAGGAGTATCACTTGAGCCCAAGCGTTCGAGGTTACAGTGAGCTATGATTGCAGCACTGCCCTCCCATATGGGCGACAGAGCGCTACCCTGTCTCTAAACAAAATGACGTGGAGTGTAAAGTGTTCGCTCAGGAGAGAAGAGGAGAGGCGTTGTAAGTCTCCTATTATTTTGCCAGTATCTTCTTTGATGATCTTGCTCAAGGTCCTGTGAACTTTTGCCAGCAAGGACACAGTATACAGGTTTAGTTCTCTTGACTTCACAGAGGCCATCAAGCTACATAGTTGCTACTTGGCTGACCCTCTTGAGTTGTTGAGGCATGTTCTTCACCAGGTCCAGTGGTGTGTTGAAAAACTGGGTGATGGCTCAGGGATGGGGGACCCTGGTTTGTAGCATTTGCCAATTTCTTCTTTTTGTTTGTTTGTTTTTTGAGTCAGAGTCTCACTCTGTCACCCGGGCTAGAATGCAGTGGCACACTCGGCCACCACAGCCTCAACCTGCTGGGCTCTGGCAATCCTTCCACCTCAGACTTCCAAGTTGCTGGAACTACAGGCGTGTGCCACCACACCCAGCTACATTTGCCAATTTCGATGGTGTAAATGCTCCTATTATGGTCAATTTGAAGCTACCAATGTGACATCACTGCACAAGAAGCTCAAAATAGTCATGCATGAGTGACGCCACATCTTTTCCTTATCTCTGGAATTTTCTAGAAAAAGTGAAGACATTTTTTTTAAACATCAACCTTTCTAGGTGCCAAAAGAACAAAGTATGTTAAGAAGACAGAGTCTTGTCTTGGCATGCTGGGAATTCTACAGCTGTTATGCAGGCTTGAAAACAAGGGAGGGGTGTGAGCACCCCTGGTGATATGTTTGTGTGGACACAGGTGACTTCTGGACGGGCATTCACCTAACTAATGGTGGTTATTTCTGGAGGTGATGGTGGGTGGAGAAGAGGGACCTTTCTTGATATGTTTCTTTGCCACCCTGACTTTTTTTTTAGTGAATGTGCACTCGATTTATTATTAAATAATCGAAACTAAGTAAGAATGCATAGGCCGGGTGCAGTGGGCTCATGCCTATAATCCCAGCACTTTGGGAGGCCGAGGTGAGAGAATTGTCTGAACCCACGGGTTTGAGACCAGCCTGGGCAACTTGGCAAGAACTCATCTCTACAATAAATAAAAAAATTAGCTGGACATGGTGGCACATGCCTGTAGTTCCAGCTACCTGGAAGGCTGAGGCAGAAGGATCTCCTGAACACAGCAGGTCAAGGCTATGGTGGCCGGTAGCGTGCCACTGCCCTCCAGCCTGGGCGACACAGTGAGACTCCTACTCAAAATAAATTGAATTTGACAGACTATCTGATTCAGGAAGACATAATCCCAGATAAATTAGGGAATTTGCCTGGTCAGGAGAACAGCTAACAGCAGGACTCAGGGCTTTGAACTTCCGGTGTAGAACCCTTTTTTTTTTTTCCTCCAGTTTCCAGCTACCCCATCTTCACACAGCCTCAAATCAGGAAGAACGTGAGGGTTTTCCCACCAAAAGGCTATAGAAGTTTGGAAAGCCTCACCTTGGAAGAGTGGTCACAGGTCAGAAGGCAGCCCACTGGTCCCCAAAGGGCAAAAGCATAGAACCCCTCAGGGACAGACCCCATGGCGCCCATAGCAAGTCCGACCACCACTAGTGTCATTTAGCATGACACAGAGGAGGTTGTGGAAGTCTCTGGTCCGTATCGTGGGCTTGAAAAGTCCTTCCCACCAATCTATTTCTGGACTTTCTTCTTGGGAAACTTTATCACTGGTACTACACGGATTCACTTAAAATTCTTCCCTGGGGGTGGTGATTCGTGTTTGTAGCCCCCAGTTACGCAGGACACTGAGGCAGGAGGATTGTTTGAGGCCAGGAGTTCAAGGCCAGCCTGAGCAACATAGTGAGACCCCCTATCTCTAAAAAACAAAATCATTTTTGAGAGTTTAGTGGTTTTTTGCTTTGTTTTCTCCCCTTTTTTGTGCCCTTCTACTTAAACAGCCTTTGGACTTCAGCAAAGTAAGCACAAGGCCAACCAAATGCAGCCCCCAAACAAGCATCAACAAATTAATGAAAATAACACACAAATGGCAAGCTTACCTCACAAGGGGAGGAGGAGACCCCCTTTTTTTTTTTTTTTTTGGAGTCTCATTCATTGCCCAGGTTGGAGTGCAGTGGCAAGCTCATGGCTACCGCAGCCTCGACCCGCTGGGCTCTGGCGATCCTTCTGCCTCAGCCTTCCAAGTGTGTGCTCCCAGGCCCAGCTGATTTTTTATTTATTGTAGAGATGAGGTCTTGCCAAGTTGCCCGGGTGGGTCTCAAACCTGTGGGCTCAGGCAATCCACTCGCTTGGTCTCCCAGAGTGCTGGGATTACAGGCTGAGCCACCGAGCTCGGCCAGACCCTCGTTTTGAAGGAAAGGTCTTGTCTTGTTTGGGACAGATGTGGGAGGAGGGCCCCAGAGAAGAGCACCAGCAGACCAAGCCAAATGAGAACTGAAGGAGAGAACTGTTGCTGAAAAGAAAAGGTGCTTGAAATGCTGGTGCTTCCCTCAATTCTGAGCAGAGTTCAAGGCTAAATGGGACTAGCTGGAGCCCCATAGGGGAGAGTTCCTTTCCAAGCCGGGCCGATCCATAGGGGCCACACCATCCAAGCACTTGGAAGTAAAACCATTTCAGCTTTCATAGTTTGTTTGTTTGTTTGTTTTTTCTGAGTTGGAGTCTCACTCTGTCACCCAGACTGGAGTGCAGTGGCCGCTCCCGGCCACCACAGCCTCGACCTGCTGGGCTCCAGCAACCCTTCCGCTTCAGCATTCCAAGTAGCTGGAATTACAGGCGTGCGCTACCATGCCCTGCTAATTTTTTTATTTATTGTAGAGATGAGGTCTCACCAAGTTGCCCAGGTGGGTCTCGAACCCGCGGGCTCAGGCAATCCACTCACCTCAGCCTCCCAAGGTGCGGGATTACAGGCTGAGCCACCGAGCCCGCCTTTTTTTTTTTTTTTTTTTGAGTCAGAGGTCTTACTCTGGCACCCAGACTGGGGGGGCAGTGGTATAATCACAGCTCACTGCAGCCTTGATCTCCTAGGCTCAAGCAATCCTTCCACCTCAGCCTCCTGAGTAGCTGGGACCATAGGTGCATGCCACCACACGCAGCTGATTTATTTATTTTTTATTTTGTAGAGAGGAGATCATACCATTTCCCAGGCTGGTCTCGAACTTCTGGACTCAAAAAATCCTCCTGGCTCAGCCTCCCAAAGTACCAGAATTACAGTCATGAGCCACCATGCCTGGCCCAACCTTCATACGATTCTAGAAGCAGTGTGCATTTTCTGCTTTATTCTAGCTCCTTGGGTGTATGTGTCTGCTTCCTTGCTAGGCTGAAGTGTCCTTGAGGGCAGCGTCCATATCTTATTTGCCTTGATATCTCTCAAAGTGCCTGTCAGAGTTGCTCACTCTTGGCAAGTGACTGATACACGTGTTGAATGCAGAAATCAAACTCAAAGCAACACATCTATTGCAAATGGACTTCACTACTAGCTGGTTTTTTGGGGGTTTTTTGGGAGGGGTGAACCTGGAGAGTTGGGGTTGGGTAGGAAATCACAGATTAAAAAATGATCAGAATGTGTCCCTGCCTCAGAGAGCTTACAGTAAGCCCAAGCTAGACTTGGACATGGATCTGGGTGGCTTACCCCTTGGGGCCTATTATCTTCTACAGGTTGAGTCCCCACTTGAGTCCCAACTTGTCCCCTTCTGTCCCTCGCCCTCCTGGGGTCACTTCAGCCCAACCTCAGACCAGGAGAACATGTGTGGAAGGAGGGTCCACGTTGCAGCAGCTGCGAGGACTGATCTGAGCTCTGACACACCAAGCAGTTTCCAGGCAATGGAGGAGGAGGCCCAGGCCAGGGTCCAGGGGTGGGGATTGGGCAGGATCTAGCCAAAGCCCTTAGGGAGTGCCAAAGGGCAAACTGGAGAAAGCAGGTTCCGGTGCCAGGCCCTCAAGGCAAGAGGAGGGCCGGGAGTGGGAAGGCCCAGGTGGCCTGGAATGGAGCGGGAACAGGTTGAGCCGGAAGTGAGAAGGCCGTCGCCTTGTGATGACCTGGAGCCTCGGCAGCTGTGAAGGCGTGGGTGGGCTGGGTCAGCACAGACGCTCAGGGCAGGACAGACACCTGCTCCCTGGCTATGGAGCTTCCGCCATGCTGCTCACAACCAAGCCCACCAGGTAGGAAGAGCCCTGGGCCTGAACATCCTAAACTCTGCTCTGCCCGTGAGCCCTGCTCCCTGACTAAGTTTTTGTCCATCAGCTACAAACTGAATAAAAAAAGAATATAAATGAACTTTCTGTAACGTTCTATTTCGTTTCCAATTTAAGTGGCTACCTATTCTGGGATTATGGCTGTTTTACCTTTGGGGATAAGACGGCTTTTGTTTTTTTGTTTTTTGGTTTTTTTTGAGTTGGAGTCTCACTCAGTCGCCCAGACTGGAGTGCAGCGCAACCTCGCCTGCTGGTCTCCGGCGATCCTTCCGCCTCAGCCTTCCGAGTAGCCAGAATTACAGGCATATGCTACCACATCCGGCTGATTTTTTGATTTATTGTAAAGATGAGGTCTCGCTGCCCAGGCGGGTCTCGAACCCGCGGGCTCAGGCAATCCACTCACCTCAGCCTCCCAAAGGCGTGGGATTACAGGCTGAGCCACCGAGCCCGGCGAGACGGCTTTTGTTTTATGAGGTCACAGTGAGGGCGAGTGTAGGCTTTTTGGGTTGCTTGAATTGCCTCACTTGGGTACATTACAAGGCGGGCAATATTGGTTCCCAGATTTATGAGGGAGGATTTTAATAAAGCGTCCAATCCCAGGCTGGTCCCCTCTCCTCTGAGAAACTGAAATCCTGTCTCTGAACCCAGGCTGCCAAAATAATATCACCGTCAGCAGCCACCACCACGACCCCTGGATGGCATGCACTTTGAGCCGAGCGAGATGGCAGCCTGTTCACACGCCAACTGATTCCTCCCCAGTTTTGACCTGTTGGCTGCTTTAGTTTGCTGAATCTCTTGATCTGGTCCTCCTGCTCTGACCTATCCCACCGTCAGTTGAATATCACCTCTGATGGCTTTCTTGGGCAGGTTTCCCAGGTCACGTCGTGAGATGAAGTTGCTGTCATAAACAGAAGCGCATAAAAGTGCTTCCCCACTAAGGTGGAAGCAGCCTTGGTTTCCAATTCTCTTTGCCATTGCTATGAAGTGTCCCCTTTCTAACTGCTGCTGTGAGTCTGACCCATTGACTCTGGCCAACCTTCGACAAATGTGTATTCCCTGGATGCCGGCTACTTCCCTGGTGGCTGATTTTGCCTGCAACTTTGCAGGCACCTTCCCTCAGTTCAGAGATCTCATCCCCACTGATTTCCAACTGCATATTTTATTCTTTCCTGACTCCATTCAACCAAGGTGCCCGGAGTTAAGGAGGGCAGTCTCTGGGTCCTATGTATTGCTGGTGTGTGTGACACTTTAAGAAGGTGAGATCTGAGGGACACTAAGATCTTCCTGTACCTTGATATCTAAAAAGCCTCCAACTTAAGCCAGGTGTGGTGGCACATGCCTGTAGTCCTAGCTACTCAGGAGGCTGAGGCAGGAGGACCACTTGAGGCTAGGAGGATGAGGCTGCAGTGCACTCTGATTAAGCTTGTGAATAGCCACTGCACTCCAGCCTGGGCAATACAGTGAGACCCTGTCTCCAACAAATAAAATTAAAAAAATTTTAAAGTCCACAATTAGAGTCACCAAAAGGTTTGAGTCGAAAGCTTTGTCTCCAGTGCCTGATTGAGCCTATTGAAACCTGAGGAAAAAGGACAAATCGTAATACAGGTTCTGTGTTCACTGAGAAATTTGATATTTTGTTTCTTATAGATTTTTGGCATGAATTTATGTGTTTAAATATATTACATTAGGCCGGGCTCAGCAGCTCAGCCTGTAATCCCAGCACTTTGGGAGGCCGAGGCAACTAGATTGCCTGAGCCCATGGGTTCAAGACCAGCCTGGGCAACTTGGTGAGACCTTGTCTCTACAATAAATCAAAAAAATTAGCCAGGCGTGGTAGTGAATGCCTGTAGTTCCAGCTACTTGGAAGGCTGAGGCGGAAGGATTGCCAGAGCCCAGCAGGTTGATGCTGGGGTGGCCGTGAGCATGCCAGCACTCCAACCTGGGCGATGGAGTGAGACTCCAACTCAAAAAAAAATATTGCATTAAAATATCATTTATCAACTGGGCTCGGTGGCTCAGCCTATAATCCCATGCCTTGGGAGGCTGAGGTGAGTGAATTGCCTGAGCCCGTGGGTTCAAGACCCGCCTGGGCAACTTGGTGAAACCTCATCTCTACAATAAATTTAAAAAACAAGCAGGGTGTGGTAGCGTGCGCCTGTAGTTCCAGCTACTTGAAAGGCTGAAGTGGAAGGATCACCAGAGCCCAGCAGGTCGAGGCTGAGGTGGCCGGGAGTGGCCACTGCACTCCAGTCTGGGCGACAGAGTGAGACTCCGACTTAAAATATATATATATGTATGTATGTGTATATATATATATATATATATAATTTATCTTGGTTATTGAGTTTTCTGGCACGCCCTTAAATGTGCCTAAAGCAAGTGCCTCACCTCGTCATAATCCTGGCCCAGTTATGTCTTACGAGAACTTAAAGAGAATTACCTGTTACCAAACTCCTACTCTAACAACATGGTCAGCTAATTAGATGAGCTAGTTGATACCAGCCCCACCAGTCAACACAGTCTCTCCCCTGACCCTCGTCCACCCCAAAAGTAGAGTCCTGCCTCAAAATTCCTAGCCAATGGCTGGCTATATTTCTACTCCCCAAATCTATACCGCCAAATCCTTGCTGACTGCCCGGTTGGGCCTCGTGCAGACACTGTCAGACCCTCTGACTATTGTCCATGGCGCCAGGAAGGAGAGCCATCTGCTGCCCAACCAGCTCCCTGGTCCACCCGACTCCTACCCGTGTATGGGCATCCTGTGTATGGGCCTTTCTCCCCCCTCCAAGTCTTCCTTTGCTGCTTGCTCGAATCTTTCTCTAACAAATACCCCACCCCTGTGTGAATCTTTCTGCTTTCTGTGTATCCTGCCTCCCCCACACCAAGTAAACATGAGTCAAATACTGAGCTCTTGTCCCAGGCCTGGAGTTGTTGCCTTGGTAACCACGGACGCATACCCTGTGCCTACGCTTCACTGTGTTAAACTCCCCATAGCCATACGAGGTAGATACTGTTGTCATCTCAATTTTACAAATCAGCAAACTAAAGCCCAGAGAGGCCAAGTGACTTGTCCAAGGTCACACATATAGGAAGTAGCAGAGAGGGCCTCTGAACCTAGATAACAGAGCCCAACTCTTAGCTACCATGTTGCCTGGCATATTCTTAAAGCCTAAGAATATGGAATGAGATGAGTCTTGAATTCAAATCTCAGCTTTTTGGCTTATGAGCCCCATTGGGGTGTCACTGTTGTGCTCTGAGTCTCTTTTCCCTCATCTTGCATGACTTTGTAAGAATTGACATTAGACTTTCAATGCACAGGAGACTCCATTATCATCCCCATTCTTTCCTGCGTTAAAACCCCAGCAACCACAAACATGTCACGGGTAGGGCCTATGCCATTTAATATCGCACTCTGGAAATGTCAGTAACAGCTGGAAAGAATAAACTCAGTTCTTTTTTTTTATTTGAGTTGGAGTCTCACTCTGTCACCCAGGCTGCAATGCAGTGGTACAATCATGGCTTACCACAGCCTTGACCTCTCGGGCTCAGGCAATCCTTCTACCTCAGCCTCCTGAGTAGCTGGGTCTATAGGCACATGCCACCACACCTGGCTAATTTTTTTTTTTTTTTTTGAGTTGGAGTCTCATTCTGTTGCCCAGGCTGAAGTGCAGTGGCACACTCACAGCCACCCCAGCGGTGACCTGCTGGGATCTGGCGATCCTTCTGCATTGGTCTTCCAAGTAGCTGGAACTACAGACACACTGCGACGTCAGCTAATTTTTGATTTTTTTATTGTAGAGAGCGGTCTCGCTAAGTTGCCTGGGCTGGTCTTGAACACGTGGCCTCAGGCAATCTACTGGCCTCAGCCTCCCAAAGTGCTGGGATTACAGGCTGAGCCACTGAGCCTGGCCTCATGTTTTTGTTTTTGTTTTAATAAAGACGAGGTCTTGCTATGTTGTCCAGGCTGATCTCGAACTCCTAGGCTCAAGCGTTCCTCCTGCCTTGGCCTCCCAAAATGCTGGGATTACAGGCGTGAGCCACCGTGCCTGGCCGAGAATAAATTTGATTCTATCTTTAAAGCATTTTACTGCCAGTGGAAGAGGTGAAGCTCGATATTTGAAGGTCTGAAACATGGACTCTGGAGGTCGGCTACTGAGGGCGGAGGCAAGACTCTGCAATCATATGTGACTTTGATGGGCAAGTTTCCTAACCTCTTCATGCTTTATTTACCTCATCTTTGCGGGAAGGAAGGGGATAATAATAATAATAATAATAATAGCACCTACCTTGTGTGGGTTGCTGCTGATTAGAGTTAACACGCATGTAACATCCTAGAACAGGGTGTGGAACATACTCTGCAAAGCGTCAACTGTGACCAGCCTTCTGTTAAGGTCAACTGGGATGTTACCACCACTTTGCACTTGAGGAAATGGGGACCCCAAGGGGTTGGAAGATTTGCTCAATATCCCACAGTGTTTGTAGAGTGGACCCCAAATGGAAACTCAGAGCCTCGGATGAAAAGCTTGCGCCTCCTCTGTCTCTTCCATTGGTTTCTTTCCATTGGTTTATTTCCATTTCTTCCGTGCCGCTGGCTCTGATTCCCAGCACACCCGTTCCAACCCCACGAATGTGCTCCTGTAAAAGTCAGGCTCCTCCTAATGAGCACTGCTGCTCTTCAGAGCAGACCCAGGCTGCCGGGGAGCTGCCCACCCCACAGGCCTGACAGGGCTCTGTGGAGCGCTGGCCTCCCGTAGGGAAGACATTGACCTCCATCAGGTGCCTAGGCACGCAAGCCCTGATCCCAAGAAGTGATGGGGGATGGGGGAGAGACTGTGGTCCATCCACGAGTGACGGATGAGCTGGGCTGGCCCTCATACCGGCCAGAGACTTGATTGTGGGAGCAACTAAGCCGCCTCCTGGTAGGCACTGGGGCCATGATGGTTGAACTAGGTTGTTACAATACACTGGTGACTCACTCCCAGGAGAGAGCCCTGTGGTGGGTTAAACTGTCTCAGAGCTGATTTGAGCCCCACCCCCAAGATGAACACTCTCCATTTGTTTACCGGGTCTCCAACAATAGTCACTATTCTCCCTCCCGACAACTCAATTACACAACCTTTCCCTCTTTTAGCCACCTACTGAAAATCTGTCTACACTGAGCACATGCCCCCCCCCACCATACCACCCAAAGCCTGGCTGGCACATCATCCTCATCTTTGTCGGGGACAGTCACTTCACTCACACTGGCTTCCCCCAAGATGCAGGGATTCACTCTCCTGCCTGAGCCCTCATGCCGGCAGGTTTTGTATCCCTCTGATATCTTCTCACCCACGCTGACCCCAAACTGAATCTAGACCTCAAATTATCCATCTTGTAATGTCTGTCCTGACTCTCCCAATGCCTCTTTGATCCAAAGTTCTTGGATTGATTCTTTTTTTTTTAAGGAATTGTTTCATTCTTTTAAAAAATATATATAAAGGCCGGTGCAGTGGCTCAAGCCTATAATCCCAGCATTTTGGGAGGCAGAGGCGAGAGGATTGCCTGAGCCCAGGGGTTCAAAACCAGCCTGGTCAACCTGGCAAAACCCCATCTCTACAATAAATCAAAAAATTAACTGGGCGTGGTAGTGCGTGCTTGTATTTCCAGCTACTTGGAAAGCTGAGGTGGAAGGATCACCTGAGCCCAGCAGGTCAAGGCTGCAGTGGCCGGGAGCATGCCATTGCACTCTAGCCTGGGCGACAGTGAGACTCCAACTCAAAAAAAAAAAAAAAAAAAAAAAAAATATATATATATATATATATATATATAAACATATAAAGTAGATGTATATTATAGAGAAAAGAACACAAATTACCATAATGTTGCTATCCAGAAATAATCTCTTTCAACATTTTTTAGGGTGTAATCTCTTGGGCCTGTCTCCCCACATTTCAAAGTTTATCTCTGTGTCCTTCCATGCTGGGGTACCTCTGACAGGTCCTATCATGGTGTCTAGAAGTTTGAAGATGTCACTCTTTTTTTTTTTTTTGAGAAGGAGTCTCACTCTGTCATCCAGGATGGAGTGCAGTGGCATGATCATGTCTTACCATGCCCATGATCTGCTGGGCTCAGGTGATCCTTCCACCTGAGCCTTCCAAGTAGGTGGAACCACAGGCACACACCATCCGGTTAATATTTTGAGTAATTGTAGAGACGAAGTCTTGCCAAGTTGCTCAGACTGGTCTTGAACCCCTGAACTCAAGCAATCCTTTCACCTCAGCCTCCCAGAGTGCTGGGATTACCAGCATGAGCCATTGCGCCCAGCTTTTTTTCTTTTATTTTTATTTATTTTTTTATTTATTTTTTGAGCTGGGGTCTCACTCTGTCGTCCAGACTGGAGTGCAGTGGCTGCTCCCGGCCACTGTAGCCTCGACCTGCTGGGCTCTGGCGATCCTTCCGCCTCAGGCTTCCAAGTAGCTGGAACTACAGGCGCACGCTACCACGCTTGGCTGATTTTTTGATTTATTGTAGAGATGAAGTCTCACAAAGTTGCCCAGGCGGGTCTTGAACCCGTGGGCTCAGGCAATCCACTCACCTCAGCCTCCCAAGGCGCGGGATTACAGGCTGAGCCACCAAGCCTGGCCTTTTTTTTCTTTTAATAGAGATGAGGACTTGTTACACTGCCCAGGCTGGTCTCAATCTCCTGACCTCAAACAATCCTCCTGCCTAGGCCTTCCAAAGTGCTGGGATTTCAGGTGTTAGCCATTGTGCCCAGTTTCAGATGCCGCTTCTTAGTGAGTTCTCTGACAAGGTAAAGTATACTCATCCATTTGCATGCAGATCTAGATAGTGGAATCACCTTCCTCCAGGCCTCTGCATAACTCCAGGTGAGAACACCTTGCCTATTTTTGGAATAGCCTCCTCCTGGTCCCCTGGCCTCCAGCCCATCATCCACATGGCCTAGAGTGAGCAGAACAAGACACTAACGCCATCAGATCACTCCTCTGCTTGCCACCTTCACTGGCTTTCCACCCTGATTTCGATAGATGCAGGACACTAGTTTGACATCCATGTCTCTTCATGACATAAGACTTTTTGCTTTTCCAGTGTCTTCCCTACCTCTCCACTGAGAGTATTCACTCTGTGCCCTCATCAGACAGTTTACTCTTCCTGGAATGGGACAGCTCTTTGTGCCCCAGGATCCTTGTATGTGCTGCTACCTCTGCCTGGAGTGAGTTTCTTTCCCCTTCCCTTTCCCTTGTCTGACTGATATTCCTACTCTTCCTTCAAGATTTAGTTCATCAAAGAAATGCAAATTAAAACCACACTGCGATACCACCTAACTCCAGTCAGGATGGCCACCATCAATAACTAAAAAAAAAAAAAAAAAACAGATGCAGGAGAGGTTGCACGGAAAAGGGAATACTACACTATCGGTGGGAGTGTAAACTAGTTCAACCTCTGTGGAAACAATGTGGTGACTCCTGAAAGATCTAAAAATTGACCTCCCATACGACCCCACAATCCTCCTTCTGGGAATATACCCAGAGAAACTCAAATCACTCTATGAAAAAGACACCTGCACACGCATGTTTATTGCAGCATTATTCACGATAGCAAAAACATGAAACCAACTGTGCTGCCCATCGAAAGAGAACTGGATTAAAAAAATGTGGTACATACATGATGAAATATTACGCAGCCATAAAGAAGGGCAAAATTATGAACTTCACAGCAACTTGGATGGACTTAGAGTCTATAATACTGAGTGATCTATCATAGAAACAAAGAACTGAGTATCACATGTTCTCATTCATAAGCAGACTCTGAACAATTATCATGATACTATAAGAAAGGGATTGGCAGTAGTGGGAAACTGTCAGGGGATGGAGGGCAAGACTGGCAGTAGTGGGAAACTGCCCGAGGAGGGCACACCTCATCAACAAGGGTACCTGCATAATGAACATCTGTATGCCTAACCCTGGCTAACCCCACATCTTTAAAATAAAAATAAAAAAATAAGAAGAAAAGACTTAGTTCAAGTGTCATCTCCTCTGGAAACCTTTCCTAGTCACCCCACCCCAATCTTATCCCATGTCACTTATGTGCTTCTCTTCTGTGGGGACATAACATGCTACTATTAGAATCTGACTCATTATTGACCGGACACAGAGAGACAGGGAACAAAGAGTGGCAGGACTCTATGCAAGGGACACAGGAGGGGTGATAAGAGGCGTGAGGAAGGAATGTGTGAAGCAGATGACCTCAGAGGAGGTGATATTTTAGCTGGGTATTGAAAGACACATAGAAATTCAGTAGATTGACAAGAGCAGAGTTTGTTGGGGAGAGCAATCTTTGCAAAAGGAGTAGGACATGCAAAGTGGGGCAGTGGAAGGAGAACCCACTTGCAGAACAGGGAGGCATTCTGAGTGATTAACTCACAGACATAGACCGGAATAGGCCAGTGGAGTGGCTCATGCTTGTAATCTCAGCTGTTTTGGAGGACAAACTGGGAGGATTGCTTGAGGCCAGGAGTTTGAGACCAGCCTGCACAACATAATGAGACCCCCATCTCTACAAAAAATAAAATTAGACAGGCATGGCGGCGTATGCCTGTAGTCCTATCCTCTTGGAAGGTTAAGACGGGAGGATCACTTGAGCACAGGAGGTCAAGGCTGCAGTGAGTTTTGATTGCACCACAACCTGGGAGACAGAAGGAGATGCTGTCTCTTAAAAAAAAGTCAGGTGTGGTGGCTCACACCTGTAATCCCAGCGCTTTGGGAGGCAGAGGTGAGAGAGAATTGCCTGAATCCAGGGGTTTGAGACAAGCCTGGGCAACTTGGTGAGACCTCATCTCTACAATAAATCAAAAAATTAGCCAGATGTGGTGGCACATGCCCGTAGTTCCAACTGCATGGGAAGCTGAGGTGGAAGGATTGCCTGAACCCAGCCAGCTGAGGCTGCAATGGCCCTGAGAGTACCACTGCACTCCAGCCTGGGTGACAGAGTGAGACTCCAACTCAAACAAAACAAGCAAACAAAAAAAAGCCAAAACAGTAGGTGGGCCAAATCATGGACGTATTAAAAGAACTGTACATTATTTTGTGGAAATGGAGAATTACTGGAGGATTTAAACAGGAGAGTGGCATGATTAGATGTATGTTATACCTATGAGCAACGGGGAAGATGAGCCCGCAGAAGAATTTAAAAAGGAAGCCAAGAAGTCAATCAGTTGGAATTGGCCAGGAAAGAAGCATGTAGTCCCCCAAGGAAGGAACTGATGGAGAAGTACTTTAAGTAGAATCAACCAGACTCCATGACCCTACGCTTCTTACCTGGGCCTGTGTGAACTGGGAGGACCGGAGCCAAGGCTTGGGGCAAAGGGGAGGAGCGCGCTCATTTGTCTGTTTCAGACGCAGGAATCCGAGAACCTCCCATTCTCCAAGGTACCTGCACCAGGTACTGGGGTTACGACTCAGACCCAGGCCTGCCCTGGCCCAGCCCGCAGGCTGGTGGGCAAGGCAGACAAGTAAATCAATGGATTGCACTGTGAAGGGAGTGGGGGGGCACCCATGAATCAGGGTCTGATGGTGACATGCTGATGTCCCACTTCTCTGGGAGGACCAACTCTGGAGGCGGCACTGCCTTCCTGTGGTCATTCTGCCACCCCTTCCCTGGGGTTGGCCAGCCTAGCCTCCAAGACAGGCCTGTGGACATTTGGTGCTGACAGGGCTGAAGCCAGGACGCAGCGCTTATGAAGGCGGCGTAGACACAGGGCAGTCCAGCGGGTGAAGCCGCGTCAGTGTCCACCTGGGAGATCCAAGAGCCAAACGCCAGGAGAACTGGATAGAAACCCCTAGTCCAAAGGGCTAGGGCCAGAGAAGCAGAGCCAAGAGTTTAGAGTTGGGCAGATGTGAGACAAGGACGGGCCAGGGTACGCAGGAATGATTGCCCCAGACCCTGGGGGAAGTGGCTGTTTTCACTGACGGCCAGTGTGCACGTGATGCGTGGGTTCTGAGGACTGGTGAAAAGGGTCAGAGGTAGGACTCCACCAGTGTGTGTTTTCTACACACCGCAGAGAAGTGGTCTGGGCCCCATACCTGCCCTGGCCTCCTTGGTAGCACATACCAACCCATTTGGGTATGCTGGGATCGTAAGGAACAGAGATGGACTAGCTCTTATTTATTTCGTTAGTTTGGGGGTCTCACTCTGTCAGAGGGCATGATCACAGCTCTCTTCAGTCTCCACCTCCTGGGCTCAGGTGATCCTTCCCCACTCAGCCTCCCCAGGAGCTGGGACTGCAGGCATGCACTACCACGCCCGGTTCTTTCTAAAATATTTTTTGCAGATACGAGGTCTTGCTATGTTGCCCAGGTTGGTCTTGAACTGCCGGGCTCAAGTGATCCTCCTGCCTCAGCCTCCCAAAGTGTTGGGATTACAGGCGTGAGTCACCTTGCCCGGCTGCAGAGATCAACTGTGTCTAATTGTTTCAGCAGGAGGTGAGTTGCAGGGGATGGAGCGGGGTAGAGAGAGGAACCAAGAGCAGGGACAGCCAGGCCTGTCCCCCACACTCCCTCTCCAGTTTCTTCTCTCTAAAGAGAAAAAGGAACAAACGAGGTCAGCAGAACCTGGAGGCTGTGTTGAAGGCAAAGCGGGTGGTGTCGGGCGGTGCCGGTCTGACCATTGGGGACACCCAGGGAGTTTAGGGCCCGGCCCAAGACATCCAGGGCTTGTGGCCAGGGTCAGCCATGGGATGAGGGCAGTGGGTAGAGAAGATGGCAGGAAGTGAGCAAGAAAGGGAGCCACAAAGGGAACTGGAGGAAGTTAGGTGGCCGGGCGTGGTGGCTTGCGCTGTAATCCCAGGGCTTTGGAAGAGGGGTTCCCAATCCCCAGGCCACAGACCGGTACTGGTCTGTTGGCCTGTTAGAAATCGGACCACACAGCAAGAAGTGAGCCATGGGCACACGGAGCTCCATTTTCTATCAGATTAGTGACGGCATTAGATTCTCACAGGCATGTGAACCCTGTTGTGAGCTGCACAGGCGAGGGATCTAGGTTGCACGCTCCTTATGAGAATCTAATGCCTGTTGATGTCCCCCTGTCCCCATCCATGAACAAACTTTCTTCCATGAAACTGGCCCCTGATGTCCAAAAGGCTGGGACCACTGCTTTGGGAAGTTGAGGCAGGAGAATGACTTGACTCCAGGAGTTTAAGACCAGGTTGGGCAACATAGTGAGATCCCCATCTCTTCTAAAATAAGAAATAAAGAAAGGAGCCGGGCGTGGTGATACACACCTGTAGCCCCAGCTACTCAGGAGGTTGAGGCTGAGGATCACTTGAGTCCAGAAGTTTGAGGCCTGCAGTGACAGAGCGAGACCCTATCTCTAAAGAAAAAAAAAAAAAAGGAAGAGAGAGTTAGGAAGGAGTAGAGAAGGGAAGGCCCTGTTTCCTGTCTCTGAATTCTCACACCTCAGCTCACAGAAGCCTCGTTTCACACAGTGGCACCGACAACTGATGTGGCTTCCCTGGGAAGGCAGGGGTGGCAGTGGTGGCAGGCCAGGCGGGGGACGGACTGGGTGTGGCATGAGCTTCTGGGCCTGGAGAACTCGCAGCCTGATGGCCCCTAATGGGACATGACAGCAGGCCAACTGAGCAGCAGAGGGAAGGCGGCGTGTGGGCTGAGGGGACCGCCCCCACAGCACCCTCGAGGGGAGACTGGAGCCCCTGGCATTTGACGGCTTTTGTGTCGCTCATTCGTTGCTGTCTTTTCATTTTATTAACTTTAATTTGTAGCTGGGTTGTCCCTCCTGGAGGGTGTAATTAGGATTATAAATAAAGCTGAGTGGAGAGTCTGGATGGCCCAGCGCTGCGTATTCTGTAGCTGCAATGAGCCCGGGGCCCAGCACCCTCCCCGGAGGACGCCATTTTCCAACAATAGGTGTGTTGCCTCATTGACTCGAAGGGAAAGCTGGTGTCTCGGAGAGCCTCACGCTTCACGGTTTGGAAGGAACCACGTTTGGCCATGTTGATCTTCTAGAAACCAATCAAGGTGGGCCTTTCTGTCGGAGCCTTTTGGATCTAGAGCCACTAGCTTTTGGTTGATCCTAGAAGTCCCCCATCTCCTCCGTAACGCCTTCCAGGTATAGTGTAAGCTCTTCTCTACCTGCCACACCAGGTTAGACCCTATGTCCCTCAGATCTGCCCTTCTTTTCACCCCCACCAGCCAGGCTTTAGTTCAAGACAACTCAGTTTCCACCTGGATTATTCAGCAGTCCTCCAAGCCGGCTCCCTTTGGTATCCATCTCACTTTCTCCAGAGCCGTCTTCCTAAAGTGCAAAGCCCTCCTGTTAAAGCACTCTAAGACAGCCAGATGCAGTGGCTCATGCCTGCAATCCCAGCACTTTGGGAGGCAGAAGCAAAAAGATTGCCTGAGTCCAGGGGTTCGAGACCAGCCTGGGCAACTTGGCGAGACCTCATCTCTACAATAAATAAAAAAATCAGCTGGGCATGGTGGCATGCGCCTGTAGTTCCAGCTACTTAGAAGGCTGAGGTGGAAGGATCACCTGAGCCCAGCAGGTCGAGGCTGGGGTGGCCGTGAGCGTGCCATCACACTCCAGCTGGGCGACAGAGTGAGACTCCGACTCCAAAAAAAAAAAAAAGCGTTCTAAGATGACGACCCCAAACTCAGCCAGCTCCTCACATCTCGGGGCCTTTGCACATGCAGTTCCCTTTTCTTTCAATATCCTACTCCTTGGTCACAAGTTTTCCTTCTTCACAAGGAAAACTTCTATCCTTCCTTCAAGGCCCAGTCCAAATGCTTCCTTTTCCAAGAACACCCCCCTGACTCCTTCAACGGCTGCCCCCTCCTTCAAGCTCCCACCTAAGTCTAGACTCACCTCTCTCGTCACTTTGTAAGTTATACTTCACCTGCCCCTCTTACTCTTGCCCTAGCCTGTCAGTAATCGCTTGGTCTATTATTTGTCCTCTGCTCTCTTAAATCCTGTGCACCATTGTGTCATTCTGGATTTGTACATGCGTTCTGGGCAGGGGTCATTATCTCTGAGGTTTTTTTTCTTCTTCCAGGTCCACCCCGACGCAGTCTACGCAGATGAGGCAAAAAATGTTCCAGGTGACAGGATGCTACAACCTACGTGGCTGGGTGCTTAAGCCAGCACTGTCCAAGAGGAATTTCTGTAATGATAGAAATGTCCTGTGTCTGCCACGTCCAATAAGGTAGCCACTAACTGCATGTGACTGTTGCAATGATGGAACTAAAAAATTGATTTCTTTAATTTTAACTTAAGTAATTTGCATGTAAACGGCTGCATGTGGCCAGTGGCTACCATACTAGACAGCACAGGCTTGGATTAAGCCAACTTGGTATAAAGGTTAGCTAACAAGACAGTCTGCCTGTATCACATTCAATATCTCGCAGCTATTTTGCAATCTTTGAATAAAATAAGTGGCAGCAGCAACAATAAGAGATTAAATGTTGCTTGAATCGCTCAAATGGAGGCAGTATTACAGGCTCATTGTCCCAGGCAAACTTTTGACAGTCCAGGGCCACTTCAACTGTTGAAAACATACTGGTGGGATCTTGCCAGCAAGTGCCCTTTTACAGAAGATGGAGGATGGAATCAACTAAGTGAGCTACTCCAGGCATGGGTAGAGGTATTTTCCCAAGCAAAGAAAAGTGATTTCTTAGGTATCCTGAGGTCTATGAGAGATAATATCCCAAGAGTCTTACAATGAAGATCTTAATTTTTTTTTCTTTTTTGTAGCGATAGCATCCTGCTGTTGTCTAGGCTGATCTCGAACTACCGGTTTCAGGTGATCCTGCCTTGGCCTCCCCATGTGCTAGGATTACAGGCAAGAGCCACCATGCCTGGCTAGATCTTAAGTTATCTTAAAGGAGTCATGTGTTTCCAACCCTAAAAACTTTAAAACAGGGGTAGGAATGAGACCAGCTCAGTAGATGTGCAGTGCCAGGTCATTAGGTTTCCTTAACTCTTGCTCCCATGGTAGATCCTTTCTTCTGTCTGTACTTTTCTGCCTGGTGGCAATTAGCAAGGTGTCTGAACACAAATAGAAAGCTTCATCCTTTCTCCCTGGGCAGCTGCTTCCTTTCGAGGTAGGAAAGCCCAAAGCTCTCTGGTGACCGATGACAAGGTGGAAAAATGGGTCAGACATGGGAGTGAGAGCTGGGGTCGGACACTGACAGCAAAAAAGCAAAGTTCTCCAGCGACCTTGCCTACCCAGTTATTGACCTGAACTGATGAAGAGGGAGAGCTCGGGAAAAGACGTATCAGCTGCTTGGGCTTGGAAAGAAGAGGTATGAATGTGGGGGTGGGCAACATGCCGGGGAATAAGATGAGGCTGCCGGCATGGCAGTAGCTCTGTTTAAAAACACTCTCACGGGATGGCAAGAACGAGAGGGAAATAATTATAGGGTTTCAGCCAACACTGCATCTGCTTAAACTCAGGTATAAATAGATCCTTAAGCCCTTCTCCACTCAGCATGGCCACTTTAACCTCATCCACGAGCAGCAGCTTCAAGGGGTCAGGGGAATGTTTTCTGATGAGGCAAAGAACCGCCTGCGCCCCCCCCCCGCCACAACCCAAACCACCATCCAACCTTCCCAAAAAACCCTGCCCGGTCCCTGGGGAAGAGACAAGGCAAGGACGTGGAGCAAGGAAGTGATGCCTTCAAAATCCCTTCCTACTCACACATTGTGAAATGGTGCAAGCGCTTTGGGAAACAATTGGGCGGTTTCCTAAAAAGTAAAACATACACTTATCATACCACCCAGCCATCCCCCTCCTAGTTACTAATGCAAGAGAAACGAAAACATCTATCCACATGGAGATTCAGATACAAATGTTCATAGCCACTTTATTCATAACAGTCACAAACTGGGATCCACCCAAACACAGGTGAATGGATTAACAAACTATGATCTGTTCATATGATGGGATATATTATTTGTCTGTTTGTTTGTTTAGAGACAGGGTCTCACACTATAACCCAGACTGGAGTGCAGTGGCACCATCATGGCTCACCATAGCCTCGACCTCTTAGGCTCAGGAGATCCTCCCACCTCAGCCTCCTGAGTAGCTGGGACTACAGGCACAAGCCACCACACACCCAGTTAATCAGCTAATTTTTTGATTTTTTTGTAGACACAAAGTCTTGCTATGTTCCCCAGGCTGGTCTTGAACTCCTGGGCTCTAGCAATCCTCTCACCTCAGCCTCCCTAAGTGCTGGGATTACAGATGTGAGCCATTGTGTCCAACCTGGAATACTTTATTCTGCAATAAAAAGGAAAGAGCTACTGAGAGATGCAACAACATGAATGAATCGTGAAATCATTAGACTGAGTGGAAAAAAATCAACGTACAAGAACACAAGCTCTGTGGTAATTAATGTATGTGAAACAGGCAATTCTAGTCTATGTGGCATAAAGTAGACAGGTGGTTGCCTGGGGTCGGGGAAGGGAAATGGCTCACTAAGAAGGGACAAGGGGACCCTTCCAGGGAAATGAGATACCCTATGCCTTGATTATCATGGGAAGTACACAGACATCCACATTTATCAACTCATTGAATGGTGCCTCTAAAATGGGCACAGTTTATTGTATATCAGTTAGCTCTCAATAAAGTTGATTTTAAAAAATAATTCCAGGCTGGGCACCGTGGCTCATGCTTGTCATCCCAGCACTTTGGGAGTCTGAGGCAAGAGGATTGCTTGAGCCCAGGTCTTCGAGACCAGCCTGGGCAACATAACAAGACCCTGGCTCTACAAAAATAAAAAACATTAGCAGGGCACAGTGGTATGCACCTGTATTTTCCAGCTACTTGGGAGGCTGAGGCAAAAGGATCACCTGAGCCCAGGAGGTCAAGACTGCCATGAGTTGTGATCCTGCCACTGCACTCCAGCCTGTGACAGGGAGAACCTGGCTCAAATACATAAATAAATAATAAATAAGTCCTTCCCAAGAACCTGGATGAGGGGCTGGCATCTCTGTCTAGTCAGAGGTGGCCACAGGCCTGCCAGCTCCTTCTACAAGGCCCAGGCAAACAGAGGAGCCTCCCTCAGGGCCCTGATGAGACGAGTCTGCCAAGCTGGAAAGACAGCTCCCTGGTAGCCTGGTAAAGGCCCCTCTCTGGCCCTTGATCCTTAAAAGGCTGGAATTTCTGGCTGAACGAGAAGGCTTGGGCCCAGTCCCCAGGGGGCAGCTTCTCCCCAGCTCTGGGCAGGATGCCCAGCCACCCCTCACACGGGTACTGGCTTGCTGCCCAAGCACAGGACCCAAGGCCCGGGCAGGTCCCCAACAGCCCGGCTTGGGGCAGAAGAGGGGGCAGGCCCCGTGGCCAGCCTGTCCTCAGCCCCGCCCCCGCAGCTGTGACCAGCGGGGTCTTTGCCTGCAGAGAAAGCTCACAGCATCACAGGATGGGGGCAACGCCCAAGGCCCGCCCAGCACCCCCAACCCAGAGAGTCACCCCAGACCTTTAGTTCAAATGGGGATGGTCAAACAGCCCACGGAGAGGGCCAGGGAGCCAGGGATAGCACACTGGAACCCTGGACTTTGAGCTCTCGGCCCAGTGCCCTTTCCCCCACACTCGTGAGGTGCCCTGCGGTATGCTGGGGGAGGGATTTTTCCTGGGGCTGGTTGTGAAGAAAAGCTTTCCAGGGCAGGGCCTAGGAAACAAAGGGATTGTCTGCTGTAGGGGCCAGGCAGCCTTCAGGACAGGGTCAGGGAGGGGGCAGAGCCCACAGCTGTATGGGGATTTGTCCAAGGGCCACCCAGCCCCCCAGGTGTGGGCACCACGTTTCCCCTGTGTCCAAGGCCAGCTGAGGCCCAGCTGCTCCCTTCAGATCCCTCTGGTTCTGTGGTTCAGGGCCCTCTGGGGCTCAGTTAACACCCATGTGGGGGCATAGCACCGTTAACCCCCTGTAGGGTCATGGCTCAGTTGGCCCCCTGTGGGGTCATGGCCCAGTAGGCCCCTGTGGGGTCATAGGTCAGTCAGCCCCCTTTGGGGCCATGGCCTAGTCAGCCCCTCTTGGGACCACCGCCCAGTCGGCCCCCTTGGGGTCACGGCTCAGTCAACCCCCTATGGGGTCACGGCTGAGTCAGGCCCTGTGGGGCCATGGCCCATTCAACCCCCTGAGGGGTTACAGCCCAGTTGGTCCCCTGTGGGGTCATGACCCCGTCGACCCCCTGTGGGGTCATGGCCTAGTTAACCCCTGTGGGGTCAGGACCTAGTCGGCCCCCTGTGGGGCCACTGTCCAATTGGCCCCCTGTGGGGTCACGGCTCAGTCAAACCCCGTGGGGTCATGGCCCAGTCGGCCGCCAGTGGGGTCATGACCCAGTCAGCCACTATGGAGTCATGGCCCAGTCAGCCCCCTGTGGGGTCATGGCCCAGTTCACCCCTGTGGGCCCATGGCCCAGTGAAGCCCCGCAGTCAACCATGGGATCTGGCCTAGCCAGTATTTTCTGGCAACACGGATCTCGGGGGTCCCGGGAGCCCCATCTCCTCTGCTCTGGCTCTGTGCCTCTCTCTGTCTCTGTCTCTGACTCCCCTCCCCCGTCCCCTGCTGTCACCTGCACCTGTGTTTCCTGTCTTGCTCCATCTCTCCAATCCACAGGCTGTTAGTTCCCAGGGGTCCCGCCCTCATCTCCCAGGCAGCTGCTGTCTGCCATGGCCTGAAGGGACAGAATCAGTTAACTCTTCTGCTTCCCCACCCACTCCACACCCCAAAACCATCAGCAGCAAAGAGCACCAGGGAGAGCCCAGGGTGGCTGGGGACTGGGGAAGTCTGGGTCCAGCCCTCCCGGCTGTATGACCTGCCTCAGTGTGTGACCTTGGGCTGGTCACTCACCCTTTGCACTTCAGTTTCCTCGTTTGCAGAATGAGAGCATCTTATGTTTTGGTTACCCCAGCTCTGTGCTCCCCAGCACACCCACACCCACACCCACACCTACACACACGTGCTCCTGTGTCTTAAAAATCCTGTTATTAAATCACTCTTATCCAATAATTATTAATTCAAGAGCTGGTTGTGTGGGAGACCAATCAGAGCTTCTGAGCAGCATGTCCTGCTTTTGTTTCATACAAAACAGAACCCTGAATTACTAATTACTGAATAAATGTACATTTATCATGCTCCTCGTTATAATGCCAGCAAAGAAGCTCGACATTTTAGTTAAGCCTGTGTAGCCTTCACACAGATAAACGTTCTATTTCTGTTAGGCATTTAGAAAACAGCAGCCGGGCTCAGTGGCTCAGCCTGTAATCCCGCACCTTTGGGAGGCTGAGGTGAGTGGATTGCCTGAGCCCGCGGGTTCGAGACTCACCTGGGCAGCAAGACCTCATCTCTACAATAAAAAAAAAAAAAATCAGCCGAGCATGGTAGTGCATGCCTATAATTCCGGCGACTTGGAAGGCTGAGGCGGAAGGATCGCCAGAGCCCAGCAGGTCGAGGCTGCGGAGGCCAGGAGCGGCCACTGCACTCCAGTCTGGGCGACAGAGTGAGACTCCAACTCAAAAAAATAAAAAAAGAAAAAATAAAAATAAACAAAATAAAAAACAGTCCCAGAGCTCTTCCTCCCTGTTATTTTCTGGTTTGGGATAGGGAGCCAGGCACAGGTAATTTTCAAGACCCTTGTGTTGCTGCGTCAGGAGGCCTACGTGTGTGCTATTGGCTAACACATCAGTCAATCATCAGTCGCCCCCATCACCTGTCCCACCTACCCACGCTTGGTGCCCACAGAAGATGGCAGCAGGACCCGTCCTGGGCCGGAAGACGCTGCCCCAGCACAAACCCCTCTGCTCCTCACCTGTCGGCCCACCCACAGCCAACACCAGAATTCAGAGCTGCTGGTGGTGGAAGCAGAAGGGGCCGGGTTGGGGGCACCTTGGGAGCCCCACAGGAAGTGGGAAAGCCTGGATCAGAGTCCAAGGTCCCTGGCAAGGAGACGTGTGCTTGGGAACAGAAGCTGCTCCCCAGACTGTCCCACGGGGTTGAACACAAAGGTGCAGGGGAGAGCTCATCCCCTCTGCCCCTCATCAAGAAGCTCTCTCGTTCCACAGATGGGGAAACTGAGGCCAGGAGTGGAGTGTGGCTTCCCTGACATTCTCTTTTCCTCTCTATCCCTCTGTTCCTGACCCACCCTGCACCCAGGTCCCCAGGGAAAAGGTCAAAGGCCCTGAGCTGGACGGGACAGCCCGGGTTTCTAGTCTTGGGTCCATCTAGCGACGTCCAGGTCTCCAGTTCTGCTCCTACTCCACTTCCTAGTGGACACTCCCGTGGAATGTCCTAGAAACCCTTCAAATTCAACCTGCTCAAGCCAGCCTATTTTTCTCCCTCTGGGGTGGACAGGGTCAGGCCCCTCTGGTTGGGGTTTCAGCTTAGCACCAGGCCACCAGTCACCCAGGCTCTGCATCCGGACCCCTCCCCTCAGCACCCACCAGAACTTCTAGGTCAGGCCTTCAGGTCCCAACAGTGTTTCTTGTCCTCCTCCCTCAGCCCAGGCCTCAACAGGGCTTTCCCGGACCATGGTGGGGGCCTCCTGTCCCTCCATTCCCATCCCGCTGGAGCCAGAGCAGGCTTTTTCAGGTCACCTGTGACCGATCACTCACAACCTTGGTCAAAACCTTTGGTGACTTCACACAGAGACCCAGCATGTGTGGGAGGGCAGATAGGAGAAAGGAAGCAGATAACTGCAGTTCTTGAGACCAAACCCCTAATTTTACAGATGAGGAATCTGAGACTCAGAGACAGGGAGTGTCCGGCTCCAGCTCAGGCAGCAAGGCAGAGGCAGATGGCACATTTGGGGGACAGTGACGTTCTCCCTCATGGTGGCTCCAGCCACTTGGAGTTTCTGTGTCTCCTGAACCTAACACCCTCTTTCACACCTCCCCTTCCTTCTTCATGCCCTTCTTCTCCTCCCACACCTCCACGTCCTGGCCACCTGCCCAGGCTCAGCTCAAATGCTGCCTCCTCCAGAAAGCCTTCCCTGAATGCCTGTTGACCTCTCCCACATGTCTCTCTTTACGCCACTCAGCATTCTCAGACTTGGTCAGAATGTGTGTGTCGTCCAGGAGGGGCGGGACTTGTCTTACTCACCTTCCATGTCCGACAGTACCCTGCGCGGATCCTGGCCTGTCGCAGATGCTTGACAGGTATTTCTGAAAGGAATGCTCATTATATTTATATTGTCATGATGAATGGCTGGCGCTGACAGCTGAGTCAGCTACAGTGCTCAGCCTGCGAATCAGAGCGCGTGCGTCTTCGCCGCAGGCCCGGCGATTAGCCCCATTTTACAGATGGGGAATCCGGGGCCCAGAGGAAATTAGCCACTCGCCTGGGGTCCCACGGCTGGGAGGAGGCTGAGTTGGAACTCGGCCAGGAGTGTGGCTGATTCTTCAGCCTGTGACCTGTGGTTGCTGTGCCTTCTCTGTAGCCCGGATGACAGCGCACCCAGAGGCTGGCTGAGAAGCTGGCCCCCTTCTAGCCTCAGGGACCCCTGTTGTCCAGGGCCAGGGACAGAGGCCCCTCCAGGTCTCACCGTAGGCTCCACCCAGGCCTGCTTTGTGGATGGTCCTTGCCACAGGTTGAGGCCACCCCGTGGCTCAGAGCCTGCCTTTGACCCCCTAGCTGGCCGGTGACAGGAGCTCCCGGCTGGCCCCCTGCCACAGGAACACAAAGTCCCTTTGCATGTAACCTCTCTTTGTCCCCAGCTGGTGACAGCAAACAGGGCAGGCCTAGGGGCAGCACGGCAAGGTGGCAGGAGTTTGTCTTGGACACGTCTGCGGCCTCTTCGTTCTCTTCCCTTTCCACTTGGGGTTTTCTGCGGGCTGACCCCTTCCTGGGCTGCTGGCTTAACTCTTTCATAACCCAGAGGAGCGAGAAAGGGGGTAATGTCAGGCTTTGTTGGGAGATTTGGAATGAAGGTGGAGTTCTCCTCACTCTGAAACCCAGACCACCCTGCAGTTAGTCCCAAAGAAAGCTTGAGATTTCCTGGCCTCCTGAGCACCACCCCCCATCAAAGACTGGTGGAAACTCTGCCGTCTCACCCTCTTCCACTCCCTGATACGAGTCCCTGTGCCCAGGCTCCCGACACTGGGCCCGCAACCCCTCCTGCCTCTGCCATCCCTCCTGTACCCTCCTGGGAAGGGGTCCAGGGTCTGGGGATAAGGAGCTCACCCTGCCTGTGTGCCAGGCCCCGTGCCAGGTCTGCACAGACGTCAGCCCACTTGATCCATAGGAGAACCCCAGACTCTCCCCCCCACTTCATGGGTGAGGACACCAAGGCCCAGGGGGGCTCTTGACATCCGCAATCACACGGCCAAAGCGTGAGCTGCTGGGATTTGAACTTTGGTCCATGTGACTGCAGAGCCCTGCTGTCATGATCCTCCCTTCCCGCTTGCTGCAGCTTACGTCCCTCTGGGCAAGTCGGACGCTCCTGCTGCCCTCAACTGCCCGGGACCGTGGTGTCCCCAGAGAGCAGGGAGAGCACGGGGCCAGTCAGCCAGGCAAGGAGGCCAGCCAGGGACGAGGCCCGGAGGCTGGCAGGTACAGTGGCTCCGCTTGGGGGATGGAGTCAGGCTGCTCGGGTTGGCTCATGCCTGGTTCTGTCACGTGGGCAGCATGACCAGCCTGACCCTCAGTTTTCTCTTTTGGAACGGTGTGCTAGCCATACCTACTTCTGGAGATACTCGTGAGACGTAAGCAAGAGAATCTCAGTCAGGTGTTTTACATCGTGGCGCATAGTAGGTGCTCAAGAAATTCGTTGCTTGTGGTTGGCCTGTGGTCTGGGTGGGGGCAGGGCCGTGATGGTGAAGAAATGACACCGAAACCCACAGGAAATGACATCACCGACCGGACGGGGGGGCATCTTCAAGGGAAGCCACAAGACGAGAAGAAAAAACTTCTGAATTTTGGCTGAGTAAAGGCAACGATATAATTACCCTCATTTATAAAAACTGCTTCCCATTAATGCCTAATTCCCATGAAGCGCAACAGTGATTATCTCATTAACTATGTGTCAGATTAACTTGGTTGCAGGTTTTATTTGATTAAAACAGTGAACTCACTACATGTACGCTCATTCTTCGTCATCCGTGGTTTCTGGAGCACGGTCCTCTGTTGGCGACTTTTTCTGAATTAGAAGGCGTATTCCAGGGACCAAGTTTTGTGACACGCAGGTCTCTTGAGTCCCAAAGCAAGGGGGGACCCAGAGGGTCTCAGAGCTTCCTGTCGGATCCCACCTTGGGATTTGCAAAGGCCGCTGATGAAAGATGGATGATGTGTCACTCTGTTAAGGGCTGTGGGGTTTTTTGTGTTATTTGTATATTTTACTGTGTTTTGTTTTATTTTTGTGACATAAAGTCTGCTAGTGGGAAATACTGTTTTTACATTTTTGTTTTCAGAGACAAGGTCTCACTCTGTCACCCAGTGGTAAGACCATAGCTCACTGCAGCTTCCAACTCCTGGGCTCTGGCAATCCTCCTGCCTCAGCCTCCCAAATAGCTGGGACTACAGGTGTGCACCACCCCACCTGGCTAATTTTTAAACAAAATATTCGTAAGCCGGGCTCAGTGGCTCAGTCTGTAATCCTGCGCCTTTGGGAGGCTGAGGTGAGTGGATTGCCTGAGCCCGCAGGTTCGAGACCTGCCTGGGCAACTTGGTGAGACCTCATCTCTACAATAAATTAAAAATCAGCCAGGCGTGGTAGCACATGCCTGTAGCTCTAGCTACTCAGAAGGCTGAGGCGGAAGGATCGCCGGAGCCCAGCAGGTTGAGGCTGCGGTGGCCGGGAGCGGCCACTGCACTCCAGTCTGGGTGACAGAGTGAGACTCCAACTCAAAAAAAAAAAAAAAAATTTGTAGAAACGAGGTCTTACTAATGTTGCCTGGGTTGGTCTTGAACTCCTGGGCTCAAGCAATCCCTCCTCAGCCCTCCGAAGTGCTGGAATTCCAGGCATGACCCACCATGCCTGGCCATGGTTTCTTCCCCCCCCCCCCCCCCCCGCACACCCATGCATCGAAAACACCAAAGTTGTTGGGTCTTGGATTCTGCTTCCCCCACAGGGAGAAGAGGTTGCTATCTGCCATCTGCACTTAGGCGGCGCCTGATGTTTTTCTCATGTTCTGATGGTCCGTGAGGGCCCCCGCCCGGTCCTCTTCTCCTCACCCCTACCTGACAGAGAAAAGCTGCCAGGGCAGCTCCGGCTACACAGGGGCTGAGAATTTCCAAGGGGAAGTGTCACGCTTTCCAGCTCTGGGGAAGATGGAACAATGGGTTGGAATCGCAGGCCTGGGCAGCGAAGCAAGAGGAGGCGATGCCAGACCAGAGGCAGTGTGTCCAGAGGCTCAAGCCCTCTGGCGGCCCTCCTCACCCTGGAGGTCCTAGGCTGTGTCTGCTGGCCCGTGGGAGAGTCCCTGCACCCACACTGAGCCCTAGGGGGACCCACTCTCCCGGAGACCCAGTGGTGTGGGGCCTGCGGGAAAGCCCGGCGCAGTGCTGCACTCCACTGTGGAGGGGAAGGAGGGGGCAGGGCAAGAGAGACCCCATCCCGTGACAGAAAAGGAAGGCCAGGGGTGGGGGTTCTGGCAGAGGGCACGCACGCCGTCCCGATTCCCCAGGTCTGTGCTGGAGGACGCCCACTCTGATTCAGACTCAGATCTCTGGGAGAGAGGCCGGGGCCAGCTGGGATCCCAGAGGACCCAAGGGAGGAGGCCTTGACCGTGAGATGGGGGGGCACTTGCTGTTCCCTCCCCTCCTGATCAGAACGCAGCAGCCACATGTGGCCTGTGGAAACAGCTCCCGCCCCCACCACCTCCCGACTCAGGGCTCCTGGGGACTGCCCTTGGCCTCAGCCTCTGCCTCTGTGGTCTAACTGCTTTGCCTCGGCTGCTGGCCATAAGGCCTAGGGCCACACTGTCCAGTAGAAATAGAATTCGAGCCACATATAGAGCATAACACTTTCTAGTAGCCATTCTTTTTAAAAAGAAGTAGGTAGGCCAGGCACAGTGGCTCATGTCTGTAATCCTAGCGCTTTGGGAGGCCAAGGCAGGAGGATCACTTGAAGCCAGAAATTCAAGGTTACAGTGAATTATGATCGCCACTGCAATCAAGCCTGGGAGAAAGAGAGAGAGAGGAAGAGAGGGAGAGAGGGAGGGAGGAAGGAAGGGGAAAGAAAGGAAGGAAGGAAGGAAGGAAGGAAGGAAGGAAGGAAGGAAGAGAGAGAGAAGGAAGGAAGGGGTATAATTAATTTTAGGAATATATTTTGCTGAATCCAATGTGCCCAGAATATTATCATTTCAACATGTAATCAATATAAAAAATTAATGAGTGTTCTTACGTTCTTTTTCGTACTAAGTCTTCAAAATCTTGCCATTCTTGGGGCACAGCTCAGGTTGGCCTAACTCCTGTGCCAACAGCCACGTGGCTCACGCTTGCCACACTGGCCAACGCAGGCCTTGAGCTTTCCTTGTGCCCTGCCACTCTCAGAGGGGGGTAGGTCATAGGGCTTCCTCAGAGGCCCCAGGTCCAGACCCTTTGCCTTTCCCGGACCCAGGAGCACATTGTCTTTTGGGCCTGGTGCCCACCTGTTTTTTCCTCTTTTTTTGAGTTGGAGTCTCACCCGCTCGCCCAGACTGGAGTGCAGTGGCCGCTCCCAGCCACCACAGCCTCGCCTGCTGGGCTCCGACGATCCTTCCGCCTCAGCCTTCCGAGTAGCCGGAATTACAGGCACGCGCTACCACGCCCGGTTGATTTTTTATTTATTGTAGAGATGAGGTCTCGCTGCCCAGGTGGGTCTCGAACCCGCGGGCTCAGGCAATCCACTCACCTCAGCCTCCCAAAGGCGCGGGATTACAGGCTGAGCCACCGAGCCCGGCACCTTTTTTCTTTTTCTTTTTTGAGTTGGAATCTCACTCCATCGCCCAAGCTGGAGTGCAGTGGCATGCTCACGGCCACCCCAGCGGCCACCTGCTGGGCTCAGGCGATCCTTTCACTTCAGCCTTCCAAGTTGCTGGAACTACAGGCGTATGCTACCACACCTGGCTAATTTTTTGATTTATTGTAGAGATGAGGTCTCACCAAGTTGCCCAGACTGTTCTCGAACCTGTGGGCTTAGGCAAACCCCTCACCTTGGCCTCTCAAAGTGCTGGGATTACAGGCTTGAGTCACTGCACCTGGCTTTTTAAAAATAGAGATGGGATCTTGCTATGTTGCTCAGGCTGGTCTTGAACTCCCAGTCTCAAGTGATCCTCCCACCTTGGCCTCCCAAAGTGCTGGGATTATAGGTGGGAGCCACTGCCCTGGCCTATCTTTCCTTACTGACTGGTGGGGAAGGTCAGAGCCCTGGACTGGGCATCGGAAGACTCTGCCACTCAGCCTGCTGTGTGGCCTGGAGCAAGCCACCTCTCCTCTCTGGGCACTGGTCTTATTCTCTGTCAGGTGAAAGGTTCCCTTAGACTTGTGAGTTTCAACAGCGGAACCTGTTGTTCAAAAGCAGAACCCTAGTGTGTGGCCCACAGGAGGGAGGAGCTCCTCTGATGCGGAGAGTGAGGGGCCTGAGCCAGACACCTCCAGCTCCCAGCCTTGAGATCACCCACTAGCCGGGTCTTGGAGCGCAGAGGGTGGAGCCCTGCACCGGGCGTCAGTCTGCAACTCACATCTTCACACCTAATTCTCTAAACATGCAAAACGGGGCTGGGCGTGGTGGCTCACACCTGTAACCCCACCGCTTTGGGGGGCTGAGGCAGGAGGGTTGCTTGAGCCCAGGAGTTTGAGACCAGCCTGGGCAACATAGTGAGACCCGTTTCTACAAGAAGAACGAATGGAAGGAAGGAAGGAAGGAAGGAAGGGAAAAATTAGCTGGGCACAGTGGTGTGTACCTGTGGTCCTAGCTACTTGGGAGACTGAGGCAGAAGAATCGCCTGGATCGCCTGAGCCCAGGAGTTCGAAACCAGCCTGGGCAACATAGTGAGATATTGTTTCTATAAAAGTTAAAAAAAATAGCGAGTTTTAGTGGCACATGCCTATAGTCCCAGCTGTTTGGGAGGCTGAGGCGGAAGGAATGACTGAGCCCAGGAGGTGAAGGCTGCAGCAAGCCATGACTGCATCACTGCACCCCAGCCTGGGCAACAGATGAGACCCCCAACTAAAAAATAAGTAAATAAGAAGGGCAAGCATATATAATCTGACCTCACTCTAGGCATACATTTTTTAAAATAGTAAAATGTGACTTCCCCTCCTCTGACACTTGCCAGTCCTTAGGGCCTCCCTTGCCTCCTGGCTCTGACAGCCCAGGAATCTAGCTGCTGAACTGACCAAGGTCAGGCCCTGCGAAGGAAAGTCACAGCCCAGCAGTTATTCAATAAGCATTCCTGGTACCTTGTAGCTACCAAATGTGTGGGGGCCTCAGGGAATTGAGACCCGATCCTGGTTCGAGAGCAGCCTGAGTGGGGAGACCTTCCCATGGCTAACCTGGCCTCCATGCTGGGTCTGGGGCCTGAGGGAGGAGGCAGGATCTGCCCGTGGCCTCCAGAGTGGGACGCCCCTTGCTTCTCCTGGCTGTGCCCCTGTCCCATCCCAGTCTGCCTCCAGTGGACCGCCCTGACTCCTGCGGGGCACTGCTCAGCTTACCCTTTTGAACGTGTGCGTGTGTGCGTGTGTGTGTGTGTGTGTGTTCTCCCCGGCCCCATCTCTGACTCCTCCTACCCACCCCTCCCCCCACGTCCACCCGGAGCTCAGAAAGCTTAGGAGACCTGCCAAGGTCGCACTGCTGGGCTGGGCTTGGCAGGAGGAGGAGGCCGTGGGAGGACGGTCATGCGCCAGGTCCAGGGGAGTTGTTTCACCCCAACCAACAGGTCCTGCTGGTTTGCCATTCGGAGAGAGTTTGGCCCCAATTCCCATGGGCTGGTTAAATGGTAACTTGTCTCTGTGGAAGTGGGACAGGGAACAAGCCACCAGCTGGGACAGAGGAGCTCTGTGAGACCCAGCTAGCTCTGGGAATCGGACTGCGAGCCATGCTTACTTTCCTCATTTTTATTTTTTTTTGAGTTGGGAGTCTCACTCTGTCGCCCAGACTGGAGTGCAGTGGCCGCTGCCGGCCACCGCAGCCTCGACCTGCCGGGCTCCGGCGATCCTTCCACCTCAGCCTTCCGAGTAGCCGGAATTACAGGCATGCGCCACCACGCCCAGCTGATTTTTTGATTTATTGTAGAGATGAGGTCTCGCTGCCCAGGCGGGTCTCGAACCCGCGGGCTCAGGCAATCCACTCACCTCAGCCTCCCAAAGGCGCGGGATTACAGGCTGAGCCACCGAGCCCGGCTAACTTTCCTCATTTTTAAATTCTTTTCCAGAATCTCAGCCGGGCTCGGTGGCTCAGCCTGTAATCCCGCGCTTTTGGGAGGCTGAGGTGAGTGGATTGCCTGAGCCCGCAGGTTCGAGACCTGCCTGGGCAACTTGGCGAGACCTCATCTCTACAATAAATCAAAAAATTAGCCGGGTGTGGTAGCACGCGCCTGTAGTTCCAGCAACTCGGAAGGCTGAGGCGGAAGGATCGCCGGAGCCCAGCAGGTCGAGGCTGCGGTGGCCGCGAGTGGGCGACAGAGTGAGACTCCAACTCAAAAAAAAAAAAAAGATTCTCTGCTTTTCCCATGTCTTCCTAGCCAGATGAGTAAGAGCGGGAGGAGTGGGGACAGTAAAAACAGAGTGCCACAGTCACCAAGGGCTTTCTTGGGAGATTTCCTAACCAAGAGCTGCTGTGCCCATTTTACAGGAGGAACAACTGAGGCAGAGAAGAATGAGGTCACTATGAGTCACTGGTCTCCCTGGCCTAACTCAGACTTGGCTCAATATGGCTGAACCAAAGAGGGAGAGCAGGCTGGGGGGCCAGGGGCTCACTTATAACCTCGGGAAAGAAATGTATTCTCCAAACGGAGTCAATGGTCCTTGTTGGCCTTAGATGCCACCCCCACCGCTACCGTGGGGTGGGGGTGGGGGTGCTGGTGGGGCCCACCCCCTCTTTTAGTTCAGCGCCTGCCTGATTACAGGGCCCAGTATTTGGGATCTCACCTGCTCCCACATCAACCTTCTTAAGTGGACAGAGCAGGTTTGACTAGCCCTGTGTCACAGACAGGGAAATAGAGTCAGCAAGATTAGGAGCCTTAGTCAAATGCCACAGCTGGTCAGGCCCAGGGAGACCAGGCCTCTGGACGCCTGCTCGGGACGCAGGCTTGTCTGTGGTTCCTGGACTTGTACCAGGCCAGGTCTTGCTTCCAGCGGGGAAAAAAACCCAGGACAAGGTTGGGTGTGGTTGTTCATGTCTGTAACCCTAACACTTTGGGAGGCCGAGGTGGGAGGATTGCTTGAGTTCAGGAGTTCGAGACCAGTATGGGCAACATAGTGAGACCTCATCTCTACAAAAAAAATCAAAAAATTAGCTGGGTGTGGTGACTCATGCCTGTGGTCCCAGCTGCCCGGGAGGCTGAAGCGGAAGGATGACTTGAGCCCAGGAGGTCGAGGCCACGGTAAGCCATGATCATACCACTGCATTTCAGCCCGGGCAACAGAGTCCTTCTGGTCTGAGTGTTGGACTAATTAGGTACAAAGGACTTCGAAGGACTGATCTTGAAGTCGACAGCTGCCTTGAGAGTGAGGCTTTTCAGACCAGCCCTTTCTTTATTTCATCTCAGGCTGGTTTGGCCTGTCTCAGCCCTGAGACATCTGTCCGCTCACACCAAGGAGGTTACTATTGTCAGCCTGGCCATTTCTCAAGCAGAGGTCATCTGTCACCGTGTGCTCACCTTGCCCATGCTTTCTCGGTGCCAACATGTGAGATGAGGGAAGAAAGAGGACCCTCAGCCCCAACCCACAATCCTGGAAAGGCAGACAGAGTTCTCTTGGCTTTTGGAGATCTTGGTGGGGGTGGGGTGGGGAGCCTCACCCACCCCTCCTAGACAGTGAGTGTCAGCCCTGAGGCACCTAGGGTGGGTAATGCTTCTGGTCAGAGATGGCGTGTGATGCCAGAGAGGTGTCCGCCAGACACGCCCAGGTCACTCCCGGCCCCACAGAGTCTTAGCTGTGACTCCCAATCCTTCTTGATACCCTGGAAATGACTACCCTCTTCAGCTGGTCTCATGGAGGTGCGGTGACATCATGTGCGTGAAAGAGCCCCGTGCCAGGCCTGACGCCTAGTGGGGTCTCCATAGCCCCTCCCCAAAGGCTCCTTGTCCCTTGGACTTCAACCTCAGGAGAGCAGGAGATTCCAGGATCTCCCCAGGAGGGAGTGTGGCATCTTCACCATCAGTGCTGGCTTCTGTGCTCACTTACGCTGAATGCCACACTGGGGGGTAGGGAGAAAGCCGCAGAGGTTAGTGGGAGGCGGGAACCAGGGCCACAGGGAGGGCAGGCCCAGGACAGCTGCCCACAGCAGGCCCCACTGGGGCTCTCCCCATGCTGCGGGCTGACTTGTTTTTCATGCAACACCATGTTATGTCAACCAGTGCCGGGCTGAGGACACTCAAGTCAGAGTTGAGAATGGAGCCTCCTGCCCCCACCCGGGGGGTCCAAAGGCCAGGGTCACTGTGGTCGTCATTCAGCCAGCCCTGGGCACCTGGTGAAGGCCAGACCAGAAGGCCAAGTGAGGTAGGCTCTTTCCTATGTGTTTTCAGGGCCTCATATACCAGGACTGCCTTCCTGAGGGGAGCAGGCCAAGGATTCAGCCTTGAAAGCCCTTTACCTAGTGAGTGGGGAGGGACCTCCAACTGGGTGCCTCCACTCTTTGGCTCAATTCTGTCCTGTCTGAGGCAAAGGAAAAGGGTGTGGCTGGCCTCCCAGGAGCCCCAGGCCGATCACCATGCTTTCACAGGGTCAGGCCGCTTTGGGAAGTAACTGGGACTCCCTTGTGTGAAGAGAAATCGAGTATTCTCAGGTGGGAACAGCATTCAGCTCTGGGATGGTAGTGGGGTCTCTGCTTCCATCTCAGAAGGGATATTGCTTCTCTCTCTGCCTTCCAAACCTCCTACCCCCAGAGGCCTGCCTCCTCCAGGGCACCCCATGGGTGACTCTGTCACCCCCAGGACACTGGACTGGAGGCGTCCTCACAGAACCGGTTTGAGGCCAAAGAATGGCATGTCACAGTACCACTGAGCGGGCGGGCCCTGTGGGGCGAGCACAAGTCAGTTCTCTGCCAAGAGGGGCAAAGGGTCCACAGGGACCCAGGGGAAGACATGGCGTGCGTGCCAGCGCACTCCCCCAGCTGGTCTAGCGACCCCATGGCTCCCTTCGCCTCCTTGTAACCGACCGCAGCTGTGCAGGTGGTATGTGCCCGCCCCTCCAGAGTAACAGGTGCGTTCCCTGGCCTTGGAAGTGAAGGAGGGCAGCGCCCCTGGGGGGGTGGGAGGAACCCCAACCTGGTCTCCAGCCCTCCTCGCACGAGGGAGGAGCATCTGAGGTCAGAGTGGCTGTCTTAACCTAATGGAAGCCTCCAGAGGGACTGACAAGTGACAGCGGGTATGTCGGGAGGTCTGCCCTCCCCTGAAGGGTGCTCAGAGCTCAGAGAGGTCCTGTGGGCCAGGAGAGGGCTGGACACAGGCGTCTGGGTAGAAGTGGAGCAGAGACAGGGTGGCCAGGGCACGCTGAGACCTCGTGTGGGGACATTGCGTGGGGACAGGCCCTAGCAGTTCCCTTGGAGGCAGAGCCTGAGGCAGGTCCCAGACTGTGATGGGACAGGCTGGGAGGGGAAGAGCTGGTGTGGGGGTGGGCTGGTCAGCCAGAAAGCTCCGTGGACACCTGAGGCCCCCCCCAGAGCTGCCCCAAGCTGTGTAGCTGAGGCCTGGGAGGCCTCACCCTGGGTACTGGCGTGGGGTGGGGGCCCTTAGCCAGAGCTCCGGAAAGGATGTGGCTGAAGAAAGCTTCCAAACAGACTACCCTGCCCCCCGCAGAGCGCCTCCCGGGACCAGGAAGGAGGAAGCCCGTGTGGCCTTTCTTGGCTCAGGCTGCCTGGCGTCCCTTCTGCCCAGCACACACGGTGGGTGGACTCCAACCTAAGGCTTCAGTGAGCTCAGAAGGGCCCATCCTCTCGTGCCTTGGGTTTCTGACTGTTGATTTCCTGCTGAGGAGTCAGTGTTGCTGCCACAGTGCGGGGGACAGAGATGGCTCCACCCACGGGGCCCGCCTGCCGGGCACAGGGGACTCTTGCCTCCTGCTGGCTCCCTCAGAATGCAGGGAGTGAACTTGGCCCCATCACACCTGCTTCCTGGGCCTCTGAATCCTCATCTGGAACTGAGGGTGTGAGACCAGAAACCCCCTGAGCCACCATCTGGCCCCTCGTGTCTCTTCATCCATGAATCCTCCCCCCAAATTCCACTACCCTCATCCTCCCCACTGAGAGGCAGTGCAGCCTGGAGGGGGGCTGGGGGGCTGATGGGTAGCGGAGCCTTCTCCTCAACTCGCAGACTCTCCTACGTCCCACATCCGGGGTAGTCAGGGGGCTCAGGCTGCTCCCCACCTCACCCTGGAGACCGCCTGAAGTTGCCACCCCGAGCAGGTCTTCACGTGACTCCATAGCCATGATTTCATGGAACCCTCACTGCGAGGCAAAGATTGTTAGTTCTACCTTATAGGCGAGGCAGCTGAGATCAAAGTCACCAGGCAAGTCAGGGGCAGGGCTGGGTCTTGAACCCAGGGGAGCCCTGTCCCCTCCCCTCCCCTCCCCCCCACGCCAGATTCCTGGGTGGCTCTGCTCCGACGCGGACGTTGCAGCTGCGGGAACAGCCAGGCGCCTCCATTCAGGGCCTGACTCCGCAGCCCGGTGATGTCAGCGTTGCCATGGAAACCCATCCCCGGGCGTCGGGCAGGACCAGCCTCCCCGGCGCAGCTTTCCTTTGTGTGGACTTTGCGATGCGTTGCCAAGGCGGTGGGGCCTGCAGGGCCGGTTGGCATGGGGTGGGGACGGCAGACAAAAATCCACACCGCATCCCAGCAACCGGCGGCTCACAACACGGCCCACGGCGCCCGTGGCAGGGAGGGGCCACAGGCTGGGCCCCCTGGGCTGGTGGCCAAGGCCTGAGGGTGGGGGAGACCCGCACCCCTGCTCAGGACCCCCACCTGGCAACAGCCTTTGGCATCTTTAGTTGCCGTGTTGGGGTCCTGCTGCCTCAGAATCACCTGGGCCTGGGTTGGCAGGGGGTGGGCGGAGTCAGTGCTTTAAACAAATACCCATGGCAATCAGGTGTGTTGTCAACTCTGACAGCTCAGGAGTGAATACATTTACTGAGCGCCTAGAAATGCCAGGTGGGCCCTTTTGCCTGTTTTATCTTGCATAATCCTCACGGCAGCCCTGAGTGGGAGAAGGGGACAGGGGAAATTGATACTTGTGGGGTTTTTTAAACCTTGTTTCACAGTGGAAGACATTGGAACTCAGAGAGGTCAAACCTCCTGCTTGCCCTGGTCACCCAGCCTGGACATGGCAGAGTGGGCTGGGCTGGGCTGGCAGCCTGGCATCCTTTGCTTTCTCCTCTTGCTGGTTTTCCAGGAAGAATCCTAAAGTACCTTTGTAGAGTGGGCCAGCTCTGTCCCAAGCCTGCCACTAGAAGCCTCCCACCAGCTCCAGCCCTAAGAGGGGATTGAGCCAGTCGGCCACCTGCAGAAGCTTAGAAAGCCAGCCCAGCCTCGGAGGGCGGGTGCCCCGGCCAAAGTCTCTGCTTTCCTCCCCCCATCCCATCTGCCCTCTCCAGCCACACCCTCCTCTGTCCTGCAGGCTGCCCCTCGCCTCCTTGCCCACTCCTGAAGTCTCTGGTTCCACCTCCTGCCCAGGGCTGGGCGGCCCCTGACCCAGTGCACAGGGATGTCCCTCCACCCTTCTTGGGAGTCTCCAGGAAGAGAAACTCCCCGACCTTTGCTGGCAATGTCAGCGCCTCCGCTTAGAGGCCTTCCTGTGCTCGCCCTCCACCCTCCCACTTTCTCTGAAGCCTGGCTCCTCCAGCACTGCTTCCCTCTTTCTTATCAACTTCTCAGGAGGCTTACCAGGAGGAGCCCCCCACTCAGTCCTGGGGTGCTACCTGCCTGCCGACTCTGAGGCTGGGACCCTGGGGGACACCACAGTCCCAGGACCGAGGCTCTTCCCTGTCCACCAGCAACTCCCCTATTAAAGGTGGACAAACATCAGTGATGTCAGAGGAGAGCTGACCTCACGCCGGGGATGCCAGGAGTGGTTGCGTGATGAATGGTGACAGGCCTCCACGGCCATGCTGGGCACACCTGAAGCCCGTCAGCCTTCTGGCCACACTGTCACCAGCTCTGCCATTGAACAAGTATTTCCTGAAGTCTGTGCTACATACTAGGAAGCGTTAAAAAAAAAAGTCCCCAGAACAAGCCAGAAATGATGGAAGGAGATTCGTAAAAAAAACAGACAACTAAATAACTGTGACCCCTGCTCCCATAATAGAAGAGTCCAACTTGGTTGGACATGGGTGGCTCACGACGGTGAGCACTTTGGGAGGCCGCGGTGGGAGGATCACTTGAGCCCAAGAACTTGAGACTAGCCTGGGTAACATAGTGAGACCAGTCCCTATTTAAGAATAAAGAATATATAGCGGGGGTGCACAAAAATGATGTATACACTTTTTAAGTGATGTTATCTTTGTAATACTTTCAGTTTGCCGACATAAGAAGTGCCTGGGTGCTGATGGTAACCACTTTGAGCACCTCTTGTAACTGCAGAAGTCAAATGTGACTTGTATTCATCTTTTGTTATTGGTATATATTGAGTAGCACAACTTTAGTACAGTTTTTTCCTTTCTTAAAATGTGTATACATTTTTTGGCGCCCTCTGTATATATAAAGAGTACAACTAGCCATCGTTCATGTTTAACTTTTTTTTTTAAGTTGGAGTCTCATCCGTTGCCCAGGCTGGAGAGCAGTGGCATGCTCACAGCCACCCCAGCGTTGACCCGCTGGGTTCCAGCGGTCCTTCCTACTCAGTTTTCCGAGTAGGCAGAACTACAGGCGCCCGCTACCGTGCCTGGCTAATTTTTTATTTGTTATAGAGATGAAGTCTCACCAAGTTGCCTAGGCTGGTCTTGAACGGGCTCAGGCAGTCCACTCGCCTCGGCCTCCCAAAGTGCTGGGATGACAGGCTGAGCCACCAAGCCCAGCCCATGTTTAACTTTGAGATGAAGAGGAAATACAGCTCCTGATACTAACAATGGTCATCTCTAGCTAGCAGCCTTGGGGGCAACTTTGACATACCTTTGCTGTGCTTTCCAGACTTTCTAGCAAACTGTTTCTTGAGAACTCTTAAGAAAGCACATCCACCTACAACCTCTGGGTCTAGAGAGGGAGCAGAGGTCAGCTGGTCCATCCCTGCTCCTCCCTACGGGGGCACACCCAGGCCCGATGATAAGCTTCCCCGGCCCCACCTCTGCAGGCTGGGTGAGGCTGCCTGGGCAGAGAGCCCAGCCAAGGGGGCCTCTGGAGATCTGAGCCCTGCCAGAGAATTCAAACAACTAAAGGACCAGAGGGCGGTGGGTGGAAAGCAGAGGGGAGGAGATAGGGGTGCAGATTGTCTGATGGGGAAGAACACTGATGCGACCTGGCCTCGCTAAGCCTCGATTTAGTCATCTGTACAGGGGGACAATCATACCTCTGGCACAGGCTATTGGGGAATTAAATTCACTGGCCTGCGAGCCCCTAGGGAAAAGACGCTGCGTAAACATGCTGGGTGTGCGAACGAATGCACAGGCCAACTTTTCTCCCTTATGGGGCTGGAGTCCTGTCCACGCTGACGGTGGAGTTGTAAAATATTGTCTCCTGTACCGCCTGAGTGGAAGCCCTGGCGGCTTCTGGATTTCCCACATAGGCGAGGCAGCGCGAGGCCCTCCTGATATCCGCTCTGAAGCCCTGGCAGCCTCGGTTGGAACTGCCACGTCCCGTCCTACCACAGCCCAAGCAGTGGCCACAGGAATGAGAAGGATTATGGCTTTGTGGGAAATTCAAACGTTTAAAAAGCCCCGTGAAGGCCAAAAGAAGTCCATCCGTGGGTTGCAATCTCTGCTCTAAATGTTAGCATTGATCTTACTAAAATAACGCCTTTGCTTTGGTACCAGGGCCTTCCTGTGGAATAAATGATTGCCCACGAGGAGGGAGGCCATCACGGGGAGGATCTCAGCCTTTTGGCTGCCCTGGGTCGTGCCAGGCACCTGTAGGTCCTGGACTGACTGGCCACGCTGACCCCCGTGAGTGTACCAGCAGACCTGAGATGTTGGCAACAGCCTGGGGCAGTGGGGTTTCCCCAGAAAATGAGGAGGAGGCCTCTCGGGCAGCAGAGGGCATCGGCTGTGCTCTGGGTTTGCAGAGGATCTGCTACGGGCTGTGGGCAGGACGGAGTCCCAGAAACACCCCCTCCCCAGACCAAGCGGATTAGGGTTTCTACCTGCTCCTCTCTTCAGTAATTCCTGCATTTGGTTCTCTCACCAAACAGAACCAGGCCAGGTAGAAATGATCCTGACGTCCATTTTGCGCATGAAGAAACTGAGGCTCGATAAGTGACTTGCCCGTGGTTGGATAGGCACAGAATTTAAGCCCTAACAACTAGGACCATGGCTGGACGCCAGGACTCAGCCTGTCATCCCAGCACTTTGGGAGGCGGAGACCAGAGGATTGCCTGAGCCCAGGGGTTCGGAACCAGCCCGGACAACTTGGTGAGACCTCGTCTTTACAATAATCGCAAAAAAAACTAGCTGGGCGAGGTGGCTGGCATCTGTAGTTTCAGTTACTCGGATGGCTGAGGTGGAAGGATTGCCTGAGCCCAGCAGGTTGAGGCTGTGGTGGCCATGAGCATGCCACGGCACTCCAGCCTGGGTGACAAGAGTGAGACTCCAACTCAAAAAAAAAAGAACTAGAACCACTTGCTAGCAGATTTCCCAAAGGCCACATCTTGTGATATTCTCCTCCAGGGGACTTTGTGGCTCTTTTGGCTGGGGGATGTCTTCCCCTTTGCAAGGTATGCATATGTGTATGTATGCAATATTTTTTTTTTTTTTTTGAGTTGGAGTCTCACTCTGTCGCCCAGACTGGAGTGCAGTGGCCGCTCCCGGTCACCACAGCCTCGACCTGCTGGGCTCCGGCGATCCTTCCGCCTCAGCCTTCTGAGTAGCTGGAATTACAGGCATGCACTACCACGCCCGGCTGATTTTTTGATTTATTGTAGAGATGAGGTCTCGCTGCCCAGGCGGGTCTCGAACCTGCGGGCTCAGGCAATCCACTCACCTCAGCCTCCCAAAGGTGCGGGATTACAGGCTGAGCCACCAAGCCCGGCTTGCAATGTTTTTTTAAAGGATTTATTAAGAAGACAGAAACGCTCCCACAGTGGGAGGAGACCTGAAAGAGGTTGCCCACAAGGTGTGTTTTTTAATCATTATACAAACTCCATGTTAATACCCATGACAAGAACCTTATGAGGCAGGAGGATCGCCGGAGCCCGGGAGGCTGAGGCTGCAGTGAGCCAGGGTCACATCTCAACACTCTAGCTTGGACCTCAGAGCGAGACCCTGTCTCTTAAAAAACAACAACAGGCCAGGTGCGGTGACTCACACCTGTAATCCCAGCACTTTGGGAGGCCGAGGCGGGAGGATAGTCTGAGCCCAGGAGTTCAAGACCAGCCTGGGCAATATAGCAAGACCTTGTCTCTTAAAAAAAAAAAATCAAATTATCCAGGCCTGGTGGCATGCACCTGTAGTCCCAGATACTCAGGAGGCTGAAGCAGAAGGATCACTTGAGCCCAGGAGGTCGAGGTTGTGGTGAGCCGTGATTGTGCCACTGCACTCCAGGCTGGGCGACAGAGTGAGACCCTGACTCAAAAAAACAAAAAAACAAAAAAGCAACAACAAAAAAACCAAAAGAACATTCACAACTCATAAACATTGCTGTACTGTATTTTCACATGCTTCCTCCTAGTCATCTTCATAGGAAAAGTCTATTTCTTTGCCTCTGAAAAAACACATTTTTCACGTTTCTAAAATACAAATGCATTTGATAGTTGAGGTCTACACATAACATGCCTGCAATTTTTTTCTACCAAAAAACAAAACAAAACAAAACAAAAAACCTCCTGGGAGATAAGAGTGTGTCACAGACCCAGGGAATGAGGATGGGTCATTTTGTGAAGATGTGATATAATCATAAGTGTTATTCGCTTCCTGCTTCAGTCACTGCCCTTTATATCCTGGGGCATTGGCAGAGGTTTTAAAGTCAGGACAACCAGCCCCGACTGGATGAGATCCAGGATTTCCTAATCCCCAGCCAGCTGGCCACCTGGCCACCCCCACGCAGAGCACTTGGGCGCTGCAGCTAACTTTAGTGTCAATCAAAACTGCAGCAGGACGTGTGTAAGCCCCCTCGCTGGAAATTCCAAAGGGTGGTGGGGAGGAGAGAAACTGACACTTAGTGAGCACCTACTGTGTGCCCACCTTGCAGTGTGGAATGAGAGGAGTGGTGATGGCTTCTCGCTCCAGATGGCAGAAGAGAGAAGGTTTCACAATTCCGCTGTCGGAGCAGGGAAGGCTTCCCACTGAACGAGGGAAAAGAGCCCAACTTGTGCTCTCCGGCCCCTGTTAGTTAATTAATCAGAGTCCGTTTTGGTTGTTGTTGTTTTGGGTTTTTGCTTATTTGGAGTTTTTTTGGTAGTGCCTTCCAATTGAATGTCTCTTGTTTGTTTTCTTTTGAGTTGGGGGTCTCAGCCTGTCGCCCAGGATGGAGTGCAGTGGCACAATCACAGCTCACCGCAGCCTTGACCTCCTGGGCTGAGGCGATCCTTCCACCTCAGTCTCCCAGAGTAGCTGGGGCTACAGGTGCGTGTCACAAGCCCAGCTAATTTTTAAATTTTTTTGTAGAGATGAGGTCTCGCTATGTTGCCCAGGCTGGTCTCGAACACCTGGGCTCAGGCGATCCCCCCGCCCCACCTCGGCCTCCCTGTTATTTTCAGACCAGTCAAGTTCCTGGTAGGCACCACCCGCGCCTCTCATGCCTCAGTCGGAGAAGGTGCAGCCTCCGCCAGCTTTTATAGAGAATCAGATTCACCTGGAGGGCTTGTTAAATGGCAGCTCGCTGGGCCCCGCCTCCAAGACTCTGAGTCAGCAGGTGCAGGGTGGGTCCCGAGCGTGTCTAACAAGCCACCCCGTGATGCTGATGGTGCCACTTTAGCAGGCGCTTTTGAAACAGGCTGATGCCTGCCCCCACCCCGGGGTTCTGATTTCACTGGCCTGGGTGCAGCCCGGGTGTCAGGAGTGTCATAGTTCCCCAGGTGACTCTAATGTGCCACTCAGCTTGAGAACCACCGGGGCTTATGTAAGAAGCCAGCAAACAAGATAAGGGGTCTGGGGTCTGCAGGATTCCTTGGATTTCGTGGCCCACCTCCCCAGACTCCCCAGACCAGGGCCCACCAAGCAGCTCTGAGGGACGGGGGCAGTGAGCTAACAAGTCTTTCCTCCACTCCTGTACCTTTCAAACCAAGCAAACTGTTTGCTAATACTAGGAAAAAAAAATGTGGGTGCGATCTCGTCTCTATAACACATTTTTTAAAATTAGTCAGGCATGGTGGCACACCCCTGTAGTCCCAGCTACTTGGGAGACTGAGGCGGAAGGATCACCTGAGCCCAGCAGATCAAGACCACGGTGAGACGTGATTGTGCCACTGCACTCCAACCTGGGTGACAGAGTGAGACTCTGACTCAAAAAAAAAATGTGTCAACTTATGACCACGATTTCTGGTTTCTCTGGATGAGATTCTGTACCACGTGGCTGTGGTGGGCTGGGCCACTCCCTCAGAGGGGCACACACCTGCCAGCTCGCTACCGTCCCCAACCCTTCCCAGCGTCCCCCACCCCAACTCCCTGCCAGAGACTCTCTCTGACTGTAGCTTCTCGGTGTCGTGGACTACCTGGTCCCTGTTCGTGGGCAGGTGTGAACGGACAGGTGCTCTGGAAATGGGGACTCAGATCAGGGCCTTCAAACAGAGACAGGAGACCTGGGGAAAGGACCATATGGTGTGTGTGTGTGTGTGTGTGTGTGTGTGTGTGTGTGTGTGTGTGTGTGTTGGGATGGGGGTGGTGAGCTCATGTCCTGCTCCTGCCTAGGAGAGGGGCATATTAGACTGAAACTCAGAAGACCTGTCATCTCATCCTGGCGCTGACACTCATTGGCAGGGGGCGGGTGTAAGACACTAACACCCTCTCTCTCTGTCTCAGTTTCCTAATCCGCAAGGTGAGAGGGTAAGACCTGCTGACCTTCCGTGTCCTTTGTATTCCAGGCGCCCGGGAGACAAGAGCCAGGTCCTGCCACTAAGGGCTGAGGGGGAGGAGGACCCGGAAGCCCAGGAGGGAGACAGCTCAGTCCCCGGATGTGGGCTGGGAGGGAGGCGTGGCTTGTGCCTGGTCTGGCCACAGGCCTGTGCCACCCCAGTTCCCCAAAGCTGGTTTCCGAGCCCCACCCAGGGGCTCAGGCCCTGCCCGGTTCCTGTGTGACTGATGCTGTGGGTAGTGGCCGGACCCTGAGCTCTGGAGCCCCGCGCTCCACTGTCCAGGCTGTGTGGCCTCAGGCCGGCTACCAGCCCTTGCCCCGAGTCTCGTGTTCCCACATGTAAAATGGACTTGTCATGGGAAGCCGAAGGGTCAAACCAGCTAACGCCTAGAAAGCCCTTAACAGGGCCCTGTGTGTAGCGGAAGCTCCCGGATTACCATCGTCATCATTATTAAGGGGAGACTCTCAAGTTAAGCCCTGGGGCTCGTTCACTCTGCCCAAAACTTCAGCCCTAGCCCCAAAATGTGTCCCTTGCTAACAGGGATCCCACTGTCCTTTTTTTTTTTTTTTTTTGAGCCGGAGTCTTACTTTGTTGCCCAGGCTGGAGTGCAGTGGCATGCTCACAGCCATGGCAGCCTCAACCTACGGTCAGGCCTCAGCCTTCCTAGTAGCTGGAACCATAGGTGCGCGCCACCACACCTGGCTAATTTTTTGATTTATTGTAGACACAAGGTCTCACCATATGGCTCAGGCTGATCTTGGACCCCTGAGCTCAGGCAATCCTCTCACCTCCGCTTCCCAAGATGCTGGGATTACAGGCATGAGCCACTGCGCCCATTGTCCTCTTAAGTTCCTAGAATTGACTTGACATTCCTTGAACTTGGGGTTTGGCCCAGCCCAAGTTCATGATGGTTCTCAGATTCCCGGCAGCCCTGGCTCCTGGAACCAGGTTGCCGTCTGCCCCAACCCTAGTGTTTCCTCTGTCAGCTGCCACGCTCCGGTACCCTGAAGCATTCCGGACACGGAGACAGATGGCACAACCCTTCCCAGCTGTGTGACCTTGGGCCAGTTCCTTACCCTCTCTGAGCTTTTGTAAAATGGAAATAATAACCTCCACTAGGTCCTGAGTTCCATGAGGGTGGGGTGGTGTTTGCTTTATCCACCAGTGTTATGCACAGCATCTAGCCCAGGGCCTGGAACACAGTAGGTGCTCAAGAAATATTTGTTGAATGAAGAAGTGGGTTGGCCTAAGAATTACACTGAATAATATATGTGAAGTTACAGTGTCAGGCACACAGTAGTCCCTAATTTAATGTTTCTTGGATCTGAGCCTGTCTCATTCCCTGGACTTCGGTATTTTCCTCGCGGCCTACCTGTTGAAACACACCCCAGGAACTTTGACCATGAACCATCAAGCCCTTAGCCACCATACTTAGTCCACACCTACAACTCCCCAGAGAATTTTAGCTGTAGAGCCAGCCCCTAGGGCCTGTCCTGCATCCCTGGGCCCTCTAATGAACTCAATAACCACCTGTGTGTACATTCATTCATTCAACACATTTTTTTTTTTTTGAGTTGGAGTCTCACTCTGTCGCCCAGACTGAAGTGCAGTGGCTGCTCCCGGCCACCGCAGCCTCGACCTGCTGGGCTCCGGCGATCCTTCCGCCTCAGCCTTTCGAGTAGCCGGAATTACAGGCGTGCGCTACCACACCCGGCTGATTTTTTGATTTATTGTAGAGATGAGGTCTCGCTGCCCAGGCGGGTCTCGAACCCGCGGGCTCAGGTAATCCACTCACCTCAGCCTCCCAAAGGCACAGGATTACAGGCTGAGCCACCGAGCCCAGCTAACACATTTTTTTAAATGGGGGTCTCATAGTGTTGCCCAGGCTGGTCTCAAAGTCCCGGCCTCAAGCAGTCTTCTTGCCTCTGTCTCCCAAAACGCTAGGATTACAGGCGTGAGCCACCGCGCCTGGCCAGTCACAAATGTGAAGAGCGTCTACCATTTCCATACCTCCCCTGGGCTTCTCCCCTAGCCCCAGACTCTGCATCTAAAGGGCTACTGGCTGTCCTCCCTGGACCTGCCGTGATCGTGCAAAAAGCCAAATCAGACCCTCCCTTCTCACACCCACTTTCTTCCAGGGCTCTCTAAGTGGATGATGCCACTGCAGGCCCGATCACTCAGGGGTCAGTCCCCAGAGTTGCCCATGGCGCCCCCGGGCCGGAGTGCAGTGACATGATCGCAGCTCACCACAGCCTTGACCACCTAGGCTCAGGCGATCCTCCCGCCTCAGCCTCCCAAGTAGCTGGGACTACAGGTACGCACCACCGCACCTGGCCAATTTTTTTTTTTTGTAGAGATGAGGTCTCACTATGTTGCCCAACGGGTCTTGAACTCCCGGGCTCAAGCAATCCTTCTGCATCGGCCTCCCAAAGTTCTGGGATTCCAGGCCTGAGCCACCGTGCCCGCTGACAATTTATTTCCTAAGGGCTTCTCACATCTCGTCCGGCTCCATCTCCTGCCCCCACCTGGCTTCTCCCAGTTGCTCTCAGTCCGGCCTGAGATCTGGGGCCCCTGCCCCCCACTCAGCCCCCCGCTCAGCCTTGTCTCCTGCCCTCTCCATCTCTTAAAGATGCCCTGGTCCATGTCACTTCTTGTCACCGCCAGGCTCAGCCCCTCTGCCTGGTCCTCTCCCACCTCACGTCACCGTTTACCTGGTCAGCCCGCACTCAGCCAGGTCAGTGTCACCTGCTCCGGGAAAGCTTGCAGACCCTGCCCAGCCCAGATGACGGGCTCTTCAGGCCTGCTCCCTGCTACTGGGCGTGACTCCCTGGGGGCCCTCTCCATGTTTATCTTCTGATTATCTGTGCATGTGTCAGGCTTCTCCACTATTATTCATGGCTCTACCCCCCAGCACAGGGCCTGGCACAGAGGAATCCCCTTTTTAGATACGATTGCTTTATAACAAATCACCCCGTCATTTAGTGACTTAAAGGTATTATTTTAGGTCAGGCTCAGTGGCTCACACCTATAATCCCAGCACTTTGGGAGGCTGAGGCGGGAGGATTGCTTGAGCCCAGGAGTTCGAGACCAGCCTGGACAACATAGTGAGACTTCATTTCTACAACAAATAAACATTTAAAAATTGGTCAGGTGTACACCTGTAGTCCCAGCTACTCAGAAGGTTGACGTGGAAGGTTCACCTAAGTCCAGGAGGTCGAGGCTATGGTGAGCCAGGATCATGCCACTGCACTCTAGCCTGGGTGACAGAGGTGAGACCCTAGTCCCCCAAAAGAAAACAAAACAGTGCTATTTGCTCCTGGTTTTGTGGGTTTGGAATTTGGGGTGGTCTCAGCTGGGCCGTACAGCCACCCAAAGGTTCGACTAGTCTGGGTGCAGAAGACGGCACACCCATGGCTGCCACAGTGCCGGCAACTGGCTGGGAGCCGACTTCCCCTGGAGCCAGCACCCCGAGAGAGCCAAGGGGGGCTATCTGGCCTGTCTAGCCTAGCCTTGGACGTCAGGCCGCATCGCTTCTGCCACACTCTATGTGTTGCAGGTCACGAAGTTCAGCCCAGAGTCAAGGAGAGGAGACAGAGACCCCACCTGCCAATAGGAGAATGTCAAAGAATTTGCAGACATGCTTCAAAACCGCCAGAACTGGCCAGGTGTGGTGGCTCACGCTTGTAATCCCAGCCTGGGCAGGCAGATCGCTTCAGACCAGGAGTTCAAGACCAGCCTGGCCAGCATAGCACGACCCCATCTATTTAAAAAAAGAAAAGAAAAAAACAAACCACCAGAACCCTCAACACGTTTGCTGAATGAATAGTTGAGGAGACAGATGCCAAATTGCTCTCATCCTGTCCTGCCTGTGAATACCTAGTTCTCGTGTTTCTGCCTTTTTCTTCTGCACCACCGTGTCCCCAGCACATCTGGGGGGTGGCAGGGCGGGGTGGCTTGGTGGTGGAAGGACAGCAGGCTACCAAGTCACGGCTTCTGCCTCCACGTGCCTGCTGCTGGCCGGCGTGAGGAGCTGGGACGAGACCCCTCCCATCTGGCCTCCAGTTTCCCCACGCCGATACAAGGTGCCAGGCCAGGCGACATCCTTCCCACCCCAGCCTCCTCTGCTGACTGCAGGCCCCTTCAGAATCCACATCTGCTTTCCGAGAAGGCAGCAGCCTTCAGTCTCAGGGAAGTTTGCCTCTCAGTGACACAGAAACACACAGTGAGTCCTGGTGTGAGAAACATTACAGAAGCACACGGGATAGAATGGGAAGTTCCCTCCAGGGACCTTCCCTAATGCCCTGCCTCCCTCCAAAGGTAACCCCCCAGCCCTTCCGCCCCCCACCCCGTGACATTCTGACAGCCCTTTGACATGCTTCTACATATGCCGATTTCTAAGCAAGAGAACACTGCTGGAATGGGGGTTTGCTTTTTCTTTGCATGTAAAATCATACTGTTCCCAGCCGGGCTCGGTGGCTCAGCCTGTAATCCCGCACCTTTGGGAGGCTGAGGTGAGTGGACCTGCCTGGGCAGCGAGACCTCATCTCTACACTAAATCAAAAAAAATCAGCCGGGCGTGGTAGCATGTGCCTGTAATTCCGGTTACTGGGAAGGCTGAGGCGGAAGGATCGCCGGAGCCCAGCAGGTCGAGGCTGCGGAGGCCAGGAGCGGCCACTGCACTCCAGTCTGGGCGACAGAGTGAGACTCCAACTCAAAAAAAAAAAAAAATATCATACTGTTCCCGTTTCTGCAACTAGCTCTTGTTCACAGAATTCTATCTCTAGGGCATCTGTTCATCACGCCAGCTTTTTTCTTTTCTTCTGTTTACAAACCTTAGGCCCCTCCATAATTTCTTTTTTTTTAATTGCAATTTTTTTTTGAAGTTTTAATTTTAAATATGTGGAGTACAATTCAGAGTTAGGTATACAGATGTTCATTATGCAGGTCCCTTGTTGATGAGGGGGTGTGTGTGTGTGTCCCAGCAGTTTCTCACTACTGCCAATCACTTTCTTCATAATTTCTACTTGCATGTTTTTACAATAATACGCTATAGTACCAGTGCACCATAGTCCATTTGACTATCCTCTACATTGTCAAACATTCTGGTAGTTTCCAATTGTTTATTTTTTGAGACAGGGTCTCTCTCACTCTGTGGCCCAGGCTGGAGGGCGATGGTGCTATCATAGCTAACTATCACCTCGACCTCCTGAGCTCAGGTGAGCCTCCCACGTCAGCCTCCTGAATAACTGGGACTCCAGGCCGGCGCCACCATGCCCAGCTAATTTCATTTTTTGTGGAGACAGGGTCTTGTGTTTTCCAGGCTAGCCTGGAACTCCTGGCCTCAAGTGATCCTCCCCCCTGGGCCTCCCAAAGAGCTGAGGTTACAGGCGTGAGCCACGGGGCCCAGCCTCCAATATCTAGGTTAATTTCTACAATTGGCAAGGGCCATCTCAGGCCTCGATCGGCCCACTCTGGGGACCGCCGGGCTGGGAGCCCTCCACCCCCGCGCCATGGAGCCTGGACAGCCTCTTTCAAGCCAGTTCAAATCCTCCTGCCTGCAGGCTGCGAGCTGTGTAGCCTGCACCGACTCGCCGGAGCTCTCTGGGCGCTGCAGCCTCGAGCCGCAGGGCGCCCCAGCCTCCCTCCCGGGCCTCGCCGCGCGCGGCCGGGCAGGGGCGCGGAGGCCCAGGGGCCCGGCTGGTCCAGGCGGCCGCTGCTCGGGGCCGGCCCGGCGCCGGTTACGTAACGGGGCCGCTCATGCTCTTTCACTTGTTGATGGAGCCCAAATTAAAAGAGGAAATTATTCTCCTGATGCTCCGCTCGCCTAATCCCCATCTGTCGCTCCCCGCCCCCACCCCGCGCTGCCGAGCGCTCGCGTCTAAAGGGCTTGGACGCCGTCCAGATTTCTAATTTCGTTTGCTTATGCAACCCAAAATATGATGGCCGCGTTTCCTGGGGGTGATGAAGTCTATATTCTGGGCTCCGGGCACACTAAAAACGGCAGCGCCGGGCCCGGCGCCGCGCGCGCGCGCGCGCACCACGCGCACCACGCGCCGGCTTTTTTTGGTTCCTCCCAGGCGCGGGCAGCTCTGCGGCAGCGGGGGCGCGGGCGGGGGGGGGGGGCGGGACCCGCCCAGAGCTGGGGGGCGGGGGCCGGAGGGGCCCTGGGAGCGCAGGCTGCGGAGCCCAGGAGCAGAAGGGGAGCGAAGGCCTCCCTCCACCCCCAAGAGCCCGGACGTTCTGGTGGCCGCTGGCTAGGCGTGCTCTCGGAACCTCAGTCTCTTCCTCGGGCTTTTCTCCCCTGATTCCTGTGCGCCGGTGCAGGAATCCATCTTCCCACGTGTCCCTCTAGCCCCCGCCCAGAGATCTGCTGAAAGATGTTTATCGCACTTTTGCGTGTTCTGGAATAGTGAAGAATTGTCTGTCCATAACGGAACGACCGAATGAATGAACACTCTGGAGGACAGAGTCGCTGATTTTTAAAATGGGGTTGATCAAGGGATATTAACATGTAGCAGGCTGGTAAATTTATTGAAAGAGCAAGTCAGAAAAATGCAGGTGATGGGTCCACTTGTGTTTTTAAAAATCTGTAGATGTGGACAGGAAGACTTCATTGAATTTCCACTACGGCTGCCTCTCAGGTGGCCACTGGGGTGGGAGGTGCCACTGGGGTGGGAGGTAACTCTGCTTCTGTGTTGTCTGAACCATACAAAGAGGCTATTTTTGTGTATTAATTGCATAATTTTAAGTAGTTGCTTTGATGAATTTTTTTGTGGAGAGGAGGTCTTGCTATGTGGCCCAGGTTTCAACTCCGGCCTCAAGTGATCCTCCTTCCTCAGCCTCTCAAAGTGCTGGGATGACAGGCTTGAGTCATTGCTCCCAGCCAGGAGACATTTGCTTTTAATGTTATGGGGGAGGGGGAAGCAGGAAGCAGTGGTCAGATCAGGAGTGGGACTGGCTGGAAGTCATCTGTTCTCCCAGTCCGGCCACTGTGTTTTGAGGTCTTTTGACCATCAGGAGGCCACTTGCAGTCTCGGGGCACCTGGCCTAACAGGGCAAATGCTGAGGGCAGAGCCCTGGGTCTGGAGTCAGAAACTTGGCTTCTAGTTCCTGGAGGCCTGGAACAAATGGCCGAGGTTCCCTCATTCCCGCGGCTGCTCTGCGTCTGGGAGGGAGGAGCCGACGCCTCCTCCTCCTTGAGCCCGGGCATCCTCTGCCCTGACTGCCAAGCCAGGGCCGTTGGCTGCGGGGCTGAGCGAGGCTCATCTCAGCCCATCTGGAGGCATGCCCTGACTTGGCTTCTCAGGGCAAGGCCAGGCTCCCTGTGGGCACCAGACGCAGGGGGCCAAGCCGTGGGGTACCCCGCGCCTGAGACGGGCTCAGCCTGTCTACCCAGCACCCGCTGACCGGACACGTGGAGGCGTCTACATCCGCTGTCGCGGAAGCTGCACGGAGGCCCCTGTGCATGGGACCGGCTCCCACCACCGGGCAGACCTCCCGGGGTGCACCAGGAGCCCTGATTCTGCCAAGGGGGTCATCACTTCACATCGGGTTCCACAGCCGTGAGTCTGGGGCCACAGCAGTGAGTCTGGGGGGCTGTGTTGAGCTCGTGTCCATGGGGTCTCTTCTTCGAGGCTTCTTGGGACCTTGGGTACACAGTGATGCTCCGTGAAGGGAGCTGAGTGCAACTTTTTCCAAAAGTACACAGACCCAGGAGCCCTTTTCTGCCAGAGCCTCCACAGGGCGGGGGCGGGAGGTCAGCACGGAGGCCGGATAGCTGGGCACAGTCGGGAAATCTAAGCCACACAGTCGTTGTTGGCACAGGGTGTGAGAAGCGTGTAGTCAGGTGGCTTCACTGCACAGACATCACAGAGGGCACCACGCACACCTGGGGACGTAGTGAGGCCTGCTGCCTGGCTACAACCTTATCGTTGTGACCGACCGAGCACTGCTGGCAGCTGGGACACGGGGGGAAGTGTGTGTGTCCCTAAATGCATGCACAGGGTCACATACACATAACAAGCTCACATACACACACAAGCTCCTTACACACACACAAGCTCACGTGGAACATACATGGGTGCCCCCCCAAGCAGGCGCACGCCTCCTCCCGGGAGCACTCACTCACACGCAGAAGAGCGCCCTCCACGCACCCCCCCACGCCCATGTGCCCGTGGGAGCCCGCGGCAGCTCACTCCAGGAGGACAAGCACACCCACACACAGAGACGCACAGACGGAGGCGCACGCGCCCCCACGCGCGAGCCCAGGCGAGCACAGACATGCACGCGGCGCACCACATACCCACATTCACGTGCACACGCTGGGGCGTGCACGCAGGGGGCACGGACCAGGCAGGAGCTCAGAAAGCACACCCTCATCCCTCACCACGGCCTCAGGCACAGTGTCTTGGCCACCCCAGCCTCCCTGCCTCTTCCTGGAGCCACGGGGGGGGGGGTGCGGGGGGGGAGCCACACGGCTTGGAGGGAAGCTCCAGGACTCTGAGCACACTGAGCGAGCAGTTCACAGAGGCATCTGGCCTTCGAGAATTCTTATCTTTAGCAACCGAGTGTCTAGCAGAGTCTGGGTGGCTCCATATTGCCGCTGGGAGGGAGGACAAGTGGCGGGGTGTTCAAGCAGATGGGCTCTGGGCGCAGAAGGAGGAGGCCCCTTCCTCCTCCCCCGCACCCCACCCCACCCCACAGCGTTCCCTTCCCAACATATGGGGTCCCACTTCCCACCAGGAACATGGCAGGCAGGGCAGGTTCCCAGCCCCTCCCCGGGTGCCTGGAGGGAGGGTCTGGCGGCACCCAGCTCCCCGTGCAGCCCCCCTCTCAGTGCCCCAGAGCACTCTCTAGGCCACCACCCTGGGTCCGTGGGCCATCGCAGGGGCCCTCTGTGGCTGCCCCAGATGTGTGCAGTGGTGTTTCCCACCATCCCAGAGCTGACAGTGGGTCTGGGCACGTGCCCTGGCCCTCTGGCTGCTCAAAGACAAGCTGGTGGATTTCCAAAGCTATTTAATCCCTGGGTTCTGACGCACCCGGTTTACCACCAAGCAGGATCTGGTGGCCGCAGATCTGATGTCAGAGGGCAGGAGTGGCCTTGGCCGGGCCCTGGCGTGACTCCATGCCCCCTGCCCACATGGCCACATGGCCATGGGTCAAGACCATTTGCTAGGCCTGCAAACATCAGCATGGACTGGAAAATGCATCCTGAAAGCATAACAAGGAAAAAAACTCAGGCACTTAAGTGAGAAGCGCAGATAAGCAAAACATTATAATCTTGTGTTTATTTTACAACAATAATAAATTCATTTAGGCAGACGGAAGAAAAAAACTGGAAAAACGAACATGGACTATCTTTAGACATTTATCATTCCACAAATATTTATTGAGCACCTACTAGATGTCAGAATGTTCTAGGTGCCGGGGATATCGCCGTAAGAGGCAAAAACCTTTAGAGGATTTCTGTTCCAGAGAGTGAACAGATAATACATCACAAGTTCAACATCTAGTATGCTAAACGGTGATTAAGTACAATGGGAGAAGGCGGCAAAGAGGAAACGGTGGGTTGAGGGTTGTCGTTGTTAATAAATCCTATTTTTTGGCAGTTCCAGATGGAAAGACAAGTCAAGAAGGCAGTGTAGCACGCTCCCCCAAAGCCTCCTCCTGGTGGTCTCTCCTGGCGTTGACACCTGACACGAGTGGGTACACGGGCTGCAATGAATGAACCCACATCGCTACATTGTTACTAACCGACTAACCCACTTGGATGTCTATTTAGATCTCCTAATGTCCCTTTCCTGTCCCACGAGCCCATCCAGGGTGCCACATTCTACTTCTTTGTCTTGTCTCCTCCTGAGGCTCCTCTAGGCTGTTCCTCAGACAGTCCTTGTTCTTGATGACCTTGGCAGGGTGGAGGCGTCCTGGTCAGGTCTCTTGGAATCGGCCTGTTTTTCTCCTGTTTACACTGGGGCTGTGGGTTTTGGAAGCCTGACCCAAGAGGGAAAGCGCCGTTTTCATGGCCCGGCCTGTCGGGTGTCTATACTGTCCGCTTGATTTATGTTGATGTTGACCTTGATCTCCTGGCTCCTGCCAGGTTTCTCTGCTGTGAGTGACTCCCCTCCCCCTCCCGCACGGTGCCCTTGGGAAGCAGGTCTCCTAAGTGTGGGGGATTTTGCTCTCACCCCAACTCAGGCAGGGCGAAGCAGCTACATCTGTCATCTGGAATTCTTCTGCAGGGGACGTTTGTATCTTCTTATTTATAAATCATGGATATTTATTTTACGTTGGGGTTATAGTCCAAGACCAAAGGGGAGCTTATTTCGTTGATCAAATACCCAACTTGGGGCGGTTGGGAGTGCCCTGTTGCTCCCGTGTCCCCTTGACCTTCCCCCATCAGTGAACTGCTTTTTTATTTTTGTTTTTATTTTTGAGTCAGAGTCTCACTCTGTCACCCAGGCTGGAGTGCAGTGGCACACTCATGGCCACTGCAGCCTTGACCTGCTGGGCTCAGGCAATTCTTCTGCCTCAGCCTTCTAAGCAGCTGGAACCACAGGCTTGCACCACCACGCCTGGCTAGTTTTTTGATTTATTGTCGAGACGAGGTCTTGCCGAGTTGCCCAGGCTGGTCTCGAACCCCTGGGCTCAGACAGTCCTTGCACCTTGACCTCTCAAAGTGCTTGGGATTACAGGTGTGAGCCACTGTTCCTGGCAAAGTGAACTGCTCTTTTATAAGCCCATTCTGGGCCAGGGGTGATGGCTCATGCCTGGAATCCCAGCACTCTGAGAGAAAAATCAATTACTTGAGGCCAAGACTTCAAGACCAGCCAGGGCAACAAAGTAAGAATCTGCACACCCCCGATATTTTTTTAAATTTGCACACCTGTAGTCCCAGCTCCCTGGGAGGCTGAGACAGGAGGATCACTGGAATCCAGGAGTTTGAGGCTACAGTGAGCTATGATCGTACCACTGCACTCCAGTCTGGGCGACAGTGAGGCCCTGCCTGGAAAAATAATAATAATAAATAAAAATATGTAAAAGCCCTTCCTTCCTTCTGACGCTCCAGGCTTGTCTTGTCATTTCCCACCCAAGACCTAGACTCAGCCGTTTCTCCAAGGAGCCCTGATCCTTTTATTGGAGAATAGTATTTGCAACCAAGATCTGAGTCCTGGGTATGAGCTTTAATTTTTCATCTAGTGGGTAACGAGGGCTTCCCTAAGAAGGTGACAGTGAGTGAAGGCCTGAAGAAGGTGAGGCGCAAACCGTGGGGGCCTGGGGAGAGGGTGCTTCAGGAAGAGGGGACAGCAGGTGCAAAGGCCCTGGGGCAGCGTTTCTGTGCATCACCAGGGAGCAGAGGGGTCGGAAAAATGTGCGGGAGGGGGGGAATGCAGACGGCACAAGAGCCACCGGAGGGGTCCTGGCTTTTCCTTTGACCGACAGGGGAAGCAGACGAGGGACACCATCTGACTCACTTTTTCTCTTGTTTTGAATTAGGGTCTCACTCTTTTGCCCTGGCTGGAGGGCAGTGGCGAGATCATGGCTTACCACAGCCTGGACCTCCTGGGCTCAGGCAGTCCTTCCATCTCAGCCTCCCGGGCAGCTGGGACTACATCATGCACCTCCACAAATTAGCACCCGGCTAATTTTTTTATTTTCTATGAAGATGAGGTCTCCCCATGTGGCCCAGGCTAGTCTTGAACTGCTGGTCTCAAGCACTCCTCCTGCCTCGGCCTCTCAAAATGCTGGGAGTACAGGTGTGAGCCACCATGCCCTGCCACATCTGACTCTACTGTGCTGAGACTAGAACAAAGGGGCGGGCCAGACGCCGCTGTGAGAATCCAGCGAGCGGTGACGCGGTGGGTGGGGCGGGGGACACAGGATCTGGAAGGTGGAGCTGACAGCATTTTCGACAGCCTGGATGTCGGGTGAGAGACAGGAGGACGATGCTGAGGTTCCGCCCTGCCACCTTGAAGGAGACAGTGGTGACGGCCCCACGGGGGCACCCCAGGGGAGCAGCAGGTCCGGAGGGGGTTCCAGGAGCTCCCGCCTCTGGGACACGCGAAGTATGAGGTGCCCAACGTTCACCCAAGTTGAGTGGGCACTTGTGTGTGTGTCTGGGGTTCAAGGAATGGGGGAGATGGGAGGACTGGCCTCCAGTCCAGCCCTGCCTCCCCAGGCATGGGCGGCCTACAGACCGTGGCTCAGGCCCGTGGGCTTAGGCTGCTCAGTCTGAATCCTGCACGGGACCAGGGAGCAGCCCGTGGCCACGAGGGGTGGAGGTGGCTTTGGGAAAGCCTCGCCCCCAGTCCCCCCAGGACAGCAGATGCCACAGGCAGGGCCTGGTCAGCTGCCAGAGACCCCGCGGCTTGGCCTCCGACCGGGATGTCCCACAAACATCCAGGGCTCAGGGCGTGGAAACGCCCCAAAGGAGACCGGGATTTCTCTCCATCCTGGCTGCTTTCGAGGTGGGACTCGGGGGCCACGTCTCCTTTTTCCTCAGCTCCTGGCCTCTGGGCCCAGGCGGCAGTCATCAGAACTGCCGAGGAAGGAAGGCTGGATTCCAGAGGGCAGCCTCTCTGGCCTGTGGGAGGTGATGGCATTAGGTCGCTGGACTCCTGAAACAGGAGGAATGGCGAGGGGAGGCTGGAGGAGACAAGGTGCCCAGGCCTATCTCCTGAACCCCATCTGCAGGGCCCTCCTTGCCGGCTCCCCCCATCTAGGCCATCAGCCCATCAGCCCGCCTCTACCGGTCCAGCTCTAGCCTTCACCCTGGCCTAGGCCTCTTTCCCTCTGACCGGGGCCTCTCCGAAAGCCTTCTTCCGTGCCTCCTGCGGCCCGTTCTCAGAGCAGCCAGAGTGATTCTGCTCAAACAAAAACAAGACCAGGTCGGTCCTTCACAATCCCTCCCCTCCCAGAGTGAGAGGCCGCTCCTTGGGCCGCTGAATCCTCCCTCCGTCCTGCAGTCCTCACTCCAGTCCTCCCCCAGTGGCCTCACGGCAGCTGCCGCGGGGCCTTTGCACTTGCTGTGCCCACCTCCTCGCCCCTCTCCCCAGCTAAGCCCCTCGCTCCTTCTCTTCCCTCACGCCCCTTCGTCTCTCACGACCTCCTTACCTAGGTGACTTTTTCTTTTTTCTTTTTTTTTGAGTTGGAGTCTCACTCTGTCGCCCAGACTGGAGTGCAGCGGCCGCTCCCGGCCACCGCAGCCTCGACCTGCTGGGCGCCGGCGATCCTTCCGCCTCAGCCTTTCGAGTAGCCGGAATTACAGGCGTGCACTACCACACCCGGCTGATTTTTTGATTAATTGTAGAGATGAGGTCTCGCTGCCCAGGCGGGTCTCGAACCCGCGGGCTCCGGCAATCCACTCACCTCAGCCTCCCAAAGGCTTGGGATTACAGGCTGAGCCACCGAGCCCGGTGACTTTTTCTTAAGACTTCACACTTTGTATATATTTATTTAAGTCTTCTCCATAGAATATAAGCTCCCAGAGGACCAGGCCTTGGTTTTGTCCTCCAAAGTATCTGGGCACCTGGAATAAGCCCTAGACAGGTGGGGGTTCCATAAACACTTGTTGAAGGAATGAATGGCCGTCTCTCGGCCTGGGGTTCCCTGGCGCTGGTCAGGCTTCTCCTTGGGCCCAGGCTCCTTGGCTCCCAGAGGTTCTCAGACCAAAGTGAAGCCTAGAGGCTAGACATGGGAAGGAAATTCACCAGAGCCTCGGGGAGCCAGCCATGTCCTCCTCCCAAATCTGGGACCCCCCCCACGCCTTCCCCGTTCCTGTCCTCATGCGTCTTGCTGCCTCCTGCCCGTGCCCCAGAGCCAGCCTCTCCCCAAGTCCGTCCAGGGCCCTCTTTTCTTTGTTGCCTAGACTGGAGAGCCACAGTGCCATCACGGCTCACTGCAGCCTCGACTTCCTGGACTTGGGTGATCCTCCCACCTCAGCCTCCTGAGTAACTGGGACTACAGGCCTACGACACCACGCCTGGCTAACCTTTTTTGTTTTTTTGGGAAAGACGAGTTCTCGCTATGTTGCCCAGGCTGGTTTTGAACTCCTGGGCTCAAGCAATCCTCCCACCTCGGCGTCCCAAAGTGCTGGGATTACAGGCACGAGCCCCCGCACTTGGCCTGTATTTTTCATTTAAAAAAAAATGTAAGCTGGGTTCAGTGGCTCAACCTGTAATCCTGCACCTTTGGGAGGCTGAGGTGAGTGGATTGCCTGAGCCTGCGGGTTCGAGACCCTCCTGGGAAACTTGGCGAGACCTCATCTCCACAATAAATAAAAAATTAGCCGGGCATGGTAGCGAGCGCCTGTAGTTCCAGCTACTCGGAAGGCTGAGGCGGAAGGATCGCCGGAGCCCAGCAGGTCGAGGATGCGGTGGCCTGGAGCGGCCACTGCACTCCAGTCTGGGCGATGGAGTGAGACTCCAACTCAAAAAAAAAAAAAAAAATGCACGTCTGGCATTTTTTAAGTAACGAAAAATACAAAATTCCTTCTTACTGAAATGTTGATTCAAGTCATACTTCCTGTGTCTTCCACGGCTGAACAGGCACACGCCCAGGCCCAGCATCCCGTTCTAGGCACCCACCCCGCAGAAGTGCATCCACAGGTTCACAACAGACAGAACTGGAACGTTCTTGGCGGCACTGTTCACCGCAGCCAGGAACTGGAACCTCCACACACGTCCATCAACCACAGCACCGGTGAAATACACTTGGGCGGAGTCGCACAGTGGCAAACCACCAGCTGGGGAGACCAGTGGCCTCCTACTGCCTGTGACTGGACACACCTCACAGATGTGACATTGAGGAAAAGTAACAAGACACAGAAGAGCACTGGCGCTGCTATTACACACCGTTCGGAAGCCGGCTGAAGCCGCCTATGGGCTTAGGAGTCAGGAGAGAGATCAGGCCTGGGGGTGGCAGACGGGAGGCTCTTGAGGGGCTTCTGGGCGCTATTTTATTTGAGCGCTGGTTACATGGGGGTGCACAGCTTGTGCAATTCATTCAGCAAATTCATCTGTGCAATGTTCAGTGTGTGTGTAACTCCAATAAAAACTTTTTTTTTTTTTGAGTTGGAGTCTCACTCTGTCACCCAGACTGGAGTGAAGTGGCCACTCCTGGCCACCGCAGCCTCGACCTGCTGGGCTCCGGTGATCCTTCCGCCTCAGCCTTCTGAGTAGCCGGAATTGCAGGCATGCGCTACCACGCCCGGCTGATTTTTTGATTTATTGTAGAGATGAGGTCTCGCTGCCCAGGCGGGTCTCGAACCCGCGGGCTCAGGCAATCCACTCACCTCCGCCTCCCAAAGGCGCGGGATTACAGGCTGAGCCACCGAGCCCGGCTAAACTTTTTATTTTTTTAAGAGACAGAGTCTCACTCTGTTGCCCAGGCCGTGGTGCAATCATGGCTCACCGCAGTCTCCACCTCCTGGGCTAAGGTGCTCCTCCCGCCTCAGCCTCCCCAGTAACCGGGACTGCAGGCACATGCACCACCACACCCAAATAATTTTTTTTAAATTATTTTTTGTGGAGACAGAATTGCGCCATGTTACCCAGGCTGGTCTTTAACTCCTGGTCTCAAGCGATCAATCCTTCTCCCAAAGTGCTGGGATGACAGGCATGAACCCTTGCGTCCGGCCTCTAATGAACACTTTATAAAAAAATAAAAAGCATGTCGCCAGGTGTGGTGGCTCACGCCTGTCATCCCAGCACTGGGAGGCGGAGGAGAGAGGATTGCCTAAGTCCAGGGGTTTGAGACCAGCCTAGGCAACATACGAGAGATCTTGTCTCTACAAAAAATAAAAAAAATTGGCTGGGCGTGGTGGTGCCCTGCCTGTGGTTCCAGCTACTTGGAAGGATGAGGTGGAAGGATCACCTGAGCCCAGCATGTTGAGGCTGCGGTGGCCGTGAGCATGGGCAACGGAGCCAGTGAGACTCCGACTCGAAAACAAACAAACAAACAAACAAACAAACAAAAAGTAAGGCCTGCCTCCTGGAGCGGGGAAATCCACCTTCCTCTTCTGCCGGGGGAGGCGGAGAGCAGGTGCCAGGCCTCCCTGGTGCCCCCAGAGTCCCTCCCAGCCTCTGAGACTCCGGAGGCCCCAGACTCGGGGTCTCTTTCCACCAGGCACGCCCGAAGCCCCCACCCCAGATCGGCCCGCTGCGCCCAGGGGCAGGGCCGGGCGCTTCCCTCCCGGGCCAGGCCTTCCCCACCCTCTAGCCCCGGTGGGGGGCTCCCTGCGCCCCGGACCCCCCACCGCGCCCCAGCTCCCGCAGAGGGCGGGATCCGCGGGGCAGGCCCAGCCCAGGGGCCCGGCCTGACCTTGCGCGGGCCCAGAGGTCACCGCGCTCGGCTCTGGGCGGGGGCGACCCGCGGCGGGCGGCGGGCGGCGGGGGGCGGGGGGCGCGCCCCTCCGCCGCGGCCGAGCGCTGATCGATCACCCGGGTCGCGGCACCTCTGGACCTTCGGCTGGGCCGGGCGATCCGCGGCGATCAGCGTCTCCTCCCGCCGCCCCCCGCGAACAAACCCCACTCTGTGTGCCGCCCCGCGGGGCCTCGCGGGAGGGCCCAGCAGGAAGCAGGATGTTGACCCTGAGTCCGCGCCCTGCGGCCGCCGGGCGGCCCGCCACGTGTGAGTTGCGGGCCGTGCCGCGCCAGTGGGGAAGGGGCCAGGACGACTCCGGCTTTGCTGCTTCCCGGGTGCCAAGTGCTCTGGACGATTCTGGGCGGCGGCGGCCGGGGGGACCACGGAGGGCGCCCCGGCCTGGGTCTGCCCACGGGGCGCCCTCTCCAAGCCTGGGGGAAGGGAGAGCACCGGGAGCGCCCGCCGGGTGCGGTCCCCTGCGTGGAGGCCGGAGCCGCGAGGGGCAGGGTCTCCCGGGTCTGCTTCAGGGCCCGCAGCCCCCGGCCCGGCTCCGGCTCCTGGCCGCGCCTTTTCCCACTGGCCCCGGAACTGCCGATTCTGGTCTGGAGGCTCGTGAGGAGGCCAGGGTGGGAGGCCGGCCCGTCCATTCAACGTGTTTCTCTCGGGCACCTGCTAGGCGCCAGGCACGGTCCAGGCACCCACTGTCACCCTGGTGGAGACGCCAGTCCAGGGGAGAGTCCATCCTGGAGCCTGGGCCCCCCCTGGGGTTCCAGGCAGTTGTTGAGGGTCTTGATTGTGGGCGGGTGGGGAGACTGAGGCCGGGATGAGGGCCCGGGCGGAGTGTTTATGGGAACCAAGACCAAGTGGGCCCCACATCGCAAGCCACCGAAGGCCTGGGACACCAATGGGCGCGCTCCCCTGCACAGCTGCAAATGACCTCCCCTGAGGCAGGTGTGAAAATCGCACCCGGCACCCAACCTCGGAAGCCATCCTGGAGGAAGCCACGGGTCGGGGACCCGCTGAGTCAGGAGGCTGGGGGAGGGCAGTGAGGTGGAAGGAGTCTGGGGGCTGCCTCTCTTTCTGCCGTGCTCTTGGACACTAAGAGGCTTTTGGCTGCGTGGCTCGACCATCCCCTTGCCCTCTCTGGGCCTCAGTTTCCACAAATGCACAACGAAGAGTTCGGCTGAGAGGAGCCGTGTCAGCGCTGACTGCCCCCGATTCTGGTCTAGAGACCCCGAGGCCGAGACCCTCCTGCCAAGTCTAGCTCAGCCTGGGTGTTTCCTCTTGGCCTGATGAAACCCCACGGGAGTGGCTGTGGCTGGGGTTCGCCGGGGGTGTGGGAGGCCGCGGTGTGTGCACGCTTGTGTGCGTGCGTGTGAGCGTGGGGTCGGGTGTGTCGCGTGTGTGTCACGAGGCTGCCCGTGGGGGGTGTCTTGGGGGGTGGGGACCACGCGTGTGGGGTGTGAAGCAGGGCGCAGCGCGTGGTGTGGGGGCCGGGCGTGTGGATGTGGAGGGTGTGGGGGGGCCTTGAGGCAGGGGGAGGCCTGGGGGGCCTCTGTCTCCCTCTGCCACCCCCTCTGCCCACAGGTCAGCTTATGGCCGGCGGGCCCTGACCAGTCAATGAACTCAGGGTCTGGAAGAGTCAGCGGCTTTTCCGACCTCTTTGCCAAACGGGATGTCAGCACGGGGGCGGGGCGGGGGGTGGCGGCCGGGAAGGTGGCCATGATTTCATGACCGCTGTCTGCGGCGGCCGGGGCGGCGGGGGGGGGACCCCAAGGCAAGGAGTCGGAGCCCGGTGGGGCCAGGATGGAGGCTGGGGAACCCCGGGAGGAGGCAGCCCTGACGCAGGTGACGCTTCCTCGGGACCCTCCAGCTGCCTTTGTGGGGCCTCCAGGAGGGTGGGCAGGGGGTCTCTGGCCTGAGCACCCTCTTGGGGCTTGCCCATGAGACCCCAAGTAAGCTCACCGCAGCCTTGTGAGGAAAGAGCTGTTTTACAGATGCGGAAACTGAGGCGGGGAGACGCCGCCACACAGCTCGAGTAAGTGGTGGAGCTGGACGAGGGACACGGGCTGGTGCGTGGCACGGTGGGGACAGGGGGTGGCCTGAATGACCACTCCTCTGTGGCCGCCTTGGGGCTTCAGCATGGGGTCTTCCCAGAGTCCTGGGGCCTCTCTGCCCACCCAAATTGGCTCCTCTCGGAGTGTTCTCCACACGCTTCTCCACAAGCTGGGAGGGGCAGTTGGCATGAGCAGCCAGGCAGGGGGCCATCACAAGCCGACAGAAAAGATGCGACACCCAGGCCCGCCCCCAGCCCCAGCCAGAGCCGGGCGCTCCTCCGAGCAGAGCGCCGTGGCCCAGCCGGGCCTCCTGGACTCAGCAGGTCAGGTTCCTTCCTGGGCGGGGGGGCCTGGATGCCAGGCCGGGTGGGTGTGAGCACTGTCTCCAGACCCACGAGCTGAGGTCAGCTTTCGGCCTGCCCTCTCTTCAGCCGTCGACGAGTTTCCCACAGAATTAACAACCACCCCGACCCGAGCTTCACAGCTCACAAAGGACTTTCCCAAGCGTTCTCCCACCTGATCCTCACACCAGCCCTGTGATGAGCATTCATATGCCCATTTTATAGAAGGAGAAACTGAGGCTCACGGAGCGAGTTCCTGGGACTCGTCTCAGATCCCACGGCCCGGAAGTGGCTTTTCTGACCCCTCCTCAGATCTAACCCTTTCCACCATGGCCCTCCCCAAAGGAGCCGCCGACCTGGGACGCCCCAGGCTGGACTCCGGCTGTGGCGGTCAGTCGGACAGCCGGCCTGCGGTGTGGCTTCAGCCTGGAGCCACGTGAAGCCCACTCCCCGCCTCCCCTCCTGTGACTATTGGGGGAGGGGCACAGAGGACGGGGAGAGAGAGAGAGTGACCAATGCACAGGGCAGGAGAGCGTGCTGGAGGGTCCCCGGAGCAGAGCCAGCTATCCTTGGCATGGGGCCTGGGCGAGGGATGGCAGGACCAGCAGTTCCCAGAGCACATGTCCGTTGATGCCAGCTGGTGCTGGTGCCAGCTGCTGCCACATTCTCATCCGCCTGCAGCAGAACGAGGAAGACAGGACAGGACAGTGAGGTCCTCCCAATGCCAGCTCGGCTCAGTCCAAGGCTGCCCTGCTGTCTGAGCTGTGCGTTTTCCGTCACTTTTGTCTGTGTTTATTTTTATTTTATTTTTCAGAAAGCAGGATTGATTGAAAGGACAGAAAAGTTCCCACAGTGGGAGGGAACCCGAAGGGGTTGCCCCATTTTTATTTTTTTACTTGAGTTGGAGTCTGACTCTGTCACCCAAGCCGGAGTGCAGTGGCACGCTCACAGCCACCGTAGCCTCGACTTGCTGGACTCAGGCGATCCTTCTGCCTCAGCCTTCCAAGCAGCTGGAACTACAGTTGCACACTACTATGCCTGGCTAATTTTTTGGTTTATTGTAGAGATGAGGTCTTGCCAAGTTTCCCAGACTGGTCTTGAACCCCTGGGCTCAGGCAATCCTCTCGCCTCGGCCTCCCACAGTGCTGGGATTATAGGCTTGAGCCACCGCGCCTGGTCTGCGTGCCCGTGTTTAAAAGGGCCTTTCAGCCGGGCTCAGTGGCTCAGCCTGTAATCCCGCGCTTTGGAAGGCCGAGGTGAGTGGACGGCCTGAGCCTGCGGGTTTGAGACCCACCTGGGCGACTTGGCGAGACCTCATCTCTATAATGAATCAAAAATCAGCCTGGCGTGGTAGCGCGCGCCTGTAGTTCCAGCTACCTGGAAGGCTGAGGCGGAAGGATCGCCGGAGCCCAGCAGGTCGAGGCTGTGGTGGCCGGGAGCGGCCGCTGCACTCCAGTCTGGGCGACAGAGTGAGACTCCGACTCAAAAAATAAATAAAATAAATAAAATAAAATAAAAGGGCCGTTTGACACGTCCTGTGTCCTCAACTCAGCAAAATAAAAAAATGGTGCCGTGTCAGATCCTAAACTGTTTTTGGAATTGTTCGAGATCTGGGAAATCTGAAAGACGCAGTCACAGAGCCTGCTCCCCTGAGGGCTCTTGGGAAAACCTGGCATGGGGGCAACGTGCTTTAATGGAGGATGGCATCTGAGCAGCAGCTAGAAGACGCCCCCGGGGGAGCAGGGCCCGGGGTTCCCGCCCAGACTCACCCCCGCAGCCCCAGAAGAGGCATCCCCAGGAAACCCAAGCAGAAGGAACATTCTCGTAACCGTACTGGGAATTCTGAGGACGGCCTCGGGGCCAGCTCGCCAAGCCACACACACTTGCTCTTCTCTGACCTGGAGCCAGGAGGAAATGTTCCCTTAAACCCCACCTCTGCCTCCCCAGCGCCCCCGAGGCCGGTCCAAAATAGTCCAGGCCCTTGGAGGCGACGTCATGGGTCGGCTGGCTGCCTGCCCCTCTTAGAAGGCATGTCAGCAACGCTGCGGCCAAATATAGAGGGACAGCAGATGCCGGTGGGGCACCAGGCTCTGCGGGGCACCCCTCGCCCGGGCAGCTGGCGCCCCATCACCTGACCCGGCCCACCTGGGGACATGTCCCAACAAGCCCGGGCGGACTGGGCAGCTGGCCCGAGAGGGGTAGGGCAGGGCACGAGCGTGGGGACACCTCTCTCGGGGAAACTCAAAGCACTTTTATAAGCGTGGCTTCCCACAGGGCACCCCGAGATCAGGAGACCGGGAGGAACCGGGGTGTCTCCGGGAGAGCCACTCCTGCGCTCTGTTCTTCCCTGCTTCCGAAGGAGACCACGGCCATAAAGCGGGGTGTGGGAGGTTGAGGGGAGGGCGGGGGTACAGGCCAAACCCTAATAAACTGCCGGCTGAATCGAGTCACAAATAATTTGTGCTGATGGCCCAGGTGGCCTCCACCCTCCTCTCCCGGGAATTAAAGGTCGAAGGGCGGAGCTCTGACGCAAATGTCAGGGGAGACGTGAGGTTTGGAACAGCTGGGCTCTGGCTCCCGGGCTCTGTGGCCGAGGTCGCGGGCCCCAGTTGCCCTGGACACGGGATCCCCAGGCCAGTCTGAGAGTGGCCGGCCCCAGCCTGCCCACAGGGAAGGGGGCGCTGCTCCCCCGCCCTCCGCCTGGCCCCGAGGTCCACAGAATTTGATTCGAGGTTCATTGGAGACTCCCCTGAAAAGCGCTGCCGGAGGCCCTGGAGGCCCAGGAGAGGCAGCAGCTGGGGTCTGGCTCTCCTCCCTCCTGCTCGCCCTCCCCTCCCCTCGAGCCTGGCTCCCTAGAGCCCACCCTGCCCCTTCCCCTAGGCTGGCCCTCCCGCCGGCACGTCCTGGGCAGCGGCACAGGTCTGTGCATCAGCGATGACCCCCAGTGGTCAGTGTGGGACTTGAACTTGGGGCTGGGCTCTGCAGACCCGTCCCTGGCAGCCTCCGCCCGGGGGGGGGCTCTGATTTTGGGGGTGATTGACGTTCGGAGGGGTTTTGTAGGCACTGGTTTTTCCTGATTGAAACTGTGGCTGGATCTCGCCCGATGTCCCCTCAGCGAGTCAGCACCGTCATGTCTGAGAACGAATCATCCTCTTCCAGCCCTGAACCTGCTCCTCCCCGGACTCCCCCGTTTCTATGAATAGCACCGCCACCCTCCTCGTCCCCCAGGCTCCAAAACTCCAGTCATCATCAGCCGCGCCCTGCTCTGGGCCGGGTGCCTGGTCCTGTCCCTCCCGGCACTGCAGGTCACGCCTTCACCCCTCTCCTCTCCTGGATGCTCAGGCCGTCGCCCCTGCCCACACGGTCGGCCTCTCCCCTGAGTTCCTGCCACCCTCATCAATGCCCACGGGGTCAGGCCTGGCAGACCTGAGCACGTGACCTGCCTCTGCCGCGTACGGGCTGTGTGACCGGGGGAAGTTACTTAACCTCCCTGTGTCTCCTCATCCTCAGCTGCCACATACGGGCCACCATCACAGCCCCTCCTCTCACGGAGCGTTGCATGAATTAAATGACAGAATGTTCGTAAAGGCCCTAACACAGAGCAAGTGTTCAGTGTGTGAGAATTGTGACAGATCAGCCAGTCACAAAAAAGGAAACTGAAGCCCGAGAGCTGGCACGGAGGCTGACCTCTGACGTTGAATCCCAGTGTCTTCACGACGTGCTGCAAAGCCAGGGATTTGGAAGTTCCGGCCTTCTGGAAACTCCTACTCTGGTTCTCCTGCCCCTCCCCCATGTCCCTAGCACCACGTTCTAGAACCCAGGACCAGAGTCCACCTCCCCTGTCCACTCTGGGGGCGGGCATGCCTGGGTATGTGTGGAGGTCGCTCAGCCACGGGAAGTGTGTTCTGGGACGGGCGTGTCCAGCCAGCTGGGCTGGGGGACCCGCCCGCAGGATGTTGCGGCGGCCGGCACAGCCGCCCGTCTCGGGCACACAGGGACGCGTCCACACGGCACGCCTCGCCTTGGACAGCCCCCTCCTCTCCTCCCCCCGACCCCTGACCCACGGGATCGCGTGGGGGTCAGGGCAGGAGGGCGCCTGACTGGGCCCCTTCCCTTCCAGGCCTACCCCTGCAGGCAGCTGTCCAGGGGGCGGCAGACTCCACAGGACGGAAGGTGGGATTCTTGCTCCAGGGAGAGGGTCGGAGCCGGCATCAGATTTCCAAAGGGGACTTTTAACTGCAGAGAGGCAGCAGCAAGAAGATGGGGAGTGTGTGTGTGGGGGGTGGAGACCTAGGGTCCTTGGGCACTTGTGGTCTAAGGCAGTGGCTGATTTTGCCCCCAGGGAACATGTCTGGAGACGTTTTCTTTTCTAATTTAAAATTTTTTATTTTTTTATTTATTTATTTTTTTTGTAGAGGCAGGATCTCACTGTGCTGCCCAGGCTAGTCTTGAACTCCTGGGCTCAAGCAATCCTCCCGCCTTGATCGCCTGAAGTGCTGGCATGAGCCAGAAGACCAGGAGACATGTCTCCAGGCACCAGGCCAGGAAGTATTTTCAGGTGTCACAAGTGGGAGGGGGTGTGCTCCCGGCAGTGAGTGAGACCATGGGTGCTGTTGACCATCCTGTAATGCAAGAACAGACGACACAGCAGGAAATTACCCGGTCTGAATGCCCTCCCCCCACCCCCCACCCCCGCTGTCAAATGGAAACACGCGCCCCGTGGCAGCTTGAGGAGGGAGGGAGGCTGTGTGTGAGGAGGCCGGGCCTGGTCCCAGCTTGTGCCCTGTGGCGCCAGGAACCTTCCTTTCAGAGGGCCTTTCTGGCCTGGGCCATGGTAGTGGCCTGGGGGGGCGGCTGGGTGGGCACAAATTCTGACCGTCACTCGAGAATTTTCTGACATGGTCTGATGTTCCTGCCCCGCCCCGGGGTGGAGTTTCTGGAAGAGTCCCATGCTAACTTATGGAGAGGAAAAGACAGGCCCTGGAAGGAGCCTCACGCTCCAGACACTCACCTTCCCACACCTCGGGCCGCGGGTTCGGTCCTGACTCAGACGGGACCCAGCCCACTGGCATTTACGAAGGGGAGAAGGCAGGGAGGACGGAGGTTGAACGCGGCTCCAAGCCCTCCCCAGACCCCGCCTGGAGGTGGGGGCAGGGCCCGTCCAGGAGCAGTCCTGCGCGGAGGAAGAGGGAGGGCCGGGAGGGCCTTTGCAGGTGGGGTGAGCCCGTGTCACGGAGCCGCAAGCCCTCCAGCCCCGCAGCTCTGCGGTCACTTGGTCCCTTCGGCCTCAGCAGACGTGGGGTCAAGCGCCTCTCCCACAGCAGTCAGTCCCAGATCAGTCACTGCCTCTTCCCCTGGGCCTGGCTGCTGTGAATCCCCACCGGGCCCCTGGGCTTTGCTGGCTGGTTTGTCCAGATGGAGGGGAGGCCGCAGGAGGCAACTGACGGAGGCCCGCTGACAGAGGCGGTCCCTGAGACCCCTTCCTGGACCTGCTCGCTTGTCGGGTCTGGGGGATCAAGACACACTGCCCCCTCTAGGTCTCCGTGGAACAGGGAGGCCACTGCCACCACCTGCCAAGCCTAGTGGTGGTGTCAGGCTGCGGGGCTGGGAGCGGCTGCGTCTGTGTCTGGAGACCCAGCTGCCTCCTGACAAGCCCAGACATGCAGCTGCTTCTGCAGAGGAGGGCCGGGAAGGGCAGAGGGCTGGGGAGGACGGGGAAGAGGAGACCAGGGACGTCGGAGTGACTGCGGTGAAAAGGGTCTAAGACTCCAGGTAGGAGCCACCTCCTGCTGCAGGAGTCTCTTCTCTGGGGACCCATGTTGGTCCTTACTGGAAATTTCCTCCTGATCAGTGACATCCAACCTTTACCCTTTCTTGCTTAGCTCTGCTGCCAATCCCAGCAAGCCCAGGACGCTGTGCTGCTCTCCCCCCTCCCCCCACCCCCACATCCTTGCTGTCAGCTCAGGGCCCCAAGGAGGGGGGCCAAGGGTCCCGCCCAAGGACCCTCATCTCTGGCTGCTCCAACTCCCACCTGACCTTCCTGTCACCCTCTTTCCCCACCAAGCGTCTTCCCTAGGCCCTTCCCTTCCACCACCAGTTTCCCCTGGATACTCCCAGCTCATGGGATGTGGCTTCTACAGGAGGCTGGTCAAGGCTGGGCGAGGGTGTGAGGAGACATTTCCTTGACCCCAGGGGCAAACCCTAGAGGTTTGGGGATCCAGGCATTCACACCCCCGTGTGCCCGGCAGGCACTCAACTCCCTAAGCTTGAGAAGGAGAGCGCTGCTGTGAAATGCCCTTCCTCCAGGCTGGGCCCCCTGCCAGGTGCCTGCTTCAGTCTCAGCCTCCCCCCCACCAGCCAGCACTGCCACCCAGGCCAGGCATCTGTCTGGGAGGGGAGCCCCCATCCCTGCCATGTGGTCACATCACGTCTTCCCTCTTCTCCATCAAGAGGACCCAAAAGCTTCCTGCAACTAACACAGGAGCGAGAGGAAGGGTGACAAACCCAATCCCCTCTCCTGCTCCTGCTGTTTAAAATCCGGGGGCAGAAAGGGATCCTGGAGTCTAGCCCACCTGTCGTTTCACAGAATAGGAAACCGAGGACCAGAGAGGAACGAGCAGCCTAAAGCTCACGGCTGCGAGCAGCAGCTGGGGACGGGGCCCAGGCTTCCCGGCACAGAGCCCAGTGTGCCTAGATGTGCCGAAATTCAGCCAGTCCCTCTAAGAGCTAGCTGTAGAGGCGGTGGGAGGGAGAGGAGGCTGGGGGGCTTGGCGTGTAGTCCAGGCACACAGATCCTCTCCCCCAGATCCGCAGCCCCCCCCCTTTCAGCAGCAGTTATAGAATCCAGGGAATAAATGTGGCTTGATGGCCTATAACGGGCTTAGTGGTGCTGTGACCTGCAGGGTTATGTAACCGCTGTTTGCCGTGGCCTTGGGTGAAGTCTCCATTGAAGCAACTCGCTAAGCCGATTCCGTGACATTCCCTTCAGCCTGGTTCAGGGTGGCAGCAGCAGCAATTCCTCTGCGACTTCAAAGACCAGAAGCTGGTGGTGCGGGCACTTTCAAAACCCCCTCCTGCCGGGCTCAGTGGCTCAGCCTGTAATTCCGCGCCTTTGGGAGGCTGAGGTGAGTGGATTGCCTGAGCCCGCGGGTTCGAGACCCGCCTGGGCAGCGAGACCTCATCTCTACAATAAATCAAAAAATCAGCCGGGCGTGGTAGCACATGCCCGTTATTCTGGCTACTCGGAAGGCTGAGGCGGAAGGATCGCCGGAGCCCGGCAGGTCGAGGCTGCGGTGGCCGGGAGGGGCCACTGCACTCCAGTCTGGGTGACAGAGTGAGACTCCGACTCAAAAAAAACCAAAACAAAACAAAACAAAAAAACCCCCCTCCTTTAATCCTTGAGCCAATGCTTCTCTGCATCAGCCCCTTGCTCGCCTCGGCAGGGGTTCTAGCTCAGGGCCCCTTGGGTCCCTGGGCCATCGGCCGCCTGTGGGGCTGAGAGCGGGTGTCTCCTCCCCTGGGGAAGGAAAGGGGTGAGGAGGAGACCCGGGGCTAGGAGGCTGGGGAGCAGCCTGGTGAGAAGGGTGCGGGCCTGAGAGGCAAAGTTGGAGGCCAACCTCGGCTGGTGGGCCATGGCCATGCGGGGCCTCTCGGCCTGCCTGTCAGTCAAGTGAGCCAGTTCACTCCATCTGTGCAGTTTGACCCTCAAGAGCACGGCACCCTCTGCGTTCAGCTCGGCCAGGCTGGGCCACAGGCCCGTGAGGATGGAGGGCCGGCGGAGGGGCTGGCAGGCGCCTGTGCTCACGGGAAGGTTGACACCCACATGGCGGCACCGTGTGTTGGGAAGGGAGCAGAGGGGGCCTCGCCCTCCTGCCTCCTGCTCAGGGGGAGGGTGGGGGTAGGAAGCCAAGGATCCCCCCAGCGAAGCTCCCTGAGGCTCTGCTGCCATCCTTAAGTTGACATGGAGGCCAGGTTCCAGAGGAAAGACCCAGAGAAAGTCCAGGGCCCAGAGAACTCAACAGTGTCTCTCCTATGAAGACATCCTCCAGCCATTCATGGAAGTGGTTTCTCGATGTCACAGAGACAAACTGGTGCATCAAACAACGTGGTGTGTACCCAGCAGTCCAGGCCACAGTTCCCTCCATTGAGGACCTGGGCACGTGTGTGAACACTGGGACCTGGTCAGGCACGGAGGCGACATGACAGACTACACTGCCACAAAGGATGTCGCTCTTGAAACAGGCTTAGAACTCTTGCTTGTGCAGATAAGGACTAGACAGGGCGGACGAGGAAGCCTGATGAGAAAGAATAACAGGAAAAGGAACCGAGGTCTATGGGGAGGACACGCATATTCCTCAAACTTCTTTGCATGATCTCTTCTTTCCAGCCATCCTATGAACAAGAAACTATGAGTGCTGTACTACTGATGAGGAAATGCACACTTCTGAAAGACACTTCCTCTCTCTTTGGGTCTCTGCACCTGAGATGTCCTTAATCAGGAGGGTGTACGGAATCCTCCCAGCCCACATTGAAGCCATGTTTCTGGGGCCCCAAGATGACAGCTCTTTCTTCCAAAGGCCCCTCTGGTGTGACATGAGCCAGAATTTTGCATCCTTGCCCCATTCACAACCCTTGGAGCATCTGATGTTAACATTTTATGTGGTCTCCTCTCTGTTTTCCACCCACTTACATGCAGTGACTGTAGTTTAATTCCTTCCTGTCACAAGGCATTCTGAGCAACAGATACTGAATAAGTGTTTCAATGGCATCTAGAAGTGTCAAGTTTACCACTCTCTGAGGCTCCAGCATGCCCCTCCATGTGCCTGCACGGGAATAAAATTAGCTCTTACATGCAAAAGGTTCTCCTGTGTTTCATTTTCACAGAATACCCCTTTTCCTCAGATTGAGGAGGGCAGGATAACAGAGAAAGGTATTTCCTCAAAGGTCTAAGAGGCCCTGGGGCCTTTGCTTCTTAAGATAGTTCTGTAGGACTGACATAGTCTGAACCCCAAAGCCGCCTGGCGATAAGGATATTCTGCATTGCGCAGGCATTGCAGACAGGGCTTCTAGTGTTTGTCACTTGACAGAGTGGACACCATATCGGCATCATCTGTTCAGTCGCCGTCTCTGCGTCTGCTTCCCTCCACGGGACCAGTCTCCTTGGGCTGTCTTGCTCACCCCCCACCCAGCAACAGGAGCCTCTAGCATCTGCTGCTCTGCATGCCCAGCAGAGCCAGGCAGCCAGAACCCTTGGGGATATTACACTCTTTCACAGTAAGAAAACTATAACTATCGAAGAGTCACAAAACTAGGAAGTGGAAGACCCAGGATTCATGCCCAGGTCTCTTGGCCTGAGAGCTGGCACTTCTAGGACTTTCCCCCCACACGCCCACTGGCCTCCAGCGTTCAGCTAATCTGCCTGCTCCATCCACAGAGGCACTTGGGCCTTCACTCTCTCAGGTGGGCCTGTTTACCAGTGGCCAGGGCTTTGGATCACCTGGGGACAAGAATACTCTCCAAGGGTTCTATGCAGATCGACTGTGAATTTATGGGATGAATACTTTGAAGAAATCATCAGATGTTAGGCAATGTAAGCTAGGTGTGACAATAACGAAAAGGTTATGGCCATCTTCTATGACAAACCTCAAAGAAATAGCCCGGCTGTGTGAATACAGACTCATGGGAGAGGCAACGGTCTCCAAAAGCCTTTAACACAGTGGTAAGTTCAAGGTTCACGAGATGTCCGCTGTCCACGACTGTTGGGGTGAGCCTGCTGGCAGGTCGTCACGTGCACGCCCAGCCAAGGATGAATGAAGCTTTGTGCTCCTGGAAAGCAGATGTCTGTGAAACCAGCTGAGCTGCTGAGTTCCTCTTAAGCAGATGTTCCCAATGGGCGGATCAGAATCACCTGGTAACTGTTTCCCCAAATATGTCGATAGAGTTGGCTGTCCCTGAGATGAGGAAGGAGGAAATCAGTTACTCTGCAAATGGCTCCCGGGTGATCTGGCCCCACGCCCTCTCCTGGCCTTGCTAGGAACTGCAGCGTGTCATGAAGCTGCCCACCACCCTGAGCTGAGGCCTATTTGCCTGCCTCTCCTTTGGGGCCCTCAATCACACAGCAACTCCTTTGCCTCTGTGGGTGGGAGCCAATGTTCTTCTTATGCGTGGCTAAAAGCAAGGAGCCACACTCTCGGGCTTTTGTGCAGTGTTATTCTGATAAGTTGAAAAGTCAAGAGCAATCAAGCCCCACCCGTCAGCTCTGGGCCTGCTGGGGAACTGGCCAGCCCCGGAGCTGCGTGCGGGCCGGTATGGTCTCACCTGCACAGACACGAAACGGAGGCAAGTTAGAGCCTGGGCCACGGATGCAGAGAGGGCACCCTTCCTCTTAGCACCCGAGGGAACCGAGGTCCCAAGACGACAGCGTGGCATCCCTTGAGCGCGTGTCATGTTCCCCCGTGACACTTGACACATGCCTGAGCCCAGACCCGCAGGAGGGTCCGACCCCACAGCTCTGGAGTGGATTCTCTGCCTGTGTGCATGACTCTGGGCCGGGTGTTAAAGTGACTTGCCTGGGGCCACTGCAGGGGCAGCGCCTGGCATCTACAGCCTTCCTTCCCACCATACCATCCTGTCTCTCTGAAGAAAATGAGTTTGAAACAACATGGTATTCATTTCCCAGTATTCACAGTCTTCTGAGAAGTCCTGCCACCACAAAATCTTCCTAATAAACTGACTGCTGCTGACGGGAAGTCCAGGCCCCTTGGACCTCCAGGCTTTCCTGCCTATACTGGACTTCGGGGCCAGTGGCTGGCCACGGAGGAGCTGGGGGCTTACACAGCAGCTCTCCACCAAGGCCTGAAGGACAGGTCTTCCACGGGGGACACTGCAGGCTACAGTCCCCATGATGAGTCTGGTGCCCCTGTCCCGTTGCCCCAACAAAATTAAAATGAGACTCTGCTGCCACTCTGGCCTCTGCTAGAGGATCAGGAAATGACCAGAGGAGGCTTGAAAGAACGAATCTGTTTCCAAAACAATGACCTGGCAGGCCCTAGTGACTCAGGGCAGGCAGGGTAAGGTCCCATGAGGCCTGGGAACCGGCTGGCTGTGAACCACGTCCTAGAACGCCAGCCTCACGGGACAGGTGACAGCCTCTGACCAGTGACCTGTCCGATTAGCATGCCAGTCGAGGAGGCTTTTAGCATCACGCTAAAACCCCACGTTTCTTGAAGGCGTAAACAAAACACGCTGGATTAGACTAAATACCACTGCACTGAATATGGATTCACATTGTGCTGCCACGTGACCAGTTTTATAATCATCCTTTCAGAATCTCTCCCAAGCAAGTGGATCACAAATAAGTACACCATACTCTCAAAATTGACATTACAACCTGCTCTTATTACTGAGCAATCTGGCAAGTGGATGCCTGAATATCACGTGTGGGCTATTACTCAGCGCCCCTCGCTTCCAGAAAGTCCACCTGCCTAGTACTCAAATCTTGCCTGAACACGTGAGCCAGGCAGACATGCACAAGTGTCCCCACCACTCCCCTTCAGCCAGTGCCAAATGGCAACAGTCCTGACCCTCCGAAACGATATGACATGTTTGACAGGGAAAATTATTGGACTTTCAGTTAAAAACCAAGTTCAGAACCTCAGAAAAGTAAAAACAAAACACACTGGACCTCATACATGTTTCATATACATATTTATATATATCTCATGTACAAAGTTACATTCCGAACCCCAGGGATTCCATAATAGAAATAAATACTGAAATAACTACATTGCTAAATGAGCTTTCTGCTCATAGAAATGAAGCCTCAGCCTCTAAGAGACAGCAAGTGGAACATTCTAGAACCCATTTTTCAGATTATAGAGGCAAGTAAAATTTTGATAAAATGTCTTGGACAAAAGACAAATTTATAACGTAAAATGGTTAAAATATATTCAAATATTGAGAAATATATGACAAAATTAATAAAATGTAATTTTTCAAGAGAAAAGAAAGACAGTTAGTGTTACAGAAGAGCATAACCCTGTTAGAAAAGCATTTACAATTTCCACATTTAGTTTCCTCTCCTGCTCTTCCCATGTTACAAAGTGGGACCACACAAGACCCTTTCTCATCATGATCAACTAAGAAGAGCCCTCCACCTGGTTGAGTCCTTTGGTAACAGTCATAATACTCACAAGGAAATAAATACTCAGCTCCATGACATTTGCAAGACACATGTTCTTAAGGACAGTTAATATTCTGCGGCGTCTCGTCTTGCTTTATTATTACTAAGGCAGCCTATGTTAAAGGGTCTAGTCTCAAATGTAGGAAGACCTTTACAACTGAGAGAATGTTTTTTAACTTTTTCTATGCAAACGCAATCTGAAAAGTTATGCGCTGCATATCTTGTGCTCAAAATGTTTTTATGCTCCCAACAAGCTGCAGCTATTAAGAGAGTCATTCCTATTTTTAAAAATTAGATCTCCCGGAGCATCTTCTCCCCTTGCCTCACAGAGACTTTAACCTGTATCTAACATTAAGTGTTAGGTTGAGGCACTATGATATTGTCCTTCTGTAGACCAGCGAGTTGAACACTGGCAACTTCATGTTCAACTTCATATATAACCTGAGTGTAGCAAATGAAAAGTCTCAGGTACCCTTTATTCCTTCCAATGGGGGTTCATTTTTTTACGTGGAAAGATCAGCCCAAGGTACTCAAGCCTCTTCTCTGCCCCTGGCGTGGTCGCTACAGGCAGCTTCCGCTCCTTTGCTACTTGCGAGAAACTTACATTTTGGCATTTTCTTCCCAAAATTACCACTTTGACCAAAATGAACATTACAAGAAGGGAAAGTGAAGTAATCTGTAGAAAATATTTAACTGAAATTACAAGCATAAGGTCAAGCCTTTAAAACAAAGTTACATGAGCATTTCTGTTCTCTCATCCCTGAAGTTAATTAACAGGGCCACATATAATCTGACATCTTTAGATAGAAAAACTACACATCTAGATTCCTTAAGTTAAAGCCAGTAAATTCAGAAGGAGCAATTACAACCATTGTACATGTTTGCATGTTGCAACTTTAATTCCTGATTTCCTAAGTCACAATCAGTCACACAAACATAGCTGACAACAGCAAGTGGGGGCTGACTCTGGGATATTTGCTTCTTGAGATTACAACTCCCAAGCACTTTGGTGTCTCTCGTGAATTTATATATTTCCAATAAATGTTTCCTAATGCTTTTTAAAGATTTTGCCAAAAATGGCTCCGATTTAGAATAAAATAAAAATATAGCAAACAAGCTATGGAAAAGTAGCCTAAGTTTTGGTGCCCTGAAGAAAAGTGACTATGTTGCTCAGGTAGAAAGTTATTCTTTTAATACAGCTTTTACTGAAAGTTTTTTCTTTTAACACAAACCGTGGCCACAATGCTATTGTGCACACAATGTGCTTACAGACACGCGTGACCAAATGGGTCCAAAGGCTTCCTCCACCTCATTAACCCGGTGCACTTTATAACCTGGCCTTGTCATGCATGCGCATAAAAGTCACTGGTGTACTTTTCACAGGCATCTTTGCATAATAGTTCAGGAAAAAAATCCATGGTACTTAGGAAAGCTTAGTCACTTTGAGACATGTATTTGCTTTCTTTTCTTGAAAGTTGTTCTGATGATTGGGGGGCTTTTGTCCTATAGATTTATATTTTTAAAACAGTACATAAAATTATATTTACCTTTGCTTAGCGAAATGGGTAAGAAAGGGTAAATCTCACATTTTCAAGAAGCTGGAGAGGGAAGAAAATACTGCAGCGTCATGGTTTTTAAAAAATGTATTAAACAAGAAAAGCAGCTAAATCCAGACTCTGATCTGTTTTTTTGCAAATGGTCATTGTGAGTGGAAAGACATAAGTCAACCTTTACTTTGTGGTATCTTCGCTTTGTCTTTTTCCCCTTCATAGTTTTCCCTTTTGAACATGGCATTTTAAGCTCAAAAGGGCACAAAAGCTTAACTGTGTTATTTATACACAAAATACCAAGTATATAGCTGCTCTGTAGTTTATACAGAACAACAACAACAACAATTTTATAATTAAATCCCTCCTTCTGTTAAGCCAGACTCCATCACTACTACAAGCTTTGCTCTTATTAATAGGTCAGAGCAGCCCAGGAACATTTGGCAAACAGGTGAGTTTTTTACATGGAAAAAAAATCAACCTTCACCATCCTCTGGTACAAGAAATACAAAACACAATTTCCTTTTAAAAAATCCTCCCAGTGCTGAAGCATCTTTGAAACTTTATAAATAACAACCCTTTCAGACATGTCAATATGAAAATGAAAGACTCATCTAAAAAAAAAAATCAGAATATTCAAAGCAGGCCTCATAAACTTTAGAGCTCTAAGTCAGAAACAGGAAATGTTTATTTAAATAGTGTAGTCTTAATTTCTTTAATATAAAACCCCCCCAAAATCTGATGAAAACAAAGTTTTATATACCATATAAACAAGATTTGTCAGATTTGAAAGTGAAAATTAAAGTAATTTACAGTTAGCTTTTAGCCCTCTCGGGACATTTAGATAAATCCTGATAATCCACCTGATATTAGTTTGTATCAATTTTATAATACACTGGGGAAAACTCTGCAATTGTACTTCACGGTACAGTTTCATTTATCAAGTGTTTTCCGTTAATTCCATTATTAGTGTCAGCTAACAAGTGACCCCGTCATCAAATTAAGTGAGTGACATTAGACTGTGGCAGAGTAGACCACATCTGGATTGCTTTCCATCATTCACCAGGTTGCAGAAAGGAAACATTCTTTGATTTGTTCATAATATACTGAAATTGCCTATAACACTGGTGCAGTAAAACAGCTAGTTCCTCTGTATTGTTATGGCAGAACAGATTTTGTAATATAAAGTTAACAAGAAAAAATGCCCACACATGATGTGTGAAACGGATTTCACAAAAAAGAGCATTAAATAAAAGGTAGAAGGGAAAAGAAACCATGCAGAAGAGACGGCTGCCCGTCTCCACCTGTCTCCCAGTGCTCACTCACTGCCACACATCACTTGCCACACGATCAAGTGACTCCTTTCTGCTTTGGTGACAGAAGGTTCAAGTGGAAGATCCTCTCCAAGAAGCTCTGATTCTCCACCTTCGTCACCTAGTGGGTGATAAGAAGATCAAGTCAGGTGGAGCACAGAAAACCCAGGACTATGGCTCAGACATGGCACCGGGGTTAGTTTGTGAACAGGACACACAAATCGTGTCTGACTGCCATTGCAGAGAAAACAGTGAGAGAAATAGTAGGAGTCAGAATTCACCCACGCTGTTGCTTGACTTCACTTTTCAGACCACACTGGTAAGACTGAGTGCACTGTACTATGTCGGAAGTCATCCAGTATGTCTACGTGCTGATGTCATGTATATGGGGAGTGGAGACGGCAAAGCTAGTCAATTCTGTGGTCATCCAAAAGGGGCAGAGTCTATAGTCGTTTACTTCAAACTAAGAATTGAGCCTAGATAGTGCTGTAGAAAGCATGAGCATGGTATGGAGCACACAAACTAACTAAACCCAAATAACTCATGCTTATTATCAGTAACAGGTATAATATTCTCCAACTGAAGAGATCTGATAAAGCATATGAAAACTCAAGTGATCTTCCTGCAGCCCTACAGATGGTAGATTCATCTCCTACTATCCTGGGTTTTTCTTCCAATGATTTTCAAGTTTAGGATGGGTGATGAATTAAGAGCATATGGAAGAGGCTGGGAGCAGTGGCTCACGCCTGTAATCCCAGCACTTTGGGAGGTGGAGGTAAGAGGACTGCCTGAGTCCAGGAGTTCGAGACCAGCCTGGGCAACATGGCAAGACCTCATCTCTACAATAAATAAAAAAAATTAGCTAGGCGTGGTGGCACATGCCTATGGTTCTAGCTACTTGGAAGGCTGAGGTGGAAGGATCACCTGAGCCCTGCAGGTAGAGGCTGTGGTGGCTGTGAGCATGCCACTGCACTCCAGCCTGGGCAACAGAGTGAGGCTCTGACTCAAAAAAGAAGAGAGTGTATGCAAGAAAGAAACAAAGAGGCTGGGCAGCAGCCAGGCTACAGGTTCTTCTGGGAGGTGGCTGAATGACTGTGAAGAATGGGATCCTGATCAAAGGTACTGGCTTCCAAGGCCCAGGGGGCACAGTACACCCCTCTGCAAGGCCCACTGCAGGGTAGGCATACTCCTCTCCACAAACTTGCATGAATTACGTTTGTCGTTACAGAGCAGGGTTATTTTGGGACAATCCAAGTGACTGTCTGGTGGGATGGATTCTTCAGCAGAATCCTAAAACATGTATACCAAGGGCCCTAAAGATATTCCCCTGGTCTACTGGAATTTTGTTATGTGCCCCATGTGAATTTCAGCTGGACAAAAGAAAATATTGATACTGTTGACAAGAAACAGCAGGAGAGAAAAAACCCTACATATCTGCATTTTTCTCTGCAGGCCAAACTTTCCCTTGCCCACCCCCAATGGCCTTTTCATGGCAATGTCAAACGAGAGAGAGAGAGGTGCACACTCAGCACAAAATCCAGTTTCTGAACTGAAACAGAGCCAAGTGGTTGTAAGTTTGGCTCTTAAACTTTAAAAAAATCACAATGATGACAACAAATTAATAGGCTGAGAAAAAAGGCTGTTGGCATTTGTTTTCTGAATTGTTTTGTTTTGAAGATTTTACTTGCCTCTCTTAGGGTCTCTACAGCCTAAGGTTTAAGTTAAACCATTAAAAATATGGAAACCGTTGGAATCAATTTCTCATTGTTAAAATATTACAGGAAATGAAAAAGGAAATGGAACAAAAAAAGATTAAATTCTATTTTTTTTAAAGCATATTCACTATTAAAATTAGCCTATGCTAAAGACAAGTCTATTTTTCAAGCTGTTTTTAACTAGAGGTACTGCCAAAACCCAGTTAAGCAATTTTTATGCTATTTTCAGGATCCACAATGGAAGGAATTTTTAGTGGAAATGGAAAACCACATAGAGATTAACCAACTCCTTAGTATGGTTCCAACTGCCATACTGCACTCTAAGACAAAGCTCCAAAAATCATCCCAGCCAAGTGGAGTCCCTATAATTCCTCTCTTATAAAGGAATTCTGTACCAGCAGTCAATGATTTAAAACACTTTGAAATGACTTCATTCCTGCTGACATCACTGGAATCCATCAATTTCTAATACCTTCCCCTCTTATAAGTAAGCTTTGGCCGGGCGGGGTGGCTCACATCTATAATCCCAGTACTTTGGGAGGCCGAGGCAAGAGGATTACCTGAGCCCACAGGTTTGAGACCAGCCTGGGCAAACATGGTGAGATCAAGTCTCTACAATAAATAAAAAAAATTAGCCGGGTGTGGTAGCGCGTGCCTGTAGTTCCAGCTACTTGGAAGGCTGAGGCAGAAGAATCACCTGAGCCTAGCAGGTCAAGGCTGCGGTGGCTGGGAGTGTGACACTGCACTCCAGCCTGGGCGACAGAGTAAGACACCAACTCCAGAAAAAGTAAGCTTTTTGCATGAATTATTCTGATTTGCACTAGTCACATGTGGCACACTGTCATTTACATGACCCTAAATTTTTTACTCCAGTTTTACAGAATTCATATCTATAGTAAGCATTTGTCACTGATCTACAACATTATTATATTCTCTAAAACAATGAAGTGCCTTATGTTTGGGAACTTTTTGAATCACTAAGATTTTAGGCTAGTCCAAGGATCTGCTTATTTATAGCAAATAAATAAATTTACATTTGCTTTATAGATCACAAAGCACTATTCTTTCCCAAGCATCAACTGACCATGTTTTCTCTGCCCCTCTCGGCCATTCCTTCGCCGATCCCTATATAAGCTCTAATGATCTTAAATGGAGTCTGAATCCAGGGTTGTAGACTGAGACCTCTTCTAGTAGCCCCTGTGTACTCTCCTTGGGGGAATGCCCCAGCCCTCATGGTTGTTAGTCCCACTGCATGTGGAGGTCCCCAATTCCTCCCTCCTAAAACATAGCACAGCCCCCCATCCAGAAACCCGGGGAAACCTCCCACCTGAATCCCCACTGTGCTCTTCATGCTGACAGACCCATCCTGGGGCTCCTCCTTCCCTGCCTCCACATCTGCTTCTGCTCTGACGTCCTGAGCACCGGGTGAACGGCTCATCCCTCTTCTCCACACCTCGTGGGTACCCATTCCCCTTCATGCTTCTTACCTCTTCCCACTGTCACTACCTTACTCAGATATCCATTTTCCCACCTAGTCTTGAGCTCCTCCGATCCATCTTTCACACAAATCTAGCCACTTTGCCCGACCGTTCTCCTTTGGAAGATAAAGTACAAACGCCTTAACTGGGTGTAGAAAGGCCTCCGTACTCCCACTCCCACCCTCCCTTTCGAGACCAGAAGTGTGTGCTTTCTTCTACTCCATGCGCTCAACATCTCAAGATAGCTTTTTCTTCAATTAAGATAGTTTCAAGTTCGAAGCCTTCAGTCAAGCTATTCTCTTACCTCAGAATGCCAACCGCTGGTTCTCCCCATCCCAGTCCCCAGCCCAGGCCTTTGGACTAATGCTATGCAGTGTTGAGCCCCCTCAAGCATCATTTCTGAACTTCCTTCTCTCCCCACCCCTGGGAAGACCTGACTACTCACCACCAGAGCAACTATAACATTTTGATAAATTAACACAGAGCAACTATAACATTTTCATAAATTAACACATCTCTATCTCTGCACTGTTCTCTAGCCTATGGGATGGATGCTTTGTCAGATTTGATTCTGTATCTCAAGTTTAAGACTGACAGGCACATGGACAATGCTCAGTTAATGTTTGTAAGGTGGGAAAATGAACAAATAAAATCAATTTTGAAACAAACAACACTCTATGAATATTTTTATTTCTCCATTTTTCAAGTGAGGACTCTTGGAGGCTGAATAATTAATTTGCTTAAGGGCTTTCTGACCCCCAATCTTGTTTTTCACATAAAACTCAACATGCAGCCACATCTTGCTATTTCTAATGCTCCTTTAAAGAAATACATTTTGGCATGAAAAGAAATACCAGAGAGAGAGAGAGAGAGAGAGAGAGAGAGAGAGAGAGAGAGAGAGGAGAGAGGAATCCTTTCCCAAGGAAAGAATTCCAAGAGGGCTTTTTAGGAACTATCATCAGAGTGGTTTCTTGTTTCCTGCAGGAGAGCACCAGAAGCAGAGTCCCCAGAGCCCACGACTCACCCATTCGGAAGTCGATGTAGCCCTCTCCCCCACTGATGACAAGCATAGACTTCAAGGGTGTCTGGCTGCCAGGCTCCTGTGCAGATGTCCCTGCTTTGTCACCTGTTAGGTCTGTGCCACTACTGCCACTCTGTGGGCTGATGACTTGACCTATTTTATACAGGAACAGAAGTGAATATTACTTATCACAGATGGGGGAGGGGTCAAGGGACACTTGTTTTTTCTGAATATTTTCTGAAAGTTAAACAAAAAGGTAAGTATAGTCTTGGAACCACCAAATACTAGAAGGCTCTGAATGATCAGAAAACATTTATATGAAGGTTAGAAGAACCCAATTCAAACATCTTAGTAGAGCTGGACAAAGTGGCTTATGCTTGTAATCCCAGTGCTTTGGGAGGCTGAGGCAGGAGGATCGCTTGAGGCCAGAAATACGAGACCAGCCTGACCAACATAGTGAGATCCTGTCTCTATAAAAAAGTTTTAGAGATTAGCTGGACATGTTGGTGCATGCCTGTAGTCCCAGATAATCAGGAGGCTGAGGTGGGAGGATGCTTGTACCCAGGAGTTCAAAGCTGCAGTGAGCTATGATTGCATCACTGTACTCCAGCCTGGGCAACAGAACAAGATTCTGTCTCTTAAAAAATAAAATAAAATAAATGTCTAAGTAAGGCAATTTTGTGCCAAAGCAGAAACAGATCCAAAATCCAGTATGAGATATGCGTATGGCAAGGTCGGTATTAACTGCCTGCTTCAAACTACTACAGTCTATGACTTTGGATCTGAGAGAGAATGGAAAGGTTTCTTCCCTGAAAGAGAGTGTGCTTATTTGTATAAGAGGCTGAGAGAAGTCTTCAATTTAAGCCTTATGTGTTTGCAGATTCATAATTAACATTTAAATTTATTTCAAATCTACGGCTTTCCTCTCATATTTAAGGAAAGCACATTTTATTTTAAATTTAGATTATACAAATAAAAGTACCAGTAAATGTGCCATTTGTTCTAAAGCTTAAGTTCTAAGGTAGACTCCTTGAGTGTGAAATGGTAGAAAGAGGAACCTTTAAATATCATTCACACTGTGAACAAATGAACGGTCTCCAAGGTGCTCTCAGGGAGTTCTGACCATGGGGTATGTTTTTTCTTGCCAGAATCTGCTGTCCTTTGGTCAAACTACACAGGCCACGCCTCTAGGAGGAGCCTGCTGGGGATGACTTCTGCAGTGGACTAGCTCGTTCTGCCACAGAGCAGAACAACGGTATGACATTGAGGCCAACTAGAATGGCTTAGTCCTTAGGGCCAACTGGCCTCACAACAAACAGTGTTGCCAATTCCACATCCAGATTTACACCCAAGAGAAAAATCCTGTACACATGCCCAAGAGAGTCCACTGTAGTACTGTTTTTAATACTGAAAAAAAAAGTCAGAAGGCAAAAACCTACAGGCCCATCAACAGGAAAATGAATAAAATGAAGCATGTTTATTCAGACATGAGAATACCAGTTACATGAATAAACTACATCTTTATGTATGAACAATAAGAAACCTACAAAGTAGAAAGCAAGTCGCAGAAGAACATACACGAAACTTTACACTGGCTGAGTGTGGTGGCCCATGCCTGTAAATCCCAACACTTTAAGAGGCTAAAGTGGGAAGATTACTTGAGCCCAGGAGTTTGAGACCAGCCTAGGCAACATAGTGAGACCTCATCTCTAGAAAAAATTAGCCGGGTATGGTGGCACACACCTGTAGGCCCAGCTACTCAGGAGGCTGAGGCTGAAGGATCGCCTGAGCCCAGGAGGTTGAGATTGCAGTGAGCCATAATTGTGCCACTGCACTCCAGCCTGGGTGACAGAGTGAGACCCCGATTTGGAAGGAAGGAAGGAAGGAAGAAAATATAACATTTAAGTTCAAAACCACAAAAATGTTTATGATGTATAAATACACTCAAACATAGTAAAAATACAAAAACACTGTAGGAGGATACATACCAAATCAAAGCTGGTGGTTATGGATGGAGTGAAAAGGGAGAAAGGAGTGGGACTGGAGACGGATATAAAATGGCAAAGGGCACTCCATGACGTTTTATTTCTTTTTTTAAAAAAGCAAGAAAAAGACTGTCACCAGCATCCTTGCTCTATGTACAGCTAATCATTTAATCTTTGGAACAACCTTGGGAAAGTGAGTGTGATGGTTAATTTTATGTGTCAGCTTGGTGAGGCTATGAGGCCCGATATTTGGTCAAACACCTGTCTAGATGGTGCTGTGAAAGCACTTTTCAGATGTGCTTGACATTTAAATCAGATTTTGAGTAAAGCAGGTTACTCTCCATAATGTGGGTGGAGGTTACTCTCCATAATCTAGCCAGTCAAAAGCCTTAAGAGGAAGACTGAGGACACCCGAGGAAGCATCATGTTGCCTGTGTCCCCGTCTCTTCCTGCACATGGCCTTGGTGATACAGGTTTCTTCTTAGCAATTTCCTTCATTAGGTCAAGAACATTTTTACTTTTGGACTTGAACTGCTGCATCAACTCTTCCCTGAGTCCCCAGCCTGCCCTGCAGACTTCAGACTTGCCAGTCCCCACAATTGTGTGAGCCAGTTCCTTAAACTCTTTCACTCTCACCACACGTATAACCTTTTGGTTCTGTTTCTCTGGAGAAGCCCGACTACTACAGTGAAACACAACAATTGCTACATTGCACAGTGAGTTAGCAGGGCAAAGTCAGAGTTGAAACTTTCCTCTTATGGAGAAAAAAATTCAAAACACGGGCCCTGCTTACAGATGGTTAGTGACATCATTCTAGTATTGTCAGTGGACATACCCTTTTTCACTGTATATCACCACTACTACCTTGTCTTGACAGCATTTTCCTTAACTTTCATAGAAAATGAAGTAGGCAGAGCAGATATTAATTGTGTCTACTTAGGAATGAGGAAATGCATCTCTGCGGGAAGCGGCCTGTTCAAAGCCCAACCCCAGGCTTCTGGTCCTCTGCGGTCTTCACAACACTGCAAAGGGCGCGGAGAGTGTCCCCTTCTCTTCCTGCATGTGGTCTTGGCGATACAGGCTTCTTCCTAGCGATCTCCTTCATTAGGTCAAGACCATTCTTAGCATTCTGCTATGACAAAATAATGCCATTGCTTTTCAAAAGTAAGTCAGCCTCTTAAAGAAAAATCAAGAAATTCGTTTTTGAGGATGGGAGAGATATTCCAGGATAACTTCATTCAAGTGTCCAATGGCACTCTATTCCTCCCTCCATTACAGAACTTCTTTCATGTGTTATATTGAAATTACCTGCAATGCCAGTACGTAGTATTAGAAGAGGTAGGGGAAGCTGGGCTCAGTGGCTCAGCCTGTAATCCCGCGCCTTTGGGGGGCCGAGGTGAGTGGATTGCCTGAGCCTGCGGGTTCGAGACCCGCCTGGGCAACTTGGCGAGACCTCATCTCTACAATAAATCAAAAAATTAGCTGGGCGTGGTAGCGCGCACCTGTAGTTCCAGCTACTTGGAAGGCTGAGGCGGAAGGATCGCCGGAGCCCAACAGGTTGAGGCTGCGGTGGCCGGGAGCATGCCACTGCCCTCCAGCCTGGGCGACAGAGTGAGACTCCATCATGGGATGACGGAAGAGAGCCAAGTACACAGAACATCTCAGGAGAATAGTCTCACCCACCTGGGACTGCCACGAAGAATTTCACAGCATCACGGTGCCCATGGAAGCAAAGCTGTGCATGTGCCATTGAACAATAGGGTATAAATGTTCCCGGGGTCACTTTATCGCTGTTTTCATCACCATAGACACGGATTACACTTCCAGGACGGTTTCCTGGTGCTCCTGAGGTTTTATTTGCTGCAACAGAACAACCAAATACCAAATATTTTCCCCTAGAAAACAGTAGCGATGTTAAGAGGTTACTGGTTAATCCTTATGATAGTATGATAGTATCTAAAAGCTACAGCCAGTTGAGAGGAAACAAGGGCGGCAATGCCAACTCAAGACAAAGCTGGGAGGAGAGAGATATGCATGCTCGTTATTTTTAAGCTCCTCAGTAAATGGAGTGGGGGATTTTGCCAGTCTAGCAGTAACTAAGCTGACTTTTTATTAAACATATCTATTAATTTTTTAATTTTTTTAAAAAATCATTTCAGTTAACAAAAGAAAACAGATTTGAATCTTAAGTGTGACTGTTTTGTTTTGTTTTGAATTCCCAAGCTAGAAAGGTAACCATTATACAGTTTAAAGTAATGAGTGTATTTTTAAATAAAATCTTTCTTTATAGTTTATCTTCTGATTTTTTCCCCTGCAGCAAGAATATTTTCCATGGGGGTAGGGGATAGGGGGTAGCAAAAGGCTGTGCCTCATAGAACCCAGCCACTGCAACAGAGCAGCTTTTCTCTACACCAGCTGATGGTTTGCTGGGTTCCTGCAGAGTGACCAGACTCACAAAACATCCCCGTTCCATGGGCAGTAAGTGAATGAAAGAAACACGATTGGTAACAAGGGTAAACAATGTAGATTAATGACAGTTTTAAGAGATGTTTCATGTTTACACTGGAAGGAACACAAGGTCTGAAAGAAAGTTCAGCTGCAACAAAAGATGATAAAAAGACTAAGCTGCTGAGCGGTTGGTGGCCATGTAACAAACATTAAAAAAACAAAAACAAAAAACACCTGCTGCAATGCAGTGACTGCAAGTGATGACATTTAGGAACATTCAAGAGGGGATTCTAGAGAAGTGGGAACAGCCTCACAGTGGCTACTAGAAGCCAGGAAGAAGAGCTGGGTTCAGGATCTGCACTTACCCCTCAGCCCCAGTAAACGTCCCTGGTGGAGGATTACGGCTAAAGTGAAAAAGGGGGAAAGGGACATGGAGGGTGCACGAAGGGAGGAGACCGTCACTGTGAGCCACCACTCTTGCGTCTTCTACCTGGTAAACTGGCGCTCAGAGCTCCTAATGCAATTCGCATGATCCCACTTGGTGCAATACCAAGTAACACATAAAGACTTTACCAAGCCTCTATAGAATATCTCTGCTCAAAAAGGCCAATTTTATTTGGTTTTTTAAATTATAAAGCAATTTTAGTGAATCTGAATCAAAACACTAAGAACTTAAGGTGGAGCATTTCTTAAAAGCTACCATTTTTCCTTTATTTTTCTGTGTGTGTTTTTAAAAAAACATCCTGGTCTAATAATTATGCTAAAATGGAACTCTCTCTTCTATAAAAAATTGAAATGAACTCGGGGGATCCCAGAATCTCTTTGGACATAAAAAATGGTCTGTGTAGAATTTAAAAGATAATATCTTCTGTAGATGCAGAAGACAGTTGGGATTAAGAACTTGGGTTTCTTTAAAGGCTCCGGAAATATTCTAGTCCTTCTCCCTCCTTTTCCCCTGAAAAAAAGGTAGGGTGATTCTGAGGTATGTATTTAATTTATTTTATGAACTTAAGGTATTTGTTTTCAAACCATTCCCTGTCCATGAACTTTGCAACACAACAACACTTACTTAATGGATGATAAATGTAATGGAACACCATATGAGAAACATACAATGTGCATTTTGTTTACAAAAATGATAAATCACCTTCTTTTAAAATAGAGGACGGATAGTTTGTCTCCAGATTAAGGAAAGGATTATTGATCTCTTGGGAAACAAATTGAATATCCTAAACTCTCTGCCAAAAGTTAGGATGAATGCTACGTGGTGTTTCTGGACACCGGTATAATAAAGCTGAAGAAAAATGAACTTCAATGTTTATTTCAAAGATGAAACAGGACTGTGAGTCCTGAACTGAGAAAAAGAACTTCTCGCAATGAAAACGTCTAATTGTGAGGACTGGTCCTGTTACATGGAAGTTGTGATTCTCTGGAGTTCCCAAGTTTCACAGAAGTCTGAAGGAACAATAGCTAGACCTCTGCCATCAGCTGGATTTTGAGCTACCACCGATTTGCCGGCACCTAAACAATTCCTTCCACCTGAGTTCTACACATAACTATTTCCTGCAACTCTCCAACTTGTCCTGGGCAGTAATCTAAAAATATACTTACTTTCTGTCAACGGGATGGAGATAATGACACCATTTCCTGTCCCCACCCACAAACGATTGCAAGACACCATAAGAGCTGTGATCCTCACAAAAGAGAAGCCCAGTTTTCCTGTACCTGTAAGGGAAGGTAGGAACATTTTATTGAGAAGCTAAAGCAGACAGTGTTTTAAAGTCCAAGTCCCTTAAGAGTAGCAGAATTAACACAACTGAGAGGAAATGTAACCAGAGCTAGATGGATGATTCCTGAAGGTGCATATCAAAGCAAACTTTTACAGGGCTTTATTGCCCAATAACTCAGGGTTCATAGAAAAATAAAATTCTAAAAGTGGGTAGCAGTACGTTAATAGAAGAAAGGTACACAAGAAATAAGGTACATTAGGAAATATGACACAAGATTTAACTACGGACCTGCAAAACCAAACCAAAACACAAAAATTTCCAACCAAAACCAAGTGTATTACACTGGGAAATCAATGCCCTTTGATTTTATAAGCTGAAAAAGTCCTGGCTTTCATTAAGTTTCTTTTTTTTTTAAGATTAGAAAATACAGTTTATTTAGAAATTAAGAGAGAGAGAGAGAGAGAGAGAAAAGACAGACAGAAAAAGGAGATTCATCTCCTCAAGATAGGGAAGAGGGTCAAGGCTTAAAAAAACACGGTCTGGCTATAGCTCAAAGAGCACATGACCACAGCATAGCTTAGCAAGGCAATGGCAAAATGGCTGCCCATTAAATTCTTTGCATAGATAAAAACAATCTTGGCTAACAAAACCTATACTTTTCCCCTTGTTTATATACTTAGGTTCTAAAGCAGCTTAGAAATTTTAGCATATCATACATAAATAATTTAGGGAGAATGGCTGCATTTTTAAATTTCAAGTGTATTTTTACAATTGATCTTATTTTCGGTGATTTGAGAGGTAAAATTATTAAACAGGTAATACATCAGACAGATAGCATTAGCCAGTCATAAGTTCTACTTACAAGAACTGAGGGCATCATCATAGAATCACAGTGTTACATATTCTCACTCATAACTGGACCTTGAACAATTATAGTAATACTATAAGAAAAGGATTGTTCATAGTGGGAAATTGCCAGGGGGTGGGAGGGATTGGCAGTAGTGAGATTCTGCTGGCGGGGGCACACCTCATCACAAAGGGAACCTGCACAACGAACACTTGTATACTTAACCCTGAATTGTATCCTACATCTTTAAAATTAAAAATTAAAAAAAAAAGAATCACAGTGGTAGAAGGAACCTTAACTACCACTCTGTCTAAGCCAGGAACCTGTAACCTACAGTCAAGGTTATCCCTAAAATTAGTTATATGCTTGGTTCTAGGGAGATGGAACATAGCTGTAACTAGGTTCTCTGAGGGCAACAACCCTAAAAAGGTAAAAAAGCCACTGATTCAGTTCGATTTTTCTTTATTAAAGTCATCCTTTATGACATCCCTAATGGTCACATGGCACAGGGTTAGATGCTAAGGACACAGCAGGGAATAAGACACAGATGACCCTGGCCCTTCTCAGGGCAGCCCTAGGGTCTGTGGGGGAGGGACTGTAAGCAAGAATCTCATAAAGCTGCGGCAATCACAATTATGGCAAGCCCACGGAGAGGAAGCATGAGAGGCCCTACAGGAAGGTTTCCCCTGGATACGGCATGCAGGCTATGGTCCGAAAGCTAAGAGAAAAGGACCAAGGAGAACTTCCCAGGTGAAGGAACACACGTGAGGAGCCTGAAACAGGAAGGTACTTGTTGAGCTGTGGGTCAGTGAGCGCAGGAAAGTGGGCCAGCCCAGGTAAGAGCTCCTGGTCACAGGACAAAAGATCACCTCACTAAAGGCGAGAGTAGGGGGGTGTCGTGGCAATATCTGCACGTTGGTTATTAGGCAGGAGTGGAAAGAGGAAGCCCAGTTAGGAGGCTCATGGTAACAGGGAGAAGGGAGGAAGGACGGCAGCCTGGCCTCGGGGGGTTAGCAGTAGAGATAAAGAACTCATTGATTTAATCTATTTTGAGGCAGACTTGACAACTCCTGGTGATGGATTAGATGTGAGGAGTAAGAGAGAAGGAATCAAAAATGATCCCAAGTTTTGGTCAAACACAACAAGGTGGATTAGAGCATCTGTCTGAGCCTTTCAGTGATAAGGGTTCACTACTAATGAGGCGACTTTTTCACTGGTTCTATATAGCATTTTAGACCATTTAAAAATAAAACAAGGGCTGGGCATGGTGGCACATGCCTATAGTCTCAGCTACTCTGGAAGCTCAAGTAGGAGGACTGCTTAAGTCCAGGAGTTTGAGGCTGCAGCACACTATAACCACATCTGTGAATAGATACTACACTCCAGCCTCGGCAACATAGACTCTGTTTCTAAAAATAAATTTAAAAACCCACTCTCTTTGATTGGCAAAGATGGAACACTTTGGAAGCTTACCTAACATTTTGCTTACGTAAGGCTCAATGTCCACATCCTGCAGATGTTGATAAGTGTGTGCATGATAAAGACGGAGTGTGGAATCCAAGCGAATGGAGACCCACACGCCGTCACCCACCCACGCAAGTTGTCGCACTTGGCTCTCCTTCCGAGGGTGTGCATCAAACGATTTCTAAGAGAGATTGTACAATGGCAAAGTTACTTTTATGACATAGAAGTTCATATTTAAAAACTGCACTAGTTTGTAAAACAATTTAGTAGACCGCTTAATAAAAGAGAACCCTAAATATTATACACTAAATATGATGACTCTTACATACACAATTATTTTCATCCTAGAATGTACAACAAAATGAAGAAGCAAGAACCACAGGATGCTGGACTTCAGCACTAAATAGGACATCAGCCAGTGAAAGCATGCTGGCACATCCACACCATTTAACAGTGTAAACAGGGCAATTCTGATCTCGGGATTTTGTGTTGTTATGCAGCAATATGAAGGGGAACCAGAACACAGGAACTTATTTATAAAAGACTGGTATTTATTCTTACATGTTTAAACTTCAGTTACCTTCAAAGTACTCTCAGTTTGATGCAATACACCTACCTATTGAGATGCTTTTCCCTTTGCACAAAATAGATTTTGAATGCATCAATTTTGATGCCTTTTAGTGCTGCGATTTTTTGTCAAGAATTCCACATTGACAATCGTTTCCCTTTGAGGATCTTTTTCATTCCAGAAAATAAAAAAAAAGTTGTTCAGGGCGAAATTGGGTGAAAAGGGAGGGTAAGGCACAGGGTTTGTGATGTTTTTGGTCAAAAACTGCTTAATACTCAGTGCGGTGTGGGCAGGTGTGCTCATAAATCGCCCATCACAAAATGGGCAAATGCACTGAAAGAATTTCCAAAAAAAAATTCACTGAAGCCAAACACAGCCTCTCACAACAACACTAGCTGATACACTGATAATGATGGGTTCCTAGAACACATACCTCACGGGGGAAGCCTGCCCTGCAAGGAGCTCACCCTCCAAAAGATAATTCTGGGTTTTTTTTGGGTCCCCCTTGTACATGAAGTAAAAGCTTATTTATAATGAAACAAAAAGAAATCCACACCGCTGTGTGTGTGTGTGTGTGTGTGTGTGTGTGTGTGTGTGTGTACAGGCTGCGTATCCCTAACCCGAAAACCTGAAATCCGAAATGCTCCAAAATCTGGAACTTTGAGTGCCAACTTGATATTGCAAATTACTCTGAACATATTATTTTTCCACTGTGTAAATGGTCTGTCATATTTGTATACTGTTAAGTACTTACGCATGAATTAATGTAAGAAAATGATTCCTTATTGACAGCATTTAGAGTCAGAAATGATGGTGATGTCAAGCCACCGACCATCCCCAGGAGTGGCCGAGACAAGGGCACCTCTGCTTTCTGATGGTTCGGTGTACACAAACTTTGCTTCATGCACAAATTATCTAAAAATACCGTATAAACTTACCTCTCTCAGGCTATATGTATAAGGTGTATAGGAAGTATAAATGAATTTCATGCTTAGACTTGGATTCTATCCCCAAAATAGAATCTCATTACCAACATACAAATATTTTAAAATCTGAAAAAAATCCCAAATCCGAAACACTTATGGTCTCAAGCATTTCGAATAGGGGATACTAGACCTGCATATATGACTGGATAAAAGGAATAGATATGAAAAAACAAATATCAAATGGTTAACTTTGGGACTCCTAGGGCAGTGGAGAAGGGAACTTTCCACTTTAAAGTTTTTCTCTTGCAAATTTTAATTTTTTGTAAGCAATTAGGACAAATTTTTGCACTGCGGTAAAAAAAATTATAGGAAACAATGCTAAGAGGTTTCTGTTTTTCTAGCAACTGTCTACTACAATGGTATTTCTCAGTCTGTAACACATATGTGGAGGTACCTGGATATACATGGTAGGGGGAGACTTGGGAATCCTCCTCTCAACCAATACTTATATAATCAAACACATTAAGAACCACCTATTCAAATAAAACATGTACACCATCTATGGACACGAACACAGACACAAGTTTAAACATTAATGGGTGAACCCTCCTTTTACAAAAACCACTAGCTACTCTCATGGTCAACAGTGGCAGGAGAGCGGAAGTAAGACATTCAAACATATTGCTCAAGTACCCTAGACCACATAGATTCAGAAAATCATTTCTAAAGAAGCTGAAAATAAGTACAGTCTAATAGTCTTGGAGTAATACAAATTCAGTAAGTACAGAATACACAGGCTAACTTGCCTCTATTTTCATGGCCTTTGGCTGAACCACATAGATCTTGTTCCTATAGCCACACCAGACTTTGTCATGTACCACAGTCATGCATCGGATGGAATGATGAGGCCGTCCAAGGTCTAAGAGGTGATAGTTTGACAAGTCCCACTGCCCATCTTTAAAATAATAGATGGTCGTTAATGCATACCCCTTTTACTCAATTTCAACACAAGAAACAATCTATTTGCAGTACCTTCATTGAGGAAGCACCCAAAGTACCATGCATTAAGTATCTGCAGAGACTGCATTCTCTTATTCCATAAACTGCAAAGTTGGAATAGACCTCAAAAGTCATTTGATCCAACCTGACACTCGGTACCTGGACCCCCTTTAAAATATGCTCTCATCGCTTCTCGGCTTTTTGGCTAAGATCAAGTGTAGTATCTGTTCATATCAGTTTAAAATATGCTCTCCAAAGCAGTGATATAATAAATCAGTTACAAGTTATCTATTTACAGTAATAATTTAAAAATTTATTCTGGACTAATATCTCTCACTTGCATTTTGATGATAGAAGTCAAGGGCAACTCATTGCCAACACTTTAGAAATTGTGCATACTTGCTTTGCTAATTTATAAGCACACTGTGCCTCACAAAGCAGCTGTTACATTTTCAGACAATCATAATTATATGAAAAATATTCCCTACACCTAGTGCCTCCTTGTACATAACTGCCTATTGGTCTGTAGTTTTGCCCAGTAGAAACACAAAGAATAACTCCAAACTTCTTCGTTACAGTCCTATGTCTTCTCCTTTCAAAACCAAGCATCCTTGGCATGTGTGTTGTACCTATCACAGTCTATAGCCCCTTCATCCTAACTCTATTTTGTTGGTATCCACCAAAATACTGTCTTGCACCAAAAGCAGGATTATCACCAGCCTTGTCCCGAACTCTTTGTTTCTATGAGGCTTAGGGTGTTAACTAACTCATACTCATACTTAAAGAGTGAGTTCACAGTCACCCTTTAAGTAATTCTCACCCTTCAGACGTGTCTCCCGTATTTTGCTTTTCTGAGCCTCATGTAGAACTTTACGTTGATTCTGACTAAATGTATTTTGATTGTCTTGTTCTGTCAATATAATTTTGGATTCAGTTTACCAAAACATTTATTATTCCATTTTTTTTCTAGGCTCTTCCACTTATTAGCTGAATGATTATTAGCAAGTGATTAAAATGCCCTGTGTCTCAATTTTCTCATATATAAAATGGGGATGACAAACAGAATCTTCTTCCTAAGTTCGTGGGAGTATTAAACACAGATCAAGTCTGTAAAGAGTCTGAACAAGGTAATACAGTACTCTCTGAAGTGAGTGAGAGTCACTGACCAGCAATCTCTAGATACCAATCAATTACAAAGGCACCTATCATCTATCCCACATTTCTCCAAGGACATGAGACTTTGAGAAAAGTCTTTTTCAAATCCACATTCAGTATATCCAAGTCTCACAACATTTTTCTGATCTACTAATCTAGTGTGTAGAAAATAAAGTATCACATTTGCCTGACACATGTACTGAGGAGCTATAAAGTAATGTATACTAAATTCCTTAAGTTAATTCATTCAAGGTAGGCTTTTTGATACCATCACTCCTGTCTATAGATGGTAGAGACAATGGTTTTAAAGGGGAAGAATATAAGTAACATGATATGAAAATGATTAAATTTTACTCAATTAAAAATTCTTTGAGGCCAGGCTCGGTGGCTCAGCTTGTAATCCTAGCACTTTGGGAGGCTGAGGCAAGTATTGTCTGAGCCCACAGGTTCGAGACCAGCCTGGACAACTTGGTGAGACCTCATCTCTACAATAAATAAAAATTTAGCTGGGCGTGGTAGCGCGTGCCTGTAGTTCTGGCTGCTTGGAAGGCTGAGGTGGAAGGATCGCCAGAGCTCAGTAGGTTGACACTGGGGTGGCCATGAGTATGCCACGGCACTCCAGCCTGGGTGACAGAGTGAGACTCCAACAACAACAACAAAAAAAATTCTTTGAAAAACCTTTCCAGATGTAAGTGGATACAAATATTTTTAAAACATAGGACACAAGAACAAGTATTCTCACCAAATTGGACCTAATTGAATAAGTATATGAATGAGAACAAATGCTTCCATATCACATTATATAAGAGTACCATAACATGCTAACTACTTGCTCACTATGGTAAATACATTTTCCTGAGGTATACTGTGAACATATAATACTTCCACACAGGCACTAATATATTTACTGACGTTACACATCTTTAGTATTCAGCTTAAGTCTGTATTCTTTATCCTACTAAGTATAATTTCTTTAAAATATAACAACCCAATCTGTTTGAAACTGCTTCGCAAAGCTACAAATTAGCATCACGTTATATATTCATAGTCACTCACCCACTCCTCTGTGAAAGATTGCAAGGGTGCCATCAGCCAGGGCCACTAACACGATTCCTTTCACGTGTCTGCAAACAGGAAAGAGGAGTTCAGAACTCTCCACTCAGGAATACAGAAGGGACCGCCCACTACCGAACTAATTCAGAGCCTCACAAGGGCCAATCTGTGATGAGGCGAGGGGCTGATGCCAGAACATGAATGAACACATTGCTTTCTTCATTGTGAGTGCTGTGCTAGGAAAAAATGTCAGCTCAACTCAATATGCAGCATGCATGGCAGCTCAGCTGTCTCACTTTCAGACTCAAGTCCCTCTTCCAATCACAGACAGTTGACTCAAACTCCACAGGCCAGAGACACACACCTTTAGTGGAACTAACAGAATCAGCTCTGTGGACTCAGAAACAAACTGCCTGATTCTTTATAGTCAGTATATAGAAAAGAACTAGTAAATCAATGTGCAACTCAGCAGATTTACAATCTGTAAAGAATAATCTAAAACAAACATAAATTAACAGGTACTAGTTCTCCTTGAAGTACTAAGGAACTCACAGTATGGTGAGGAATCAATCTGTCAAGTTTTCCCTTCTATTTCTAATATAAAGTTTTATTTTCACTCAGCTTCTCTAGTTCCATAAAAAGGGTTTAAGAAAAACAACCCTGAATATTGATTTAGTTATGAAATACATATTAGCTTTAATAGGTGTAAAATCTAGTTTATACCAAAATATATAGTTTTAACACAAAGAGTTTCAAAAATAAACTTACACAATACTGAGAATCGAATCTTTAAGCTTAATGGAATGGAGACATTTCCTCCACTGGGCTACAGATGAGTGGACATACAAACTGTAAGAACAAAGTCAAGACTGGTAAGGCATAAAGAATGTCAAGGCGTTGCTTACATCTCATAAGAACCACAAGTTCATTCAAGAGGCAAGATGAGGAACATACACATTTTAGGAAAAAGTGCTGCCACTTTTGTACAGTGGTCAGAAAAGAAAAATGAGAGTAAGGGTAGGCCTAAGGCAGAGAAATAGGCTGCAGACAAATAGAAGCACATGAAGCCTGGAAAGCCAGAACTGGTGCAATGCGCAGTCAGTTTCAGGTCGCCCCACACTCTGCAGTCCACGGCTGAGCCCCTGTTTTGAACCAACTGACTCCTCCACTACACTGAACCATAACTACTCTAACTTTTGGATGACAGAGGTCCACAGCAAGGAATGGAAAGTTATGGCCTACATGCTAGATCCAGCCTGCAAATTGAGAACCGTTTTCGCATTTTTAAATGATTGAGGGAAAAATCAGGAGTATGTCATGCCATTGGAGATTTATAACAAATTCAGATTTCAGTGCCCATAAATAAAGTTGTATTGGAACACAGTCACACTAAGTTTGCTGATCTCTCATTTTATGGTAGTAGACCTATGTGGAGAAGACATACTACAGGTCGAGTATTCTTTATCTGAAATACTTGGGACCAGAAGTGTTTGGATTTTTAAATTTTTTTTGATTTTAGAATATTTATATTATATGTAACCATTGAGTATCCCTAATTCTAAAATCCAAAACCTGAAATGTTACAATGAACGTGACCTGTGAGCATCACATCAGTGTTGAAAACGTTTCAGATTTTGGATTTTTGGGCTAAAGATGTACAACCTCTAATAATCTGGTTTAACTTTTGAAAATGCACAATTTTGTAAAACTCCCCACACTAGTAGAAAGTGAACAAACCATATAATGTTACTATCCTCTCAGCTTTCAGGCTGTGATTTGTTCTACCTTTCCTAGTAACTCTACTAAAAAGTGACATTTGGGATTGGGTTTTCCTACAGTCAAACACATTAGTTTAATCCTGGCTTTCCTGCCCACACTTTAGCCTATATAAATCTTCCAAACATGAGACATTCTCTCTCTGTGCTGTTCAGGATCTTCTATTTCTGGATCACCCAGATTTAAATATCTTATTTACCTCTTCTTCTAAGAATATCATATAAAGAGAACATTCTATGACAAAGGCACATAAGATACATTTACCATTCAGAACCAATGCAAGTCCAGTTTATGGAATAGCTGCAGTACAACTTCAAATTTTATGTGGATGTGTAATTCTTTTTATAAATATGCACCTTTTGTTTGCATTTTTGGTTTAGGACATTTGACTTATTTATCTTCTGATTTCAAAAGCAAAAGTAAAGAATAAAGATACTCTATTATTCAGTGTGTTGGCACTTACCAGCCATTTTGAGCTCCAAGCCACATAGTTGGTAAAAGACTACTCATTTTCTGGGCTTCTTCTCTCACCAGGTCTTGTTCATTTGGTAGTAAGGAGATCTGATCTTTATGCGCATCTGAGTCATTGCTGGAAAGGAGGAGCAAAGGAAAATAAACTGAGTATACTTACCTAAACTTTTCAAGGTCTGAGCATTTCTGCATTTATATTTATAGTCTAAAAAATAACTTAAATACTAAAACTCCAGAAAAGTCAAAGTTAAATGCTTACATCAAATATTTCAGCAATTTTACCAAAAAATAACATTAACAAACTAGGGGACCCAAAGTGCAGATAAGGGAGTAAGACACGGTAATGAAATGCAGCAGTTAGCCCACCAATAACTGACTCTCCCTTAGTTACTTTGAGTGTTATTACAGGGTAAGAGAGGAGGGAGGAATGGTTTGTTTTTTAAAAAAACACACACACAGGAGGGTGATATATGAGGAATTTCCTAAAATTAGTTAATAAACTGAAGTATACTCTAGGGCTCTATTATAAAACCTTTCTTTTGGATTGTCAGGGCACATTTAGTAGAAGACATATAACTAGGCTGTCAAATCCAAAACATGAGTTTATTCTTAAATTAATAATTAAATGTTAATAGACGTTGCTGTATACACTAGGAGAAAATATTAAATGGTAAAAAGGATCCAGCTTAAGAGACCCCCATCTAGAAAGAATCTAGAGAAGGAAGGAAAGGAAAAGTCTTCATTAAATGGGCCCAATTCTTTAAAGGAAGCACCTTAAACAGACTGTTTTCTAATAAAATGTTTTCACGAAAACTAACTCTAAAAAGGTCATTCAAGCCCACATGGGACACTCAAACAATGGCAAATTAAAACAATGGTCAATTTTACTGGTAACTGGAGTGGGAGTGAGTGTAGGGTTGGAGATTAAAATGACAAAAAGAATTACTAACAGAAAGGAAGACAAGCCAAGCTCAATGGCTCAGCCTGTAATCCTGCGCCTTTGGGAGGCTGAGGTGAGTGGATTGCCTGAGTCCGCGGGTTTGAGACTTGTCTGGGCAGTGAGACCTCATCTCTACAATAAATTAAAAAATCAGCCAGGCGTGGTAGCACATGCCTGTAATTCCGGCTACTTGGAAGGCTGAGGCAGAAGGATCGCCGGAGCCCAGCAGGTCGAGGCTGCGGTGGCCAGGAGTGGCCACTGCACTCCAGTCTGGGCGACAGAGTGAGACTTCAACTCAAAAAAAAAAAAAAGAAAGGAAGACAGCAAGTACAATAATTTTTTAAAATATCATACCAGAGGAGAAAATGATCAGGAAGAGACTTTGACTAATACACAGTCATGTGTCACATAACAACATGCAAATACTTACCCTTGTGTCACAGCTGCCTAGAGTATTCAGGACAGTAACATGCAGTACAAGTCTGTAGCCTAGGAGCAAAAGGCTATATCATATAGCCCAGGTGTATAGTATGCGAGACCATCTAGGTTTGTGTAAGTACACTACAGTGATTGCACAACGACGAAATCACCTCATGGTGCATTTCTTAGAACATATCCCCATCATTAAAAGACACATGGGGAGGAGGGGTGGGCTTGGCAGTTGAGGGAAACTGCCAAGGGATGGAGGGGCATACCTCATCAACAAGGATACCTGCATAATGAACATTTGTGTAGCTAACCCTGAATTGTACCCTACATCTTAAAAAAAAAAAGACTGTAAATATTTTTTGCTGGGGAGGGAGGGAGACAGGTTCTTGCTCTGTTGGCCAGGCAGGGTGCAGTAGCACATTCATAGCTAACTGTAACTGAACTCTAGGGCTCAAGCGATCCTCCTGTCTCAGCCTCTTGAGTAGCTAGGACTGCAGGTGCATGTCACCACACCAGGCTATTTTTTAAAAAATTATTTTTTGTAGAGACAAGATCCCACTATGTTGCCTAGGCTGGTCTTGAACTCCTGGCCTCCAGCAATCCTCCCACCTAAGCCTTCCAAAGTGCTGGGATTATAGGTGTGAATCACCATACCCAGCTGGTTGTACTTCTACAGACAAGAATTTTTTTTTTCTTTTCTTTTTTTTTGAGTTGGAGTCTCACTCTGTCACCCAGACTGGAGTGCAGTGGCCGCTTCTGGCCACCGCAGCCTCGACCTGCTGGGCTCCGGCGATCCTTCCGCCTCAGTCTTCCAAGTAGCTGGAACTACAGATGCGCACTACCACGCCCGGCTAATTTTTGATTTATTGTAGAGATGAGGTCTCACCAAGTGCCCAGGCGGGTCTCAAACCCGCGGGCCCAGGCAATCCACTCACCTCGGCCTCCCAAAGTGCTGGGATTACAAGCTGAGCCACCGAGCCCGGCCGAATTTTTTTTTTAAGTTAGAAGAAATGGAGGAAAATATCCAGAGGAAATGAAAGGGAGGTAATAAATAAAGAGATGGCAAAATTAGGTAAGATTGTCTTTCAGTCCACCACAATGATGCCAATTAGTGGGACTATTTTGGTTGTCTGAGATTATCTTAGTTACTTTTATTGTGCACTTTAGCCAGCTTCCTAAGTTGAAGACCCACTACTATACCTTGACTGATACACTGGGGAGAGGTCTTCTGGGATCTGCACCCCCAAAGGATCTGTGAAGACATGCTCTGTGTACACGCCAGCTTGGGATATGTCCACGGTGTCTTCCGTTGACCCTGCGTTGCCTTCTGTGGCTTCAGTTGCTTCTTCTGCTGTTGGAACGTTTTCATCAACCTCACTACTTTCTACTTCCATTTCTAGAAATTGAAAACAGCAAGCTAACTATTCCATGTCCGGGCTTTTCTCCTCCAACAGTTTCCCCACACAAATCCCTGCTACAGAATTCCCCTCTACCCACCTACTTCTCCACACTGTATTATGAAACTAAGAAGTCTTGATTTCATTGAACAGTCATTATGGCATCTTTTTTTCAAGCTCTTTCCTCCTTGTTACTTTAAAAACTCAATTAAGTCCACCATAAGGCACCTGACCTGGAGTAGCCTCAGACTCTACACAGATGGTATACAAGAAGAAGAGATATACCTGGTGGCTTTTCTATCACCGGAGAAGCACCATTGGTACTGGGAGAAGTGGCAGCTCCTGTCACACCTTCTGCAGAACAACCCACCACTGTGATGCCTCCCAACAGGCTGTCTGTCTCTGCTGAGCTGTTGCTTGTCATGCTTCCACATAAAGAAGCTTTGTCTACTTGGCCAGAATCTGAAAGATCTTCTCCAGCAGGGTAGTCTGTTTCTCTTGCACCTGAAAAATAAGAAAAACCTTCCTTTAATAGCTAAGTTAACTCCTATAAATAGCATTTTTTCCACTAAAACAACTCCAGATTTGAAAGGAGAGCATGCAGGTTGAGATGTAGCTACTTGAATACAGGTAGCATTAAATTTATTTAAATGGCCGGGCTCGGTGGCTCAGCCTGTAATCCCACGCCTTTGGGAGGCTGAGGTGAGTGGACTGCCTGAGCCTGCGGGTTCGAGACCCGCCTGGGCAGCGAGATCTCATCTCTACAATAAATCAAAAAAAATCAGCCGGGCGTGGTAGCGCCTGCCTGTAATTCCGGCTACTTGGAAGGCTGAGGCGGAAGGATCGCCAGAGCCCAGCAGGTCGAGGCTGCGGTGGCCGGGAGCGGACACTGCACTCCAGTCTGGGTGACAGAGTGAGACTCCAACTCAAAAAAAAAAAAAAAATTTATTTAAATAAACCTTCACAAAATGAGAAGGTAACTTACAAAATTAAGATACTTCCATTAATACTAGTGCAAATAAACAACATGAAAATGTCAGAAATGACACGTCTGTCTTAAGTAAGAGGCTCAGCAGCCACAGAAGGTTAAAAGCAATCTAACTATATCAAACAAGTCAACCAAAAAAATTATTTTAAATTATCAAGATTACTGTTGATATATGAGTTTCTATCCACTAGTGTTAAAAATCAAATACAGTAAGTGTGTTACAGTGACTCAGATATTAATAAATCATTTAAAAACTAAGCATTACGATATAAAAATATAAAGATAAGCCGCCTCATTATTTTTATTTGGAAAACTGCTTTTTTTTTTTTTTTTTTGAGTTGGAGTCTCACTCCATTGCCCAGGTTGAAATGCAGTGGCATGCTCACGGTCACTGCCTGCTGGGCTCAGGCAATCCTTCTACCTCAGCTTTCAAAGTAGCCGCAACTACAGGTGTGTGCTAACATGCCCGGCTAAGTTTTTGATTTGTTGTAGAGATAAAATCTTGCCAAGTTGTCCAGGCTGTTCTTGAACCCATGGACTTAGGAAATCCTCTCACCTCCCAAAGTGCTGGGATTACAGGGTCGAGCCTCTGTGCCTAGCAGAAACCGCTTTTATTCGTTTCACATTAAAATTTTTATTGTAGTAAAATATATATATATATAACATAAAAATTTCCATTTTAACCACTTTAAAATGTGCAATACATCAACGTTGATTATATTCATAATGTTACACAGTCATCACAACTATTTACTTCTAAACTTTTCTGTCATATCACACAGAAACTCTGTATCCATTAAACACTAACTCCTATCCCTGCCTCACTCTACCCAGTCCATGGTAACTTCTAATATATTTTTGCTCTACGAATTTGCCTATTCTTAGATAGCTCATACAAGTGGATTCATAAACTATTTGTCCTTTTGTATCTGGCTTGAATACAGGTAACATTAAATATTTTATGGTTTGTTTTTTTTTTTTTTTTTTTTTTGAGTTGGAGTCTTACTCTGTCACCCAGGCCGAAGGGCAGTAGCACATTTTCACCTACCGTAGCCTCGACATGCTGGGCTCAGGCGATCCTTCCACCTCAGCCTTCCAAGTAGCTGGAACTATAGGCATGTGTGGCTACAATGCCCAGCTAATTTTTTTTTTTTGTAGAGATGAGGTCTCACCAAGTTGCCCAGGCTGGTCCCGAATCTGCGGGCTCAGGCAATCCTCTTGTCTTGGCCTCCCAAAGTGCTGTGATTATAGGTGTGAGCCACCGTGCCCAGCCAACATTAATTTTTTTTAAACTAAAAATAATATTTATCTCTCTATGTCTGGCTTATTTCCATTAGCATAATGTTTCTAAGGTTCACCCATGTTATAACACGTCAGAACCTCTCCCTGTAGTCAACAATAATGTATTGTTCACTTAGAAATTTAATTACAGGGTATATTTCATATTAAGTGTTTTTATCACAAAAAATGTAAAAAATGAACTTCATTCTTTTTGAATGGTTAAATATTATTCTTTTGTATAGCTATCACAAATCTCTTTAATTTTAAAATTGGTGTTTTGCCAGGCTTGGTGGCTCAGTCTGTAATTCCAGCACTTTGGGAGGCTGAGGTGAGTGGACTGCCTGAGCCTGTGGCTTCGAGACCCGCCTGGGCAACTTGGCGAGACCTCATCTCTACAATTAATAAAAAAATTAGCCGGGCGTGGTAGTGTGCACCTGTAGTTCCAGCTACTTGGAAGGCTAAGGCGGAAGGATTGCTGGAGCCCAGCAGGTTGAGGCTGCGGTGGCCGAGAGCGGCCACTGCACTCCAGTGTGAGTGACAGAGTGAGACTCCAACTCAAATAAAATAAAATAAAATAAAATAAAAATAAAATTGGTGTTTTAACAGTATTTAGTGCTTAACCCAGAATGTTAGAAAACCTCCCCTTATTTATTAAACAGCCCCATGCCTTCTGCCTTCCAGTGACTTCTCATATTACTGTCATTATTTTCTTCACAGTATTTTTTCACTAACTGAAAATATCTTGTTTATTAATTTCCAATTTTTCTTTTTTTTCTCTTTGTTTTTAAAATATAGAGACCAGGTCTCACTGTGTTGCCAGGCTAGTCTCATAACTGCTGGCCTCAAGTGATCCCCCTGCCTCAGCTTTCCAAAGTGCTGGGATAATAGGCGAGAGTCACCACGCCCAGCCATCTGCAGTTTATTTTCAATCTTCTCCAACTAGCACATAAACTCCCTGGAAGCCAGGTGCATAACTGCATCTCCAGAAGCCAAATCAGTTCTTGTCAGGAAGCAGTGTAAATGGACAGGGGCGAGGAGGGGGACAGAGAAGGCACACCTCACTCTTACCTGGTACACTTGCAATGCACAGAACATGAGAGTTGCAGACAGTGAAACTGTCTAGGATGTTGCCTGGCTGCACAGCATCAATGATGATAACTTTTGTAGCTGAGTGAGTGCTGGTGCAGATCCAAACTAGACTGGATAACTCTTCCTGATTTTTTAACTCTTTCTGCTGTTCCTGCACAGACAAAGTAAGGAAAACGGATGTTTAAAATGATGTTTGCAAATACTCATAAGGCTGTGCTATACAGTAAAAGGAATAATACTATTTCAAATTTATTTCTAGATTATTTGGAAGGGCAAAAATATAATCACCTGTCAATATTAATTAGTAGACTTAAAACTAGTAGTTAAAGCAGATTAGTGATAAAAATGTTCTATTACCTTGACTGTGTAGTGATTACATAGGTGCATACATTTGTCAAAACTCTGACCTGCATCCATGTCAGGGGTACACTTTATTGTATGCAAATCATAACTCAATAAAACTGACTTCAAAGGTGGGGGGTGCATAAGCAATGGCATAATTAGTGATCCCAATAAGTAAATTCTAGACCAAAGAACTAGGCTAACGATCTCATAAACCAGGGCAAACGTTAAGTGTACATACTCACCTTAAGCTCCTGATCTAACTTATCTAAACTACTCTGAGAAGCACTTCGCTGCTTACTGCCTTCCGTATCCAAGCCAGCAACATCCTTGTAAAATACGCTTGCTCCAACAACAGAGCCGCCGTCTCTGGTCTTCCCACCAGATAAATTGACTCCAACAGCACACCACAGCTTCTCAGGTAGAAAACAAAGGGCGTAAGTCTAGACATGTTTAGAATTTTTCATGTTCTTAAAATAACTAGTGATTGTACATACAGATCTTTAGTATAGTCTAAAGCTATAAAATGAAGCATAATCTCACTATACAAGCAACATTATACCGCTTTGGTTTCAGGGAAAAAAAATCTACCCAGAGTTTAGGAAATATCTCCTTTAACTTCACATTAAACTTACCTTCATGGATGCATCTTTTTCATCTAGAGGTCTGAGATAGACAGGCACAGGTAGATTTTTCATCTTATTTTCGCCTTGGCCATTGGTTACCTGGTATGTGGTGAGGGGGCGAAAGAAGAAATTGGTAAGTCTCACTGAAAGTGAACATCTTACAGAGCTACTGAGACGTGGGCAAACATTGCTTGTTACCTATTTACTCCCTGAATCAAGTTCAAGTTCATCTTGCTATTTTTATTTGAAAACTAAACAGAAAAATCAAGTAGCAATTAGAAAACGGAGGTCAGAAGAGAGGCACGAATATCTGCATATGTGTGTGTGTGTGTGTGTGTGTGTGTGTGTGCGTGCGCACGCGCGTGTGTGTATGTACACAAACACCTGCCTCTTTGGGGATAGGGAATATGGAGCAAGCAGGCAAGCCTTGAACTAAGTCTTAAGTAGACAGTCTGAAAGGCTCCATACCAACAGTTTTTAAAACAATGACGCTGATTTTTAAAAAGTGAACTTTCAGATGCTGAAACAGAGCCACTCTGGTTAAAGCAGAGCCAGGTACTTCAAGCTCCTGGCCACACTCTGTTGACTCCCCCCCTCCTCACAGACTCAGGCTTTTTTTAGTTTTAGTTTTTTTGTTTTTTTTTTTAGTTCTAGGGCTCTAGACAACAGCCTGTACACCTCCAGACCCACACTTCTCTCAACCTGTGCCCAGTAAACACAGCTGAGATGAGGGGGGCTGGGCGTGCATTGCAATTCCTTCCTGCCCAAGTGCACGCCCCTCACCCAGTTATCTCCCCTGGGGTGTTCTCCCCATATTCACGTTACCTGTTTGTACTTCTGAGGCAGACTCCAGCCAAAAGCCTGTACTCTACCATCTTCCTTCTGAACATGTGCCTTTACCTGGCGATACTGTTCTCTCTTTTGTTCTCTACGTGAGGCTAAACTAGCTTCAGTTCTAAAAGAAAAATTATTTCCTTTTTTAGTTAAGGGAATATAACAACAGCCTTGTCTTCCATCTCTCTCTAAAATTACAAAAATAACAAAAAATTACATGATTTTAAATTGGTTAATTCAGACTACACTAGCTCTTTGTTTTTTTACATTTATTTTAAATAGAGACAGGGTCTGGCTATGTTACCTAGGCTGGTCTCAAACTCCTGGGTTCAAGCAATCCTCCTGCCTCAGCCTCCCAAAGTGCTAGGACTACAGACATGAACCACTGCACCTGGTCTACAATAGCTCTTTTAAAAAAAAGTGCTACGATAAAGCTCACCTTTTAAAGTTTATGCAGTGAATACCGTGCCCAGGCATTAACAGTTAGCAAGCAGCCTGCTATATAAAATTGAATCATCAGCTCAAATGTTGGACATAGGAAAAAGAAAAATTCTTAAGTATTTTTGGCTCCTCCTTTTTTTATTCATTCAACAAATATTTACTGAGAATTTTTTAATGTCAGGGACTGTGCTAGAAATGACTAAAAAATCCAATCATCTGCTTAGGAAGTGCAATTTTTTTTTTTTTGAGTTGGAGTCTCACTCTGTCGCCCAGACTGGAGTGCAGTGACCGCTCCTGGCCACCGCAGCCTCGACCTGCTGGGCTCCGGCGATCCTTCCACCTCAGCCTTCCAAGTAGCTGGAACTACAGGCACGTGCTACCATGCCCGGCTGATTTTTTGATTTATTGTAGAGATGAGGTCTCACCAAGTTGCCCAGGCGAGTCTCGAACCCGCGGGCTCAGGCAATCCACTCACCTCAGCCTCCCAAGGCGCGGGATTACAGGCTGAGCCACCGAGCCGGGCTAAAAGTGCAAATTGATTTGATAAGTTTTGGAGCTATGGAGTATAGTATTATGAAAATGATTTTGAAAATAATTTGTCTTTCATTTGGCCATTTAAATTTTTGTGAGGTGACTTGCTATATATACCACAGTTAACAAATCTAACTATATGTCAGATACTTTACAAATACTGTGTCATTTAATCCTAACGCCTTTGAGACAGGTTGTCAGATGCATTTTACAGGCAGAGGAACTGGGGCTCTGAAAGGTTCATGTGCCCAACTGTTTACATCTAAGGAGTAGCAGAGTCAGGATGGAGACATCAACATTTCTATTCATATATATCAATGTTGTCCTACCAGCAAGAATGAGACATTAAAAAAAAAAAAAACTTCCCTCTCTTTATGAAAACCGAAATGCAACTTTCATAAATAGTATCAGCTACAAGTAATTTACTTAAAGGCAGCCAAGTTAGAGAACTCATTTTTTAATGGATTAATCTGAATCCTTATAGCTGATCTGACGAGAGAACAAGAATATTCTGCAGTGTTAACTTGTTCCAGGCACAACCATAAGTCTGGAAAATACTTACTCTTCGCTAAGGAAATCAAAGGCTTTAGATTTATCCCCAGGGAGCTGAGATAAGGTGCTGCTTCTTTTCTTGACAGAAGGAGTAACATGAGAAGTGGGTGCATTGTACTTTAGGTTAACAGGTGGTTCAGGTTTCTTAGTGGTATTACTTGAAGAGCTGAAAAGTCGGCTAAAACTAAAAAGAAAAAAGTGTGTGTGTTGTGTGACAGGCACTGTGAAGAACAATCCATGATCTTCCACAAACTTTTATGCTCTAGAAAATTCCAGAGTGCTTTTACAAGGCAATGAGTTAGAAGCTGGCAAACAGTTTTTGTAGTCACACACTGCAGCCTTAGCAGCAACTCACAGCCAAATTCAGACATTCAGGGAAGAGAAACTACTGCTTAGAATGGCAGGTGCCTGTGCTTTAAATAGCAATTTCCATAAGTAAAGGAAAAAGCACTTGAGTACAGGGAACATTCGACTGAATGAGTAAAATAAAATGGTTCTTCTAGCTAGTTCCTACTTGGTGCAATGCAAGAGTGGTTAAACAGCAAGAATATGGCCGCATGATTTGAACAGAAGCTCAGTAGGCCAGTTCTGAAAATAGTCTACTATAATACAGTACTCAAACACATATCATCATGCTAATACATATTTTCCTGATTAAGCACAATTTAAATAACTACTTTCATGTTTACTTAAAAAGAAAATCAATGCTTTTATTCACAGCAGAGTCACCAAAAAAGGGTAAGTCTTAACCACAGTCAGCACAGTACTTCTGTAACAAACATAATTCAAGTCTAACACATACACATACTACTCAAGCACCACAAGCACTTCTCATCTTCACTCTGTAAAAGTTCCTTGCAATCACACAACCTTTGAATCAGTAATTGATTAATAAGGGATCCAGGAAATTCTCAGCTCCATGGATAACTCCCTGTTTTATTTAACCTGGCACAGGACTGCACCAGATGCATAGCCAACATGATGCAGCTTACAATAGCATGGCTTTTTTGTCCTTGAGAACAGCCTTACCGAGCTGGCACACTACATGACAAAAAAAAAAAAAAAAAAGTTCAATGTAGTTATTTACCACTGATGTCTTAAAAATGAAAGAAAACGGACACAAAATCAATCTTGAAGATAAATTCGGACTGTTATCTTGTTTCAAAGTGCTGTCTAATGACCTTACTTGTTTTTCCATACTTACAACTGCCAAATGCTTGACCTTTTTTTTTCTTGCATGGCTGGATTTTCTCGTGATGCCCTACATTAAAAAGCAAGAAAAAGAAATGTGTTACCTAGAAAGCTAGGTGTTCTAGCTTTCTACCTTTTTACTAAATGTTAAATCTGTAATTAATTTTTAAATAGAAACTAGGTCTCGCTATGATGCCTAGGCTGATCTCAAACTTCTGGCCTGAAATGATTCCTCATCTCAGATTCCCAAAGTGCTGGGATTATAGGTGTGCATCACCATGTCCAGTCCTAGTTTTGCATCTGAAGAACAAAGGACCCAAAAAGATCATGGGATACATAGGAGAGTCAGTAATTAAATTCAGTAAATACTGTACTTACTTTGACCTACCATGTGTCAGTAGTATTAGCTAAAGGTAATACTTCTAAGAAAAATAAAATACCATCCCTCCCTCAAAGAACCCAATCTACGGATAGAAGATTGTTATATGTGCTGGAGAGACAGCCAAAAGCCTGAATGACGATAGTAATGATTTTTTGAGTTGAGGTGTCACTCTGATGCCCAGACTGGAGTGCAGTGGCATAATGATGGTTCACCGTAGCCTCCAACTCCTGGGCTCAGGAGATTCTCTCGCCTCAGCCTCCCCAGTGGCTGGGACTACAGGTGCGTGCCACCAAGCCTGGCTAAGGTTTTGTAGAGATGGGGGTCTTGCTATATTGCCCAGGTTGATCTTGAACACCTAGACTCAAGTAATCCTCTTGCTTCAGCCTCCAAAGTGCTAGGATTACAGGAATGACTCACAGCGCCTGGCCTAAAGTTTGTATGGAAAAGATATTCTCTAACTCTCCCTTTTATCAAAACTTTGTCTTGTAAATCCCTGTCTTTACATAAGAGTCCCTATGCCATGTACTCTAGGCTCTTACGAAATAGCTTGAACTTTACTGTTGTGATGGATCATTTTTCACAGGACTAAAACTTTTCCATTACTGAAAGGATGCTGGGAAAGAAAGGATAAACTGGACTGACAAGTGATTCTATGAAATTTCAGAAAACAGACATTTCCAAGCTGAGTTAGTAAGGTGGTAAGGATTCTGCCATCATGATCAGAGTTCTCTTTTCACTTCTCTTTTAAGGATTAAATTTAGAAATCTTTTAATTCAATGAACATGTTAAAAGTAAGCTATTTTGTTAACTACCACTTGGCTGTTAGGTTGAAAAACAGAATGGAGGGGCCTGGTACAGTGGTTCATGACTGTAATCCCAGTGCTTTAGGAGGCCAAGGTGGGAGGATAACTTGCGACCAGTAGTTCAAGACCAGCCTGGGAAATACAGCAAGACCCTGTCTCTGGAAAAAAAAAAAAAAAAAAATTCTTCAGCCATAGGGGTGTGCACCTGTAGTCTCAGCAATTTGAGAAGCTGAGGTAGAAGGACTGCTTGAGCCTAGGAGTTCCAAGTTTACAGTGAGATATGCTCATAACACTGTACTTCAGCCTGGGAGACAGAGCAAGAATGTCTCTTTTAAAAAAAAGAGTGTGGTCTGCCTATATGCATTTAGTTTTTTGAATATTTATTCATAATTTATTTCATATCCACTAAGTACTGCAGTTAAGCAAATGTTTCTTTGTGGGTTAATTTCCTTGCCCAATAAACAAAGATCAGACTATTCATCTCCTCCTGTCTCAGCATCTATAAGCAATTACAAAAGCTGAAAAATGTATTAAACAAAATGCTTTATCCTAGTATGGCATTGATAAAGGCCATATAAACTGGAATACATGCTGTAATCATAAGGAAGTAACAGTTAGTAGTTAACAAATATGTTCCTACATGATATGTCATTGTGTACTGTTATTGGCAAATCTGATATGACAATCCAAACCAAAATATTTGGGTAAATTAGGGGGCAACTTAATTTACAAACTTCTCATGAGCTCTAAATTAAAGGAATACTGTTATAGAGAATACGGCCACTAGGTGGCAGCATTCGATGAGATTTAAGATCTGGTTGCCTGAAAGATGTCAATGGAACGTACAATCCACAGAAATAATAGAAAGAGGGAACCGGTGGGGCGCGGTGGCTCGGCCTGTCACCCCAACACTTTGGAAGGCCGAGGCAAGAGGATCACCTGAGGCCGGGGGTTCGAGATCAGCCTGGGAAACTTGGAGAGACCTCGTCTCTACAATAAATCACAAAAATTAGCCAGGTGTGGTAGCATGCATGTGTGGTTCCAGTTACTTGGAAGGCTGAGATGGAAGGATCGCTCCAGTTACTTGGAAGGCTGAGATGGAAGGATCGCCTGAGCCCAGCAGATCGAGGCTGCAGTGGCCATGAGTGTGCCACTGTACTCCAGCCTGGGCGAATGGACTGAAACTCCAACTCAAAAAAATAAAATAAAATAAAATGGGAACTAAATCAAGCAAGAGTATTTCACAGGAAGACAATGAGTGAATATGATTTACTTTTTTCTGTTGCATATAAAACTTTGATTTTTCTCTTGACATTAGTGCAAAAGTAGCATCAATTTCTACACTCTTGAAAAATGACCAACATTGCTAAGTAATAACAATTGCCTTTCAAAGGTCATGGGAACATCCTCCCAGACCCCTTACTAGCCTAAAAGGCATCTACTTTGATCACATTCTGTTACTAATTCCAAGTGATACTTTAGAAACTAGTCTTCCTAGTAAATAGAGTCAAGAGCATGAACTGGCAGGTCTTTAGTCCCGACTGAAGGAACATTCAAATCTACAAAACAACAGTAGAAAAACACCAGAGTACTTCTCATACAAACCGAATCATCTCTGTCCATCGAACAGCTTCTTGAAGCTCCATCAATCTCTCTTTGTACTGGTTTCTCTCCATGAGAACACGGGCCATTTCTACTCTAGTAAACCGCTTCCTCTGGGCTGTGGGAATATCACTCTACAATGACGAGAAGATGATAGATCACTCTGGGAACCTATATATGTTTTGGTGTTAATTTCCGACTTATGCAAAACCTTTAAATTTTTAAACATTCCTTTATTTCTAATATAGGTGAACACTTAAAGAAAATAGCCTTATAAAATGAAAACCAATAGGAGATTTAAATAATTACTTATGACTTAAAAGATAAAAAGTAATTTAATATAATATATACAAATATTTGAACATATTATAAAGGAATTACAAAAAATAGTGCAGATTTTGAACTAGAACCAAAAATGTCAGCTATTATCTACATAGATACAATATGCTCTTATAGGGCAGGGCGTGGTGGCTCATGCCAGTAATCCCAGCACTTTAGGAGGCAGAGGCGAGAGAACTGCCTGAGTCCACAGGTTCAAGACCAGCCTGGGCAACATGGCGAGATCTCATCTCTACAGTAAATGAAAAAAATTAGCTGGCAGGGCACGTTTATAATCCAGCACTTTGGAAGGCCAAGTTGAGAGGATTGCCTGAGCCCATGGGTTCGAGACCAGCCTGGGCAACTCGGTGAGACCTCACCTCTACAATAAATCAAAAAATTAGCAGGGCATGGTGGCATGTGCCTGTAGTTCCAGCTACTTGGAAGGCTGAGGCAGAAGGATCACCTGAGATCAGCAGGTCGAGGCTGCGATGGCTGTAAGCACGCCACTGCACTCCAGCCTGGGTGACAGAGTGAGACTCCGACTCAAAAAAAAATGCTCTTATAATTTCTACCTGGAAATGATGCTCTAACTTTGTTTATTATAAATAAACTGTATAAATATTTATTATGGTATTTAAATCAATAAATATTTATTATAAATAAATAAACCACAGGCTCCAATTCCTGGGCTCAGGTAATCCTTCTGTCTTGGCTTCCTGAGTAGCTGGGACCACAGGTGTGCGCCACTACACCTGGATAATTTTCTATTTTTTGTAGAGATGAGGTCTCACTATGTTGCCTAGGCTGGTCTCAAACTCCTAGGCCCAAGTGATCCTCCCATCTTGGCCTCCTAAAGTGCTGGGACTACAGGTGTGAGTAACCTCACTTGGTCACTAACATTTTTTAAAATTAATGTTCTCTAACAATTGTCATTCAGAAAATAGCTACAAGTCAGTTCTAAAAGAGGTTCATTTATCTCGAAATACCAATCCATATACACACCCAATGTCAGCAAAAGGGATTTGTAAATGTATTGCCTAGTTACCACGGTGCCTAACTATAAGAGTCACTAAAATACCCAGAGACATGCAAGATGGAGAGAACTATATGAATTAGAACTATATACATTGGAACTAAAATTCTTTTTTTTTTTTTTTGAGTCGGAGTCTCAGTGTCACCCAGGCTGGAGTGCAGTGGCATGTTCACCACGCTGCAGCTTCAACATGCTGGGTTCAAGTGATCCTTCTGTTTCAGCCTTCCAAGTAGCTGGAACTATAGGCACATGCTACCAAACCAGGCTAATTTTTCAATTTATTGTAGAGCCATGGTCTCGCCAAGTTGCCCAGGCTGGTCTTGAACCCCTGGACTCAGGCAATTCTCTCGCATCTGCCTCCCAAAGAGCTAGTATTATATTCTGGCTAGGAATTAAAATTCTTAAAGAGAATAAAGGATGTGAGTGAGTATGGAATAAGCATAAAGGTAAGACACCAAAGAGGCATGCTAAAGTCAACTTCCTGCAGGCTTTTGTTAAGCACATTTTGGATCGAAACTGAAAAGTCTGGGACAGAAAGAAAGAGGCTGAGCTTAGCCTTCAGCAGTCTTCCTCCTTTGCTCTCTTGTTACAACATTTGGTTTCTCCTTTAAATGAAAGTTAAACAACAAATGATAAAGAACCTTAAGTTTGCCCCACAGCAATCCCACTCCTAGGCATATACTCTGGAAAACTCTTGTTCCTGTACATCAGGAGATATGTATGATAATGTCTGGAGCAACAGCATCGTTTGTGGTAGTAAAAAGCTGAAGACAAACTATATATTCATTAACAAGAAAACAGATACATAAACTGTAGATGGTTCATACAATAGAATATTATAAAGCAGTGAACATGAATGAACTATATAGCATTATCCAACAACACAGGTGAATCTCAGGAACATACTACTGAGTAAAAGAAGCAAGTCTCCAAGACTAAATATAATACAAAACAATGGCAGCCATAAAAAAAGAGTGAAATCATGTCTTTTGCAGCAACATGGATAAAGTCGAAGATCAACATCCTAAGATAACAAACTCAGAAACAGAAAACCAAACACTGCATGTTCTCTCTCTCATATGCGGGAGCTAAACCTCACTCATGAAGATGGAAATAATAAGATACTGGGACACAATAAGGGGTAAGGGGGAGAGGAGCTAGGTTCAGAAATTACCCATGGTGCACATTCACTATCTGAGGAATGGGCCATCTGAGACCCAATCCCCACCATTATGCAATATGTCCATGTAACAAACATGCATGAATCTAAAAACAAACAAACAAACAAAACATAAAACTATGAAAACTATCCTTCTTTGCAGGGAGGTGTGTGTGTGTGTGTGTGTGTGTGTGTGTGTGTGTGTGTGTGTGTGTGTGTGTATGCGGTCTGATAAAGTTGTTTTTTTAAGTTAAGCAAATGATAAATACAAGATAGTGGTTTCCTCTGGAGGGAGACAGCACAGAGTAGTGTCAATGTCTGGTAATGTTCTAATTCTCAGGCTGGGTGGTAGGTTCACAGTGTTGATTTACTATGATTCATAACTTACATATGTTATATATATATTTTTGTGTATATCAAATGTGGTATTACAAGCACAAGGAGGTTACGGGGATACCACATGCTATTCTGCCCAGGACACCCATATATCTTAAGTCTGACCTTTGGCCTGCAAACACCCATTATCATAACTACTGTAAGTATGCGAATCATACTGACAAGAAGCTCACATTTATTCTTTGGTGTTTACGTGTGCTCACAACCATATGGGCTAACTGGCTAGTCCTAAAGATCTAGACTTCACCTTTTTATGTTTAATACTATTACATAATTTTTATTAAGCTATCATATTTCTAAATCAAAATTTGAAACAAAACAACAATAATAATCACAACAACAAAATACAAAATGTCTTAGTTGGTCCTTGAAGTTGGAGATGCAAACACAGTTCAGAGCACAGAGCCACAGAAGGAAAATGGGCATGTCGCATGCAGCTGGAAAGTTCAGCATCTGATGCTGTGTGGAAGCATAAGCTACCCTATTCACGACCATAAACACATCTTGTGACTTTTAAAAATCTTTACAATGCTATCTCCAAAGGTGACTTAGCAAGATCTTCCCAAAACATGGTAAAGTAAGAAAAAAAGCCCAAACTGTAAACCTACATCATCATCATCTTTTGCTTTTTGCCTCGCATCTTCAGCTTCTGCACGAGCTCTAATGGGGGAAAAAAAAACAAAATAAAACATGTTATTTGAATTGAGTTCATCATTTCAAAAAAATGGAAGAGATGCTCAACAATTTTAACTACCACTAAAGGATTATTTTTCTCTTCCACAGGACATTTAGCTGCCTTTTTTAGTGGACTATTACCATAGTACTATTTGCAGAAAAAAAACAAGAATTAAGGAAAGCTGGGCAAAGGAAAATAATAAATGTTTTCATTTCCCCATTGTCAAAACAAAGATGTTTGACATTCTCTAGCTCTTTTCACACCATGACAGACCAAAAAAGCGCGAAAACTTGGCTGGGCTCGGTGGCTCAGCCTGTAATCCCAGTGCTTTGGGAGGCCGAGGTGAGTGGATTGCCTGAGCCCGCGGGTTCGAGACCCCCCTGGGCAACTTGGCGAGACCTCATCTCTACAATAAATCAAAAATTAGCCGGGCATGGTAGCGCATGCCTGTAGTTCCAACGACTTGGAAGGCTGAGGCAGAAGGATCGCCGGAGTCCAGCAGGTCGAGGCTGCAGAGGCCAGGAGCGGCCACTGTGCTCCAGTCTGGGTGACAGAGTGAGACTCCGACTCAAAAAAAAAAAAAAAAATGTGAACACTGAGATGACAGGCTGGTGACTGAAGGGGCCTGATGGAGCAGAGCCCTGGGTCAGGCATATCGCCCTCTCCCCGGCCTCCTCCAGGCCTCAGGGGTGGAAGGCCTCAGTCTCAGGGTTCCCCTGCAACCCTGTGTGGCATGACTGGCAGAAGGTTTGTCAGTACTCACTTCCTCAGCTCCTCCTCCAGCTCCTTGTTCTTTTCCTCCAGCTTCAGTTTGGCCTGTTTCACAGCCTCCAGCTCCCCCTGCAGCACACCCTTCTCACAGGTCAGCTCATCCACCTTTGCAATCAAATCGTTCTTCACAACATTCAGAGCATTTCTAAGAAACACATATTTCAAGTGCATCATTACAAAAATAAATATTCTTCCCATCTTTCAGCTTACTCTTTTGTAGACTAAAGCAACTATACAATCAAAAAGGTAGCTGGGCTTGGTGGCTCAGCCTGTAATCCTGCGCTTTTGGGAGGCTGAGGTGAGTGGATTGCCTGAGCCCACGGGTTCAAGATCCACCTGGGCAACTTGGCAAGACTTCATCTCTACAATAAATAAAAAATTAGCCGGGTGTGGTAGCGCATGCCTGTAGTTCCAGCAACTTGGAAGGCTGAGGCGGAAGGATCGCCTGAGCCCAGCAGGTCGAGGTTGCGGTGGCCGGGAGCAGCCACTGCATTCCAGTCTGGGCGACAGAGTGAGACTGCACTCAAAAAAAAAAAGGGTGAATAACTGAATACTTCAAGACATTCTACCTATACCATTTGTAGATAATGGCAAAAAGAGCACACAGCATCAGTCTAAGTTGTTTTGTTACTCTTCTCACTTACCAAAGGAAGAACAAATGGAGAAAGCAAGACAGACCACCAATGAATAAAAAGTGAGACAGTCAGGTTAAATTTAAAAATAGCATTCATGGCTGGATGTGATGGCTCATGCCTATAACCCCAGCACTTTGGGAGGCTGAGGTGAGAGGATTGCCTGAGCCCACAGGTTTGAGACCAGCCTGGGCAACTTGGCGAGACCTCATCTCTACAATAAATCAAAAAATTAGCCAGGCGTGATGATGCGTGCCTGTAGTGCCAGCTACTTGGAAGGCAGAGGCAGAAGGATGACCTGAGCCCGGAAGGTCGAGGATGCGGTGGCCATGAGCAGCGAGCCACTGCACTCCAGCCTGGGCGACAGAGTGAGATTCTGACTCAAAAAAAAGAAAAAGAAAAAGCATTCAAAAGGCTACTACTGTTGATAAGTTCAGAAAATATATTACCCAATCAATAAAATAAAACGATTTCTGGAAGTTACTTTTTAATAACTAATGAGAAAACAGTCTAAACTGAAGGAAAAAAAAATCAAAGGGCCAGTTCCTTTGGGTATAGTGGGCATTGGACCACCCTTATAGCTGCAGTCTGTCTTGGATATACACAGATGCTCCAAAGTTGCTGTGACACAGTAAATGGACAAAGGGGCCCAAATCTGCTGCTTTTCCACATGACTGAAGACCTGTCCTACCAAATACGCTTGAGGGTCTAAGACTTTACAAATTGCACCCAAAAATATACAGCTATGGAAGAGAGCTCTGGAGAGGCAGGCTGAGTATAAATCAAAACATTTCAGCTACATGGAAGGCTGAGGCGGAAGGATCGCCGGAGCCCAGCAGGTTGAGGCTGCAGTGGCCAGGAGTGGCCACTGCGCTCCAGTCTGGGCGACAGAGTGAGACTCCAACTCAAAAAATAAAAAATAAATAAAATAAATAAAATAAATCAAAACACTTATGCAGAAATAAAAGAAATCCCATGTCAAATGTGGTGGCCCATGCCTATAATTCCAGCACTTTGGGAGGCTGAGGTGAGAGAATTTCTTGAGTCCAGGAGCTTGAGACCAGTCTAGGCAACACTCTACAAAAATTAGCCAGGTGTGGTGGTGCACGCCTGTAGTCCCAGCTATCTGCAAGGTTGAGGCAGGAGGACTGCTTGAACCCAGGAGTTTGAACCCAGTGCAAAAAACAGAGCAATGAAACCTATCTGTCAGGGCTATGTAGGTCCCATTACCTGTGTATGTGGGGTGTGTGTCTGTGTGTACATATACATGCGGAGAAGGGAAAAGAGATGAGGTAGGGAGCGTGTGTTAGTACTGTTAAACTGATATGTCACTGAGCGGGACAAGACAATAATTCTGTATCTTTTGCTCCTTGTTAAAATGTCACATATACTTACTTGGTTTCCAACAGTTGTGTATTTTCTAATATAAGATTCTCAACTTCACGACCCATTCCTATTAAAAGAGAAAAAATACAGACTGAAATTTATCAAAAATTATATTTTTATAATATAATAAGCTATAGTCACAAATTTTATTTTAGAAATTTTATCTATCTTTTCACAATCTTATTCTGTCTATATATTCATTTGGCACATCTATTTGTATGGATTATAAAATTATAAATAATTATTCATCCAAAACAAGGTAAAGATTTTGTTGGTCGATTCTTTACATCTGCTAGTCTATATTTCATTTCTCATAGATAATATTTCAGAAGGAACAAGACATTTCTGTCAAATATTCTAACACTTGTCTAGCTTTATTTAGAGAAAAAAACTAGCATTAATATGAATCAGAAATTTTTTCCCCCAGAAATTGTTTCCAAATCACAGCTGATACTGCAGGTGTTTGCCTAAAAATTAGATTTAGAACAGGCAGAAACAAGGTCAAAGAAAGACAGAACCCCAAGGCAGATGAAACCTTACCAAAGAAATTATGGTCTTAAAGCCCATGCATTCCATGTAAAGCAAAAACAAAGAACAAGAAATGTTTTACGTAAGAAACAGCATGAAAACAGATTATTAATCTATAAAGTTTTATGCATGATATGAAAAACATCTGGAATCACAGTGTTATGATTTAATGCAAAATGAAGTGCAAAAGACAAATAAAGATGATTTCCTCCATTTATAAGGATGCTCTCTGATATATCTAAACAATGTTTTACCGATCTTTTCTCACAATAAAATATAATTAGAGTGAAAACTCCAAATCAATAATATAAACTGTCCTTTAAAGTGCCACCTAGGAAATGATAATGTTATATTGTCACTTGAGTGCCTGTGTTTAATTGTATTTGATATTATAATGAATACTTTAAAGACAGGCATGTAGAACACTCAATACAAGATCCAATGGAGTGGTCTTTACAGAGAAAAAAGCTATTTAATTTGCTTCTCAGGAGAAACAGAAGAAAAGAAACAACACAATAGGGAATACCACTCAAAAATACAAAACAAAAAAACAAAACAAAACAAAACTCCACCAGTTACTCATCCCAGAAACTGTGAGCTGATGTTGGAAAATAACATACAATGGGAAAAGAAATGTTCATAACCTAGAAGAACAAAGTAAGTATTTCTAAAGAAAACTGTACACAGCAAAGGAGTTAACATGCCCCTTTATTTTAAAAAAAGATAATATTCCCAATGACTTAAAAAGTACTTAAAACAAAACCAAACTAGGAATGCTAAAGATGCAGTGCCTACATATGGACTTATATTTTCTCTGTATTATAATTTTTCCATATATTCTCAAAGACCAGCATAGTTCTATCAGGAAGAATTAAATATCAGAAACCGTAACTTACTTAATCATCTATCTACATGTTCTGCACAGAGTAAAAAAATAAAAAAGTTTCCAGATTCCAACTCCAAAATGATTTTTGGCAAGATATTTGCTTTAAACACTAATGTTAACTTATTTTTCTTTGTAGACACAATGGCTGGAAATAATGTAAACTTTTTAATAAAGCTATGGAGACAGAAGAAATAGAGTTTAGATTGGTTGGGACAAGTTTATATAATAACTATGTCTCCTATAAACTCAATCATTTAGATAAGCATAAAAGCTGAAAATATATGTAGGGCAAAAGAAAGAAAAAAAACCAAACAGTTGAGCAGAAAAAAATGATGAGAAAGCATTAAATGAGAACAGCAGCCAAGAACACCTAGCTTAAAAAGCAGTAATATTAAAGTATTCAAAAGCATACACACCAGAATATTCCCCTAGGTAAGCGGCCCAAGAGAAAAACGAATGAGAATCTTGATTAGATTGTTTTCAGAAAGCAAGAAGTAAACTCATTTATTTTAAAATGAGAGAGAGGAGAGAAGGAAATTGAAAAGATGTAAAGAAACCATTAACTAAACACAATAAAGTATAAATATTACAAAAAGAGGAAAAAATGAAATATATGCTATAGAAGAAATCACATCCTATGACATAGTAGTATCTAAAGTTTACATTAAATGGACACATTCCCAACGAAGAGTTCTCTTAAAATCTACTGTATAAATTTAATATATGATCAACAGGATTATCCAAAATGGCTCATTTTGAAATATAGCAATAAAAACTAACTCATTATAACTACAAAAAAAAACATAACTTGATGTGGCCTCATTTCTGTTCAAGGTTTAAACCAAGCATAAATTTAGATCTAATATATTTGGAAATTTGACCTATTAAAAACTGCCTGGCAGTTTTTTAAGTCATAAAGTCTCATTTGAATTTTAGTGTCGATTTTCAAAACAGGTCCACATATGGCTTCAAAGATACCTGGAAATTGCTTGAGAATGTATGTACCATTTTATCTAGTTCTTTGTGTGCATTTTCCAAAATTACACTGCTCTCTTACAAAATCTCCTGTGAAGGATTGTTTGTTTGTTTGTTTGTTTTGAGTTGGAGTCTCACTCTGTCACCCAGACTGGAGTGCAGTGGCTGCTCCTGGCCACTGCAGCCTCAACCTGCTGGGCTCTGGCGATCCTTCCGCCTCAGCCTTCCAAGTAGCTGGAACTACAGGCGCGTGCTACCACACCCGGCTAAATTTTTTTTATTTATTGTAGAGATGAGGTCTCGCCAAACTGCCCAGGCGGGTCTCAAACCCGCAGATTCAGGCAATCCACTCACCTCAGCCTCCCAAAGCGTGGGTTACAGGCTGAGCCACTGAGCCCGGCTTGAAGGATTGTTAATACCAAAAGGTGAAGAATCACAGATTTAGAGGTGAAATAAAACTGTTAGAACTATTTAAGCAATCCCATACACTTAATTGCTATCTGCTAAAGATGCAACAGTGAGCAAAAAATACAGCTGTTTTGACCACAATGGGCTTACAATCTATCCAGGGAGACAGGTACAAAAAAAAGGCAGTAAAGGACGATGAGTGGCATAAGATGCAGGTCATGGGAATGCACTTCAGGGACAACTAGGCTTTAATTAGGGGCTCAAGTAGGTTTCCGGGAGGATGTATCATTTAAACCAAAGCAAGAAAAGCAAACATATACATGCACCTAGGGGAGGGAACAAGCAAGCCTTGGTGACTGCATGTGAGGGAAAGCAAAAGGTCTAGGCTGGAGAGCTGAGTGGCTAACTAGGCTATTCACGCACTGAGATGACACATGTGGTGCCAGAACAGCCTTGGAGGACAGGACGATAAAGACCGGGAACTCAGCCTTAGGTGTGGCAAGTGTAAAGCCCTGCAAATCATAGGAGTTTGAAAATAACAGGGGCTCTAGAAGAAGTTCTAGGATGGAGATAAAAACTTTGGAGTAATTAGCCATGAAAGCCAAGAAGCAATGAGAGCAAATATGATTTCCCAAACAAAGGAGCAGGTCTACGACACTGACAACTGAAAGATGAGCAGAGGAAGTGCACCCTGCTACGATGACAGAAAAGGAAAAGGCAGAGACAGGAAAGGTCGCAGGCAAGTCTGATGCCACAGAAGACCAGCATGGAAAGTTGTCATGTGACATAACTGAGACGGAACCACTGGAGACCCCAAACAAGAAGGGAGTTTCAGGCATGGTGAGTGCAGGGGAGAATGACAGATTGCAGTAGGTTGAGGGGCAAGTGGAAAGGGGAAGTCCCTGCCAGTTAAAGTAGCCACACCTTCAAGAAGTGTGCTTTGTTTACTACGTATGGTGAGTATCTAGAGCAGGGTCTGCTACACGACAGACAATTCATCAATATTGTTGCATAAAAGTGTGACTGATAATGGGATGAGGGTCGGTGACAGGTGTAGGCAGTGAAGACACAGGGTCAGAGGAGTACAGTATTTTTATTTTTAAATGGAAAATACCTAAACATGTTTAAATGATAATGGAAAGGAGTTAATAAGCATAATGAAGCTGAAAATCATAAGAAGAAAGAAAATCTCAATAGTATGTGTAAACATATTATTTCCAAGTTCTAGAATGGGCCCATGAGGAAGAAGTGACTAAAGTGAATGGAGAAGAAGGGTCACCAAAAACAAGAAAGTCAAGGGATAAAGATAAAGGACAAACTATTGGGATTATCTCTGCTAAACTATTAAAATCAGAAACAAGTTGCTGTGTGTATTAGCCAGTGCCTGTAGTCCCAGCTACTTGGGAGGCTGCAGGCAGAAAGGATCACTTGAGCCCAGGAGTTGGAGGCTAGCCGAGGCAACATAGTAAGATCCCATCTCACACACACACACAAATTAATCTAAGTACTGAGTCCATGTATAATGTTTATAAGAAATTTATGTCTTGGAATAAGCAAAGAGTTTTATAATAATATGGTAATTAGAAGAATGAATGTGTTACAGAAATGAACTGTGTACTTATTTATAACCCAAAGGTAATTAAGGAACCTCAGGGAATAATTTTATTGCTTATCTTTAATCCATTTAGTATTACCTCAATTGTTATCACTGAACTGAACAGAGAGGCCAAGGAATGAAAATGTACCTTGGAAATTTCATTTACCATCTTTGACCAAAAGTATTTTTGTAGGTATAAGTCACTAAACTTAAATTAACATATTAAAATATTCTAATCTGGAATACTCTAGAGATAAATATATCAACATCTGCAAAATGAAAAGCATAGAGTCTGTTTCTTATCTTCAAAGTTTAAAGGAAACCAAAGCATCAGGATTTTACTCTTAATCTATTCATTATGCTTAATTTTCTGATTTTCAGAAAATTCTTGATTTAAAAGATCACAATTATTTCTAAGTATTACTTAGATTCTTAATTATTTACAAGAAAATTTGAGGCCATTGACCTCAAAAATGAAATTACTCACTACTGAATTATGAGGCAACACATTGTACAAATTATACTCAAAAGTATTCATTCTCGTAAATACAGAGGCAGCATAAAGGAATTGTGGGAACGATAGATATTGATTCTGGTTTAGTTACCAATTCTGTGCATTTGTCAAAAATCAAAAAGTTGTATACCAAAAAGAGTGAATTTTACTATAGTGTACTGAATATAAATGTTTAAAGTCTTCTCACATTTTTTGCATCTGGCCCTCAATTTTGCCAGGAAGTCTGGGTTTTTGTTTTGTTTTTTTTTAAGTCAGAGTCTCTCTCTGTCTCCCAGGCTGGAGCGCAGTAGCACACTCATAGCCACTGCAGCCTTGACCTGCTGGGCTGAGGGTGATCCTTCCACCTCAGCCTTCCAAGTAGCTAGAACTACAGGCATGCACCACCATGCTTAGCTCATTTTTTTTTATTTATTGTAGAGATGAGATCTCACCAAGTTGCCCAGGCTGATCTCAAACCCATGGGCTCAGGAAATTCTCTCATCTCAGCCTCCAAAGTGCTTGGATTATAGGCGTGAGCCATGGTGCCTGGCCGGGAGTCGGTTTTTTAAACCAGTTAAATCTTTTTTTTTTTTCCCCTAAGTTGGAATCTCACTCTGTTGCCCAGATTGGAGTGCAGTGGCATACTCACGGCCACCACAAAAGCCTTGACCTAGTGGGCCCAAACGATCCTTCTGCCTTAGCTTTCCAAGTAGCTGAAACTACAGGCACACGCTACCACGCCCGGTTTATTTTTTGATTATTGTAGAGACAGGTCTCACCAAGTTGCCTAGGCTGGTCTCGAACCCCTGAGCTCAGGCAATCCTATCGCCTTGGCCTCCCAAAGTGCTGGGATTACAGGCTTGAGCCACCGGGCCCAGCTTTAAGTCAGTTAAATCTTAAAAGGAACTTTTCAAGTGTAATTTGATGTTAACTAAAATCAAAGTGCAAATTTAAATGTAAAAATTGAGTATTCCTTAAGAATTAATCTTTCCTAGCCCCATTTGAGAAATGCAATTCATTCCATTTCTTTCAAAGTTAGACTTTAATGGTGGCAGCCTCCTTATGTCTAATGAGGGAGGAATAGTTATATTTATATACTTTCAATCTCTCTTACTGTCTAGACAGAAATTTGGTTAGAACTTGTGTTTCCTTTTAAAAACATTTCACAATGTCAAGGACATAATTGGCAACTAATACATTTGACATAAATTACTGCAAGCAATGTCACTACACTCTGCAGTCATAAGAATTGACAAACAGTGCCTTTTGTGAACAATGTAGTCTGTACTATAATTATACTAATAGAGACAAAACTTGTTGTAGTCTAGTATCTATTCCAAAGGCATAAATTTTTAATTCCATGTAGTTTTAAATTTCTGTATGGTGTTAAGTTATAAGAAAGGTATACCAAAGCTAATTCACATGAGTCAGAATCATGTGCTGAAAGGAATTTTAGAGTTCACCTAGTGCAGGGGTTGGCAACCTTTCTCTGTAAAGGGCCAGATGGTAAATATTTTAGGCTTTTTGCAGGCCACGTGATCTGTGTTGCAAAGTACCCAACTCTGTCGTTGCTGGGCTAAAGCAACCGTAGACAATAAGTAAATAAATGGGGGTGATCCATTTAGTGTTCCAATAAAATTTTATTTACACACACATGGGGTCAGTTGGGTTTGGCCCATGAGCTGCGGTTTGCCGGAACCCTGAACTATAGTCTAGCTCCTTCGTTTTGGCAAAGGTTACCAGATAAATAGTGGAAGAGGCAAATGTAGTATTCTTTGCAAACCATGTGTCTTCTACAATTAAAATGATTACATTTCCCACAGAGCTAAAACATAATACTCTGTGAAAGCTCAGAAAACTCAACTGTTATAATTTTTTATTTTTTGAGTTGGAGTCTCACTCTGTCACCCAGACTGGAGTGCAGTGGCCGCTCCCGGCCACCGCAGCCTCCACCTGCTGGGCCCCGGTGATCCTTCTGCCTCAGCCTTCCGAGTAGCTGGAACTACAGGTGCGCGCTACCACGCCCGGCTAATTTTTGATTTATTGTAGAGATGAGGTCTCGCCAAGTTGCCCAGGCGGGTCTTGAACCCGCGGGCTCAGGCAATCCACTTACCTCAGCCTCCCAAAGGCACGGGATTACAGGCTGAGCCACTTACTTAATTGAGGTCAATAGAATTAAGTGAAATTTATTTGTCAGGAACTAATTTTCCATCAATCCATACACACTCTCACACACACATACGAATATCTATATCACTATGTTTCTTATGTGTAGTATCCGTTCTCAGAATATAGTGGGAGTTCAATAAATTGTGTCCTATGGATCCAAAATACAAATTGAAATGCATTCAGTTTTAGGCAATTCCATCTCCAAAGATGCTTTCATTTAAAACTTTCATGATCTCAAAGAATATGTTCCCAGTAATTACCTAGAAAGGACAATAACCCTGTGCCACTGAACAGTTAGTGACATTTTAGGGGAACTTTCAATGAAGTCATTTTTAAAACTCTGTTTTTGAACAGTATGATACTTCTTCAGATGCACTGTCATACCTAGTAAATCTGCTCCTTCATCCACATCTCCAATTAGGCCTGAGCCAGCTGAAGACAGTTCTTCAAAGAGAGATTCTGTGTTGCGATCGAAAGCTTTGTTCTCTATGCCTTTGGTGGGAGTGCTATGCAACAGAAACAAAACCAAATCAACAGGTACCAAGACTTTTTTGACAGGTAAATAAGTACAACAGGCTAAGCTACTTAGGAATTCTTATCTACAATTTACTTTAATTACAAAATACAATTTAAGAATATTTCTCAAAGGGTGCCTAAGAAATTCCCAGTACACTCCACAGAGATAAGTGTAAAGAATGTTTTTGTTGAGATCCCAGCAAACACATACAATACCAGCTCTCTTCCGTCTGTGCCAGGAGCTAGTCTAAGTGCTTCCCACAGATTACCTATTTAATCCTAACAACTACTCTACAAAGCAGATGCTGCTAGTTCCTGGATTTTACAGATGGGGAAACTAAAGCGAGCAGTTAAAGCATTCAGCCAGATCATTTAGCAAACAAGTGAAAGCGGCAGGATTCAAACCAGGCAGTCTAGTTTCATAGTCCGTGGATCTTAACTATCATGCTATATGTTGGCTCGTATAAATCAGCAAGGTTTTTAAATTTTTCTTTTAAGAACAATTTGACAGTATCTATTAAAAATTACGTGCAAATACCTACTGACCCAGGAATTCTATGCCAAATATGTTCTATAAAAACCCTGTCACAAGACGCAATTATGTATGTAAAGGATTGTTAGACCAGCATATTTACAGTGACAAAAGTTGAAATGAGCTAAGTGATCATAAACAGGAAACAGATGAAATAAGTTATTCATACAAAGTTAAAATCTTTAACTTTATGGCTAAAAACATTAAAATAGAGCTTTATAAACTAAATAAATTCATCACGCAAAGGTGTTTTTTTTTAAATTTAAGCAAGTTGCAAAAACAGTATATGTATTTTACACTCTTTTTTTCAGGGGTACGGAGGGGAGTGGGGAAGTATATATGTTTATACCTTAAAGCCATCTCAATAAAAATAACTCTGCACCAAATTTTCAGTTAAACATGGTGGACTGAACATAGTTATTTATCATCTAATAATTCAGAAACCCAACTAAAAATGAAAGTTAAAAAGTTAAAAAGGTATATATCCCAAAGGACAAAGAGAAAAGAAAAAGAAACTACAACAGAAGAAATGTGAATAAAATTCTTTAAGACAGAAAACAGATGGGCAAACAATAGACATGGATTTAATAGACCAGAGAAAGCTGAAATCTAAGCCACTGGGGTTTAGGAGGGGGTCAGTATGCTGCCAGACTCCTGAAAGGTCTAGCACTTGAAGGCATCAGCAACTGAAGCAGAAGGATGGGATAAAAGACTATACATGAGCCATTAGGAGACCTAGATGGAATCCTCCAGAACAGTGAGACCACCTTGCTCTCAGCAAAGCTCCCTGAACAATGAAAGCCAAGTCTAAACGTTATAGGCAGGAAACTGGAGAATTAAAGTTATTTGCTGAAGTATGAGCACAGCAGGCACAAAGCAGACTTTTAAAGAAGACCTCTATCATAAGAAAGAACCCAAAGAAAGAGGATGTGACAGAGACACTAGGAATGAAAGGAGACAATGCAGACAGTAGCAACAACAGAAAAGCAAACAAAAAACATATTTGTATTTCAGAATAAATGCTGCATAAATAAACAGTAAGATGATATTTAAAAGTAACCAACCAATAAAAAGAAAAATAAATTGAAAAAAAAAATCAATGAGGGTTCAAAAATTTGCCAAAAATTATAACAAAAATAGAAGAGATGAAAAAGAAGGGAAAAAAGAAATTATGAAGGCCAGTCCAGGATGTTCAACATATACCTAACAGGTGTTCCAGAACAAGAGTAACAGAAATAAAAATAAGGAGACAGACAGTGAGGATTTCTCAGAATTGGAAGACATGAATTTTCAAATTAAAAGACTTTCTTCATATACGATTAAAAAAAGGAGGCCCAACACCAAGGACAGCATCATTAATTTTTTTTTTTTTGAGTTGGCGTCTTACTCCATCGCCCGGGCTGGAATGCAGTGGCACGCTCACAGTCAGTCCAGCATTGACCTGCTGGGCTCTGGCGATCCTTCCACCTCAGCCTTCCAAGTAGCAGGAACTACAGGTACTCACTACCACGTCCGACCAGTTTTTAAAATTTTATTGTGGAAAATAGGTCTCACCAAGTTGCCCGGGCTGGTCTCAAACCTGCAGGCTCAGGCAATCCACTTGCCTCGGCCTCCCAAAGTGCTGGGATTACAGGGTGAGCCAAAAAGCTCGGACAGCATCATCAATTCTTAAAAAAAAAAAAAAAAAGTGGGGGGATAAAGTGAAGATCTTAAAAGCTTCCAGAGAATACATACACAGAGGAACACCCTGAACTCAGCATAACAGTGAAGCAATGTCTTTACCATTCTGAAGGAAAAAAGTTTTCCAGTGTATAATTCCATATCTAGTCAAACTACCAAGTATATCTTCAAATGACACTTGTCACATTCAAGTTCACAGTGCTCAAAAAATTTACTTCTCAAACACCCTTTGCCCAGAAAGCTAGCAAGGAAATGCTCTGTTAAAACAAAGGCATAAACCAGGAAGCAGGATGATGCTGGATTCAGGAAACAAAAGATACAGGCATAGGAGAGAGGTGAAGGGAATTCCTGGGATGATAGTGAGGGCATATTCCAGAACCAGAGCAAAGATGACAACAGTCTAGACTGGAGATAGAATTCCACAGGAAAGAGTTCCCTGGGAAATAGACAGGTTTCATGTTTGGTCCTACTGAGGATGTTTATACATGTAAATTACAGAGTATCTGCCAATGAATCTGTGACAGGTTCACAGACACATAAAGAAAAAAAAACCAAATAAAACAATCCAAAGCTTTTCTAATTCCAGAAGAACACAAAGTTGTAAAAGAAGGAAATGCAATTACAGTACATTCTATGGCTAAGCTGTGATTAATATTTATATGATCATAATGATATAAACAATAAATATTAACGAAAATTGAGATATAATTATATTGGGAGGGTAAGATAGGAATATTCTCTTCATTTTCTACTGTAGAAAGTCAACAGTTAATGTCACTAAGGGACCCTTCATATTTGGTATTACCATTTGACTTAAAAACTGCAGACAGGCTGGGCGCAGTGGCTCATGCCTATAATCCCAGCACTTTGAGAGGCTGAGGTGAGAGAACTGCCTGAGCCACAGGTTCAAGACCAGCCTAGACAACTTGGCAAGACCTCATCTCTACAATAAAAATTAAAAAATTAGCCAGGTGTGGTGGTGCACATCTGCAGTTCTAGCTACTTGGAAAGCTGAGGCAGAAGGATCACCTGAGCCCAGAAGGTCGAGGTTGCAGTAGCTATGAGCGTGCCATTGTACTCCAGCCTAGGCAGACAGAGTGAGACTCCAACTAAAAAAAAAACCCAAAAAATCCCTGCAGACACGCATTCATCTAATAAGGATAAAATTTAAACTTTAAAAAAGAGGTTCAGAGTCAGGCTCGGTGGCTCAGCTTGTAATCCCGTGCTTTGGGAGGCTGAGGTGAGTGGATTGCCTGAGTCCGCGGCTTCGAGACCCGCCTGGGCAACTTGGTGAGACCTCATCTCTACAATAAATCAAAAACTAGCCGGGTGTGGTAGCATGCGCCTGTAGTTCCAGTTACTTGGAAGGCTGAGGCGGAAGGACTGCCGGAGCCCAGCAGGTCAAGAATGGTGGCCTGGAGAGGCCACTGCACTTGAGTCTGGGCAACTGAGTGAGACTCCAACTCAAAAAAAAGAAAAACAGAGGTTCAGGCAAGGTGTGGTGGCTCATGCCTATAATTCCAGCACTTTGGGAGGCCGAGGTGAGAGGAGTGCCTAAGCCCACGGGTTCAAGACCAGCCTGGACAACTTGGCAAGACCTCATGTCTACAATAAATCAAAAAATTAGCTGGGCATAGTGGCGCATGTCTGTAGTTCTAGCGACCTGGAAGGCTGAGGTGGAAGGATCGCCTGAGCCCAGCAGGTCGAGGCTGCAGTGGCCAGGGGCATGCCACTGCCCTCCAGTCTGAGTGACAGAGTGAGACTCCAACTCAAAAGAAAAAGAGGTTCAGAATGACAAAAGTATATAAACTGCCAACAAATAGCTGTAGCTCCTAGGCTTAGAGAAGGGTGAATAGGAGGCAAATTTCACTTTTCAGACTCTACAGTTTTTACATTTTTAAATAAACAACAAAGGAAAAAATATTTTGTCAGGACAAAGCCTTTGAAATCAGAGTCCTAGATTTGAATCCTAGTCCCTCTTGCTGGCTTGGTAATCTTAGACAAGTTACTTGGATAAGTTCTAAGTCTTCTTATCTGTAAAGTGGGATGAAGACATCTACCTCAAAAGGTTGTTAATTAAAATCAGATTATACAAAATAGGCCAAGTATGGTGGCTCAAGCCTCTAACCCCAGCATTTTGGGAGGCCAAGGCAGAAGGATTCCTTGAGCCCAGGAGTTTGAGACCAGCCTAAGCAACACAACAAGACCTCAGTTCAAAAAAGGCATCATAGTCGCAGCTACGATGGAGGTTAAGACAGAAGGATCACTTGAGTCTAGGAGGTAGAGACAGTGGTGAGCCATGATTGTGTCACTACACTCCAGCCTGGGCAACAGAGACCCCAATTAAAAAAAAAAGATTACATAAAAACAATGATATTGTTAACAGTCATTGAATGGGGCACTTTACCAATGATTTAATATATGGCGATTCAATTAATCCTCACAACTATCTAAGGTATTAACATAATGTCCACTTATAGGCAAGAAAACATACTGAGATTTGAATCTGAGGCAGACCACTACAGCACAGAGCACAATGCTTAGCAGAGATCAATAAATGACATGTATCCTTATGGTCGTTATTAATAAAAGATTAAAATTTATGGAAGAAATTCAAAGACATGCAGTAGCTCCTGTCTGACAGTCTTGAGCATCCATATTTCATATGACCCTGATTAAGATGATATCTAACCTGCCACTAGACAGTCATCCCATGTAAAATGAGACTGATTTCTTCCAACAATGAGATCATTACAGTTCTGAAGGGAGAACTACATTCTCTTCTTCCTGATTTAGAGGAGGGAACAAAGTTTGTTCAAATTCTTCCTTTACTCCTGTTTCTTTATTTCTCCATGTTACAGAAAATGTCTTTTTTTTTTTTTACCCATCTGCTGTAGTTTGAATGCATCCCATCCAAAATTCAGGTGTTGCCAATGTGATAAGAGGTGGGGCCTTCCAGAGGTGATGAGGCCATGAGGTCCCTTCCCTTGTGAATGGGGTTGGGTTCCTTATAAAAAATGAGGTTTCACCCAGAGTTCAGGGCTCGCTTGTCCATCTGCCATGACACAAAGCTCTTCTCCTCCAGGAAATGCAGTAACAAGGCGTCCACTTAACAGCAAAGAACAGCCCTCAACAGACAACCAAATTTGCCAACACCTTGATCTTGGACTTCTTAGCCTCCAGAACTATAAGAAAATAAATTTCTATTTTTTACAAATTACCCAGTCTCAGGTATTTTGTTACAGCAGAACAAAACAGACTAAGACCCTATCCTTCCCATCATGCTGCTGACTCATGATTGCAAAGGTAACATTTCACAAAAAATTTAAACCATGTACAATGTCCACTTCCATAATAGAAACCGAAATATAGTACCAACATTTCTTTAACGAAACATCTGAATTCATTCATTCAGAGTCCAGAAAACAGTGTTGGTGGAAGTGAGAGAAAGGAAAATTAGATGTCTTAATCTGACATTTACGGTACCTTGAACCTTTATATCCACTGAGATCTTTGTCCATATCCAACTCAGGAGTAGATTCAATGATAGCTTGAACTTCTGACTTCTCTTCATTTTCGGCAGAGCCTGAGGAAAGGACAAAATGAAATAAATAATATATTAAATAGTGCCTCCAATATAAAGATCCAGTTGTATTTATGGCTGTGAAGGTATCATTTGAACATAAAAAATGTAAAAGAGCCGGGCTCGGTGGCTCAGCCTGCAATCCCGCGCCTTGGGAGGCTGAGGTGAGTGGATTGCCTGAGCCCGCAGGTTCAAGACCCACCTGGGCAACTTGGCAAGACCTCATCTCTACAATAAATCAAAAATCAGCCGGGCATGGTAGCACGCGGCTGTAATTCCAGCTACTCGAAAGGCTGAGGCGGAAGGATCACCAGAGCCCGGTAGGTTGAGGCTGTGGTGGCCGGGAGCGGCCACTGCACTCCAGTCTGGACGACGGAGTGAGACTCCAACTCAAAAAAAAAAAAATAAATAAATAAATAAATAAAAATAAAAGAGTGAGTTATAGGAAACACACTATTAGATAACACTGAATATAATAATATATTCACTTCACAGTGAATATCAGATACTAATAAGCAACCAAAGAAAGTTTGCCTTTGTATTTCTTGGGACACAGTGCAGTTTACCAAAGGCCCCGCATTCATTCCTATATATAGGGTAGAATATAAAGAAACTAGTGATAAAGATTAATAAACTAGCCATTGCCTTGCTAGACTCTGGTGTGTCCATGTGCGCTCTGAGCTATGGCTCCTTGGGGAGGTGAATCTTCTCTCTCCCTTTTCTTCTCTTTTCTTTCTCTAATTTACTTTTAAATAAACTATATTTTCTAATCTAATGCCAGCCCCTGTCTGTGGGATGTGATCCCTTTCTTAAATAAATCTTTTCTTTCTTTGACAAAAAAAAAAAGAGAAAATAATTCACCCAAACTTATAGGTTACTGCTGTTTGTAAAAATATGGTGGAAAGCCGAGCTCGGTGGCTCAGCCTGTAATCCCAGCACTCTGGGAGGCCGAGGCAAGTGGATTGTCTGATCCTGAAGGTTCGAGATCAGCCTGGGCAACTTGGCGAGACCTCATCTCTACAATAAAACAAAAATTAGCCGGGCATGGTAGTGCGCACCTATAATTCCCGCTACTTAGAAGGCTGAGGCAGAAGGATCTCCAGAGCCCAGCAGGTCGATGCTGGGGTGGCTGTGTGTGTGCCACTGCACTTCAGCCTGGGCAACGGAGTGAGACTCCAACTCAAAAAAAAAAAAATATGGTGGAGAGGTCAGGAGTGGTATCTCATGCCTGTAATCCCAATGTATTGGGAGGCCAAGGCAGGAGGATCGCTTGAGCCAGGTGATAGAGACAAATGTGGACAAAGTAGTAAGACCCTATCTATAACAAAAAAATAAAGTGAAAAAAGTTTCTTGGGTTTAGTTCCCCATCCTTAGATTAGCAATAAGAGAGGCTTTGCTCTTGCTTTTTTCTTTTTTTTTTTTGAGTCAGGGTCTTACTCTGTCATCCAGACTGGAGTGCAGTGGCAAAAAAAAAAAGTTTAATAAACTAAGGTAGGAGACAGAACTGTCCTGCTTTTCAGGCTCTCTGACCTCCCAGCTCCCAACATTTTTCTCTCCAAGATTTTAATCATTACCTCCTTTAAGTTTATTTACAATTGAATACAATGAATTATAGTCATCACTCAGTAATCCATGGGGAACTGGTTTCAGAAATCCAATACTGCCGGTTCGGTGGCTCAGCCTGTAATCCCACGCCTTTGGGAGGCTGAGGTGAGTGGATTGCCTGAGCCCGCGGGTTCGAGACCCGCCTGGGCAGCGAGACCTCATCTCTACAATAAATCAAAAAATCAGCCAGGCGTGGTAGCGCATGCCTGTAATTCTGGCTACTCGGAAGGCTGAGGCGGAAGGATCGCCGGAGCCCAGCAGGTCGAGGCTGCGGTGGCCGGGAGCGGCCACTGCACTCCAGTCTGGGCAACAGAGTGAGACTCCAACTCAAAAAAAAAAAAAAGAAATCCGATACCAAAACCTATGATGTTCAATCCCTGATATAAAATTGTGTCATATTTGCATATAACCTATGCACATCCTCCGGTATACGTCAAATCATTTATAGATTATTCATAATAAGCAACACAATGTAAATGCTATGTAAATAGTTGGTATATTGCATATCTAAGGAATAAAGACAAGAAAAAAGAGTATGTATATGCTGGGTACACGCAAGCCATCATTTTTTTGTTTTGTTTTGTTTTGAGTCAGTCTCACTCTGTTGCCCAGGCTGGAGTGCAGTGGCAAGCTCAGGGCCACCAGCAGCCTCAACCTGCTGGACTCAGGCAATTCTTCTGCCTCAGCCTTCCAAGTAGCTGGACTACAGGCATGTGCTATCACACCCAGCTTATTTTTTGGTTTATTGTAGAGGCAAAGTCTCACCAAGTTGCCCAGGCTGGTCTCGAACCCCCGAGCTCAGGCAATCCTCTCACCTTGGCCTCCCAAAGTGGTGGGATTACAGGCTTGAGTTACCATGCTCCGCTGTTTTTAAAAATTGTTTTGATCTGCAATTGGTTGAATCCACACATGCGGAACCCACAGACATGGAGGGCTGACTATATCTACCTATTTTATAGATATAAACCAAGCAAACTCCCAAAGACATATTTTCTTATACCTACATCATCTGGGCTTACTGAGTACTTTACTAGTAAGTAAAGAACTAGGGTCACTTACCTGTAGATGCATTTCTAGTTTCTTGGGCTACCTGTACTTCAATGTGCTTGCTTATCTCAGATTTGTTTGGTGTATCTGTAACCTTCAGGAATCCCTCATTATCCTCCTTTAAGGGAGTGTCAGTAGGAATTGTTGCCACATCTGAATTAGCTGTTGATGCCGGAGTGGTAGCTTTAGAGCCACCTTGGCTAACATCAGAAAGTTCATCCTACAAACAAAAATAATGAAGAAAAAAATTTTAGCCAAGTTAGTTATTCTAAGCCACTTAAAAAATGGGTAAAGAGAAAAGCTGGGCGCGGTGGCTCATGCCTTTACAGGCTTTTACACATTGGGAGGTGGAGGCAAGAGGATAGCCTGAGCTCAGTAATTCGAGATCAGCCTGGGCAACTTGGCGAGACTTCATCTCTACAACAAGTAAAAAATTCGCCGGGAGTGGTGGCACGCACCTGTGGTTCCAGCTATTTGAAAGGCTGAGATGGAATGACCACCTGAGCCCAGCAGGTTGAGGCTGCTGTGGCCATGAGCGTGCCCCTGACCTCTAGCCTGGGTGACAGTGAGACTCTGACTCAAAATAATAATAATAACAATGATAATAACAGTAATAATAAAAAATAAGCTGGGCATGGTAGTTCACGCCTGTAATCCCAGCACTTTGGGAGGCGGAGGTGAGAGGACTGCCTGAGCCCATGGGTTCGACACCAGCCTGGGCAATTTGGCGCAACCTCATCTCTACAATAAATAAAAAAAATTAGCTAGGCGGGGTGGCGCACACCTGTGGTTCCAGCTACTTGGAAGGCTGAGGTGGAAGGATCACCTAAACCCAGCAGGCCGAGGCTGCTGCGGCTGTGGGCATGCCACTGCACTCCAATATGAGTGACAGAGTAAGGCTCCGACTAAAAAAAAAAAATACAAATGGGTAAAGAAATAAACTTGCCTAGAGAAAGTTCTATTAAAAAAAAAAAAAGACAATAAAGAGTCACTGATTACCAATAGGCAATCTCTCTAGACTGCTAATTGGGAATATTTAAGTAAACCATATTTTTCCAGACATACATGAGATTTTTTTTTCTAAACAGAAAGCAAAAGTAGATTAGAAGTATTAGGAGCTGGGCTCGGTGGCTCAGCCTATAAACCTGCTCCTTTGGGAGGCTGAGGTAAGTGGATTGCCTGAGCCCGCGGGTTCGAGACCCACTGGGCAACTTGGCGAGACCTCATCTCTACAATAAATCAAAAATTAGCCGGGCGTGGTAGCGCGCGCCTGTAGTTCCAGCTACTTGGAAGGTTGAGGCAGAAGGATTGCCGGAGCCCAGAAGGCGAGGCTGCGGTGGCCGGGAGCGGCCACTGCACTCCAGTCTGGGTGACAGAGTGAGACTCCAACTCAAAAAAAAAAAAAAAAAAAAGAAGTAGTATTAGGAAAAAGACATTAATGTTAACATCAACTTTGTTTTGTTTTGTTTCTGAGTTGGAGTCTCACTCTGTTACCTAGGCTGGAGGGCAGCGGTATGATCATGGCCACCACAGCCTTCACCTGCTGGGCTCAGGGAATCTTTCCGCCTCAGACTTCCAAGTAGCTGGGACTACAGGCACACGCCACTATGCCTGGCTAATTTTTATTTATTTATGTATTTATTTAGTGTAGAGACAAGGTCTCATCAGTGTTTCCCAGACTGATCATGAACTCCTGGGCTCAGGAAATCCTCTCACCTCAGCCTCCCAAAGTGCTAAGGTTACTGCCATGAGCCACCACATCTGGCTCAACATTGGTTTGTTTTTTGTTGTTGTTTTTTGAGTTTGAGTCTCACTGTCACCCAGACTGGAGTGCAGTGGCCCCTCCCGGCCACCGCAGCCTCGACCCACTGGGCTCTGGTGATCTTTCCGCCTCAGCCTTCCAAGTAGCTGGAACTACAGGCGCGCACTACCACGCCTGGCTAATTTATTTATTTATTGTAGAGATGAGGTCTCGCCTGCCCAGGCGGGTCTCAAACCCGCGGGCTCAGGCAATCCACTCACCTCAGCCTCCCAAAGGCGCGGGATTACAGGCTGAGCCACCGAGCCCGGCTCAACATTGGTTTTTAATGGCAGTTGTAATATTGTACAATTACTTGAAAATAAAGACCTACTTTGAAACACTTAGAACATGTACTCTGTAGTAGCTGCTCTAAAATAGCAGAAGAATAATCAAATTCTTAATCTCAGGATAGTTCTGTAAAGTGCCATCTTAAAGTATCCTGGATCGAGTACAGTGGCTCATGCCTATAATCCCAGCACTGTGGGAGGCAGAGGCAGGAGGATCACTTGAGTCTAGGAGGTCGAGGCTGCAGTGAGCTATGATTGTGTCACTATACACCAGTCTGGGCAACAGCAAGACTCTTGTCTCTAAAGAAAAAAAAAAAACAAAAACAGAAGGGGGACAGAATCTAAGTCCAACTCCAGACTTCCTGCACCAAACTTTGAGCAGTGAAATCAGGTAAACTGCATTTTAACAAGCAATCCAGGTGATTTATATACTCATTAAAATGTGATAACATCTATTCTAGAGCTTAAAGATAGGTTCAAGAAGTATGCGCAGACTGAAATTGTAAGTAAAAATTTGTGTATAATGTCTTTTTCTGGGAAAAGAACCCATTTATTAGACTTTTAAAGAGGTCTGTGGCTCCAAAATAATTGAAAACAGTTGTCCAATGGTTACTAAGAATGAAGCAGTTGTTTTGCAGTACCTAGATCCTATGAAAAGAGAACCTACAGAGTGATTTTCTAGCCACAGGAAACGAAATACATAATAAAGAAAAGAGAACCTGACAAAAAGTTTACCACCACCACCACCATCACCACCACCACAACTAATGAAAAATAATTGGCCAGGCATGGTGTGGCTTTAAGTCTGTAATTCCAGTACTTAGGCCGAGGCAAGAGGATTGCCTGAGCTCAGGAGTTCAAGAACAGTCTGGGTAACTTGGTGAGACCTCATCTCTGCAATAAATCAAAAAAATCAGTCAGACGTGGTGGCACACGCCTGTGGTTTCAGCTACTTGGAAGGCTGAGGTAGAAGGATCGCCTGAGCCCAGCAGGTCAAGGCTGTGGTGGCTGTGAGTGTGCCACTGCAAGCCAGCCTGGATGACAGAGTGAGGCTTCAACTCAAAAAAAAAAAAAAAAAAAGAAAAGAAAAATGATTAGAGTAAATTCAGTGAATTTACCATTCACTGAATGTATGACCTTGGGTAAATTATGCCTGTACTCCTATACCTATATTTTCTCATCTGTAAAATAGAGATAACAGCACCTACTTCATAGTTATTCTATATAATGGCTTAGTAATGTGTTTCACACATACTAAATGTTTAAAACATTATTACTTACAACTTATAGCTGTAGTTATAACTACTTGTATAATTATGCATATAAAATTATAAGTATAAAGTATTATTATATTCGCTATGGAAAATGGAGAGATCTTTATCCCTTCAACAGTTCCCCATACCCAACAAGTCTATCTCAAGCATTATTTTTTATTTTTTAAACGATGAGAAGTGTAGAAAGTCAAAGAATATGAATAGCACACCCATTGTAGATTACTCTTTAAAAGACTCTGGAGTATCTGGGCTCTATCGGTGGGCTTGGGCTCTAACATATGTATAAAACTCAAGTGCTCACTGAAGACTTTCACCCTAGTAAATCCCTGCTATCCTAAACTTTTGACAGTTTATATTGTACTTGTATGATAATTGGTCTGCCATTGATTATTTTATGGTTCATCATTATTTTAAGGAACACACAGATCCATGACAGTGATCCATTTACCAAAACCGAATCACTTCTGAGATTCTGAATCTATAAAAAGAAAAAAAAAGCAGTATATCCATGTTTGAGTACAACACTTACTTAAATAAATTTTCAATGACAAAGGAAAATGCTTATATATTAAACTGGAAAAAATATGTACACATTCAAAAAAAATCAAATATGTATACATGTGACAGTAAAAGATGTACACATATAATAGTTAAAACTGGAAAACAATCAAATTCTTAGAAGTCAAGAGTGTCAAGTAGTCAAGATGGTTGCCAGGGGCTGGGGAAAGGGGAAAATGGTGAGTTACTAATCAAAGGGTATAGTTGTAGTCAAGCAAGGTAAGTAAGGTCTAGAGATCTACTGGGCAACACTGTAACTATAGTCAACAATAACACATTCTAAAGCCAGGTGTGGTGGCCTGTGCTTGTAGTCCTAGATACTTGGGAGGACAAGTTGGGGGGAATCATTTAAGGCCAGATATTCAAGGCCACCCTGGGTAATACAGGGAGAACCCCTCTTAAAATAATAATAACTATAATAATAATAATAATGTGTTGTACACTTAAAAAAAATTTTTTTTTTGACTTGGAGTCTCACTGTTGCACAGGTTGGAATGCAGTGGCATGCTCGCGGCCACTGAAGCCTCGACCTGCTGGGCTCAGGTGATCCTCCCACCTCAGCCTTCCAAGTAGCTGGGACAACAGGTGTGCACCTCCACACCTGGCTAATTTTTTGGATTACTGCAGAGATGAGGTCTCGCTATGCTGCCCAGGCTGGTCTCGAACCCATGGGGTCAGGTAATCCTCTCACCTCAGCCTCCCAAAGTGCTTGGATTATAGGCATGAGACACCACATCCGGCCTACACTTATTTAAGTCATGTTAAGTGTTCTTACAACAATAAAATAAATTGCAAACAAATCAAATGCCTCTATATAGGAAATTAAGTAAATCACAATAAAAAGAATATTATACAGCAATTAAAAACTGTGTTGTAGAAGAATATTTACTAAGATGGAAAATATTCATAATATTTTGCAAAGACAGTGGGGATTAAAATAGTTTTATACAGTATAATCAATTTTAAAACTATCAGAATATAAAATGATATATGGTATGATCCTAAACTTTTTTAAAAGGCATATAAAGTAACTAAAGAGAGCAAATAAATTTTTTCCTCCTTATAATACTTTTTATTCTTTCCAAAATTTTTGACAGTAAGCATGTGCTACTTTTATGATAAGGGAAAAAGCAAATACGTTCTAAACAAATTTGACTATAACTGGATGAAATTATCTTTTGATTTGGGAGAAAGTTTTGAGAAACAGAAAATCATTCATACCATTTATGAATTTGGGATTAGCCATTATTGGCTTGTGCTTAAGATAATTCTGATTATCTATCATCTGAAGTACAATACTAACTATATGTTAATAAAATTATCCAAACTGTACAGCCAATTATTTTCTTCTGTGCATTTCATACTAGGCTGATTTCCAGTGAGAAGGGATACAAGCTAAAGAAATAAACTGTTCAATTCTCCATCACCTCCTTCCCTCTTGAAATCAAAAAATGAAATTTCTGACTATTTTCTTGAGTTGGTGACTGGCACCTAATACAGAAGTATCTGATACAAATCTACTAAGTCCAGCAAATTAGCTTGTTAGGAGTTGAGTCAGAAAAAGTGACAGTGATACCGCTGGAGCTAAAAAACTAAAGTGATGACAACCAGTCTCTCTGAGCATTAATCTCTTTCTCTTTCCTTTGATGTATACTCTATTAAAAAATTAAAGTGGTCTTATTTTGAGTAATTTAACACCCTGGTAATTCACGTTTATGTTATCTGTACACGAATCCCCATTCTTTAATGGTTTAGAATATAACACACATTTTAAAGTATAAAATAAACAGTCCATGTTCCTGATAAACAGTGTTGATGGAAGCACTTAAACGCATCAACGCTGTGGATTCAGAAAGCTCTAGAGAATATCAAGTTCTTCTATACTGAGAAAGTGAAATGCCTTTGAAGGTATTCAAAAAATAAACAGCTTGAGGTCAATCTTGGACTTGTCATTTATCTCTTAAAAGTCAAGTAGAGAAATTATCTCTTCTTCCCCCTTACCGTTCCAGTCTCCCACCCCTAAAAAAGGCCTGGTTAGTTTTACCCTAAGAAAATTTTTATTTAGTAATCAGAGTTCACAACATATACAGTTTGCAAAAGCCTATCTCCCTAAATTCATTCATGGATCTAGGAGCATGAAATAAAGTAACCAGGAGAAAGAGGATCCTAAAGTGAAAAAGGACTATGATACCTCAAGGGATCACAGTTTCAGGCTATAAGGAAGTGGTAAAATTAAGTAACTTAGAGGGAAACAATGCTTTCAATTTGTCCTAGGCTATCCAAATAATATGAGATTTATTTATCTGTAACTGATTTCCCTTTTATACTTACTACACAAAATATTTTACACTCTTTAAAATAGCTCACTGTGTGGGTTGTACTTCTGACAACTGGATCTAAGAGATACAGCATGAGAGCTGAGAATGGAAAAGCTCTGATTTTAGGGGATAGTTTTCAAAAGAGGTAATTCTCCTTGGTCACCCAGGCAGTGGCAGAAAAGCACTTAGAGGAAGCCTGCCACAGCACTTGGTTGGGAGCACAATATTCCTGCTATCATGATACCTGACTGCCTTGACTAACATTGAATGAAGAAAGACAAACTTAAACATCAATTTGTTAAAAGATAAAATACATTACTTTTGGCCAACAACATGCTCAAAAGAAAATACTGCATAATGATACGTTGGTGAACAGCAGAGAACATGTAGCATAGATGATGTCGGTCTCCTAAGATCACAAAGGAACTGAAAACTATCGCCTAGTTGATGCAGAGCCGGTTGTAATGTCCTGGGGTAACACATTTACATGTTTGTGGTGAAGCTGATGTTAACAAACCTACTGTGTGGCCAGGTATACATAAGTACAGCACATGCAATTCTGTACAGTATATAATACTTGATAAGGATAATAAACAACTGTTACTGGTTTATGTCTTTACTATACTTTCATTTTTTTATTTTTTATTTTTTTTTTAGTTGGAGTCTCACTCTGTCGCCCAGACTGGAGTACAGCGGCACGCTCCCGGCCAATGCAGCCTTGACCAGCTGGGCTCCAGCGATCCTTCTGCCTCAGTCTTCCAAGTAGCCAGAACTATAGGCACGCGCTACCACGCCCAGCTAATTTTTTATTTATTGTAGAGACAAGGTCTCACCAAGTTGCCCGAGTGGGTCTCGAACCCACGGGCTCAGGCAATCCACTTGCCTTGGCCTCCCAAAGTGCTGGTCTTAAAGGCTGAGCCACCAAGCCTGGCCTTTGCTATACTTTTTATTGTTATTTTAGAGCCTCCCCTTTGGGAGAAGGATAAATCATGATTATAGTAAAGCCCTAGCAACCACGGTAGAGGAAATCATTTTCTTTTGTATTTTAGTGAAAAACATCAAGCGTCTTCCAAACTGAGCATGTGATGTCTTGAGAGCAGCAGTTGAGGAAGTAACCAGTAGTTAATTGCTTTTGTGTACTTTTGCAAAATGTTTTGAAACACCATTCTCACCTCCTGTTCTACAGCCTTCAGAGGTGCAGGACTATTGCTGACCTGGGAAGAGGGAAAGATTATAAAAGAGAAAAAAATTATGTACTTACTAGGTTTTAACCTATTTTTATCTTCGGCTTGTACTACCTCCCAGGATACAAGATTCATCTATCTATTATCTACTATGCTTAAAAGGAGGATTTTGGAGACTTTGTATTGTTCTGACTCAAAATAACCTCCTGTAAGACTCTAATTTAGGTGACATGCTGGTCTAGAAGCCCTCATTTGGACCAGCTGTCTTCCATTATACTTATCAATAAGCAGCTCATCACTTAGCTCTTTTTTCTACTTGGGCGCCCTGTAAGATCTTCCTGATATTTACTCCAGTCACTCAAACCATTTAACACATGAATAGATCAGTGTAGTAGAACTGAAAACACCTATTTATTTCCATACTCTTTACTTCTATCTGTACATTTTCCTTCTATAAAACCAGTGTTTCTCTTAAACACAAAGGGCAACCTCAAGTTTTATATACTCTCGGTCTGGAAATTCATCAGTCTTTTTTAAAAGTTGCTAGCTCTCAGTTACTGCCCTTAAAAAAAAAAGTCACAGATGAGAAAGGTATAATTCACTCTATAGAAACCAGAAACCAGATTGTCTCTTCTTTTAATAAATTTTATTTTATTTTAAAGGTGTGGGGTAAAGTAAGGTTGAATGACACAATTCTGAGTAGCTGGAATTACAGACATGCGCCACCACACCCGGCTGATTTTTTGATTTATTGTAGAGATGAGGTCTCACTGCCCAGGCGGGTCTCAAACCCGCGGGCTCAGGCAATCCACTCACCTCAGCCCCCCAAAGGCGTGGGATTACAGGCTGAGCCACTGAGCCCAGCAATAAATAGTTTTTAAAACAAGATAATTTTCTCCAACGTAAAATATTTAAAACAACTTTTCCATTCTAAAAGCTTGCTCAAACATTAAACATCAGTAAGTATTAATAAATACCTACATGTCAACTTCAAAAGAAGCTATATTTGAAATATGAGCTTTAAATACCACCATTTTCAAATTTTTCAATTTTTTTTCAATTTGTATTTTCAGAATACATAAGCCTCTTAGTCAACATAAATATGCCAAAAAGAAAAAAAAAATCCATTTATAAACATCTAGTAAAAACTAATTCCATCCCTCCTTCCCCAAGCAAATGTTTAAAAGGGGAGAAAGTACAAAAAGACTGAAAGCACAAAATCTTTATCCTTTTTTCCCTTCAAGCCATAATGACCACCTATGGGTGGTTCCTTGTTATCAAATGAAGATACATGTGAGGAAAAGAGTCTATACGCATTGAGTCTATAGAACAAACTCCTTATTCACTGTCACAAGCAAAAATAATATGAAATATTATAATATACAAACCATTTTTTAATATTCTACTTTTATTTCGCCCTACTGTATATGCTAATACAAAAGTCTATAAGGAAGTAATACAGATCATAAACTACTGGAAAAATCCAGCCCCAGCATCAAAGAAAGAGAATGCCCAGAAGCAATCACATTCCAAGCAATAGATATACTTAGTGCCTAGATCTTGGTTCCCAAATACCATTCTCCGAAAAAATGAGCCAGAGCTCCTTGGAGAAGTAGTCCATTTTGTAGTGTTGGGACAGGGAAAATATAAGAGCATAGAGCATTTTATGGTGCCAGGAAGAAAGAAAGTACTCAGAAAAGAACGGGGCATGTCAAGAGGCCAGCAGCCAACCTCAAAGAGCTTCCAGTATCCAAAGCTGGAATGTCTGAGAAACCTAAGAAATGATAGGTTCTGGGAAGCCCATAGAGTAAAAAATACATCCACTAAATCCAAATAGGAAGGAGGAAAAAGGACACCTCTCCCATAAAGAATTCCAACTAATAAATGTAGAAAGATAAAGAAAACAGAAAGCAACCATTAGCAATATTTTACTAATAACTGTGGCAGGCAAGATCCACCGACGGATGATAAAAATCCGTGGACAAAAGTTTGAGGAAAAACAGAGCATCCAAATAAGCTTAAAGTATACCATCAAGATACTTTTTAATTATAAAAGGAAAAATAGTAACTTAAGTGGAAAAGTCCGATACATATTAGCTGAACTAAGCTATCAAAGTTAACTTTATCACTAATAAGACACATCGACATTATTTATCCTCTGATATGATGCATTAAAAGGCTTAAGGCTTCTGTGGTATTCTTGTCGAAAACACGAGACCTCAATCTAATCATGAGAAATCATTAGAGAAGCCTAAACCGAGAGATGTTCTTCAAAAGAACTAACCAGACTCTTCAAAAGTCTCAAGGCCATGAAAGACAAGGAAAGACTAAGGAACTATCACACACTGGAAGAGACTGAGGAGACGTGACGACTAAATGCAATGTGGGATCCTGGACTGGACCCTCAAACAGAAAACTGACATTAGTGAAAACATTGGTGAAACCCTACAAATCTGTAGTTTAGCTAATAGCATTATACCAATGTTAATTTCTGAGTTTTGATAATTGTGCTATGGTTAAACATCAGGGGATGCTGGGTGTGGGGTATATGGCAGCTCTGCATTATTTGTGCAACTTTTCTGTAAGTCTAAAGTTACTTCAAAAAAGGTTTTTAAAAACAGAGCTTTAACTGTTAAAAAAAGTTTTAAAATATACATGCATTTTATAATAGGAATATTTAATAACATATAATACAGAAATATGGTTCAACTACTACAAAGATCCAAGCTCGTCAAAACTAAAGGAATTAAAGGAATAGGAACTATTTCAGAACTTAATCACAAATGGAGGAGGATGGAAAATTCTTCCCAACAAGAATGCCGGCTCTGTTTTGACACTTCCTGCTCTGTATGCTAAGCACATCCCCTGAAGAATGCAGCACACATTGACCACTGGCTTTACATACCAAACTCTGCTAACAAGAGCTTCTTAGAGCAGTGCTACAAGTATTTCAAGTCATGTGATTTTAAAAGAACGCTTTAAAGTTTACACAAGTAGGTACCTATCCAATTGCTTCTCAGCTAGTTCAAACTCTTTTTCTCAGTTCTAAAACTCATATTCAACCACAGCCTTATTTGCAATGGTGAAAGACAAGGAAAAGTGAAAGTCTCTTGTCAATGAAAATGATTTGAATTACAATTGGGATATGTTATCCCTTTCCCCTGCCCATCTTCTAGGATTCTGATGTATCCTCATCTTTCTTCACTCCCTGGTCTTCAGTTTTTCTTTCTACTGAACTCTTCTAAGCAGGCAAACACGCCTAAACAGTACTATTGTCTCCACTCTGCCAACCTCCACCTCCACCTCTAGTTATCTTGTTCTCTCCTCTCACCACAGCCACCTTTCCTGAGTAGTCTAGACTTCCTATCTTTCCCTTTTACGATTCCAATTTACTCATGTAACTGGCCCTACAACTGCTCAAGCCTATGCCTACACCTTCACAAATGTAGTCCTCATTCGCTTGACTTCTCCATACCAGCTGACCCTGCTGACAACCACTTCTAAGACTCTCTTTTCTCCCTTCCAAAACTCAAGTCTCTTATGGCCTCTCCTCTCTGTCACTACAAACCTCCATCAGTGGTCTTTTCTTCCTGTGCATCTTCTTTTTCTCTGTTCCACCCCTCCTCGCCCACCACACACACAGATGCCACCTTCCCCATCTGCTCAAGCTTTGACATCCTATGCCAGGCATATCTCCTTGGGGAGGCCCGCATCACCTGTTTAGGATCTGAAAGCCCCAAGCCAGGTTGTCACTCTGCAGGGATGTCTTTCACACTGCTGGGGCCCTGACCTCTCTATAGCAGGCTGTCACCACATGCAAACCCTCCCAACCTTGCTTGAGTTATGATACCAACCCCTGCCCCACCCTGCAGAGCCTAACCTTGCTCTGCCCTACCTAGTGGCTTTAGGACTGAATTGTGGGGGGGGGGGAAGAGGAAGGGAAGATCAAGTAATACTGTACCATCTTAATAATCATAGCTTTAGAGTAAGCCTCAGTATCTGGTAAGGCAAGTTCCTATACTTATTGTTCTTCAGGGTTGTCTTAGCCCTTTGTTCTCCAATTCCTTCTTTCTTTGCAGCTTGTTCGTGAATATAATTCAAGTATATGAACAGCCTTACCTAACATTTTTCATTCCCAGCTGTAGCATTTTTATAATGCATTTTTAACAGAACAGCTTTGATAATTTAACACAAGGAGTTATTTTATACCAATTTCACTAGGAGTACCCCAGTAAGAAATTTCTATTCATAATACACTATAAAACTCCTCTGCTTTTTGCCTTGAACTGATCTTTAAACTTGATTTGAGGACAATCAGTGGGGTGTCAGGTGAGGCTGCAATGTGAACACTGACATCTGGACTGGCCTTGAAAGAGTATTTCGACTCTCTTAGTATGGTAACCTAATACTATCTATGAGGGAAAACTGCACAGAAGAACCGTTGAATGCAGAGGTCCAGAGCCCAGGGAAGGGATTAAAGTTGGAGATTCAGATTTGTGAACACTGACATATGAACGGCATTTACAAACCTGGAATTTGATCTATCCAGACTAAAAGAGCCCTGGGATACCCCAACATTTAAAGATCCAAAAGCAGAAGAGAAACCTGCAATGAAGAAGGAACAGTGAAGAAAACCACAGAGTAGGGGGTGGGTCCTAGAAGTAAACTAAAGGAAGCATCTCAAGAAGCTGAATAGTCTCCAGCTATGTCAGATGCTGCTAAAAGGTAAAACAAAGACTGAGAAGCTTCCATGAGATTTGGAAAGATAGATGCTTTTAGCACCCTTGACAAAAGGCATATTGGTACAGCAGGTGGGACTGAAAGTCTAAAGAGTGGGATGAAGCAAAAACCCCAGTCCTTCCAATATGCTGCCTGCGTACCCACCCCAGGACCTTTGCAGCTGTTCCCTCACTTTCTTCAAACTCTGTCAGACCTTTTCACCCACCCGAACACCCCCATGTCAGGGTCAAAGGCCCCTTCTGTGAAAGGCCCTTCCTTGCCACTCTAAAATAAGCACCCTTCCTTACTAATTATTCTCTAGCTTACCTTGCTTTCTTTTTTTTTCAGGCGAGAAAGCAGATTTATTGAGAAAACAGAAAAGATCCCACAGTGGGAGGGGACCCGAGGGGGTTGTCCTACCTTGCTTTCTTAATATCATTAACAATATCTGAAATTCTATCATTTCTATACTTGTTTGTTGATCACCACAAGAATAAGGTAAGTCAAGAAATAACATGTACAAACACTTATTTTTAAGAACTTGGAGTACATTTTTCTTTGTCAGGCATAGTGGTTCACACTGTAATCCTAGCACTTTGAGAGGTGGAGGTGAGAAGATTCCTGAACCCAAGGGATCGAGACCAGCCTGGACAACTTGGTGAGACCTTGTCTCCATAATAAAATAAAAAATTAGCTAGGTATGGTAGTGCATGCCTGTAGTACCAACTACTTGGAAGGCTGAGGCAGAAGGATCACCTGAGTTCAGCAGGTTGAGGCTGCAGTAGTCACGAGTATGTCACTGCATTCCAGCATGGGTGACAGAGTAACTGACTCAAAAAAAAGAACTTGTAGTACATTTTTCTAAGTACATCATTTCTAGAAAATATACTGGGTTATTATAACCTCACTGACCACAGGTCTTTCATAGTGAGAAATCTGTAATACAACAGCAAAGAAGGGCCATAACTTCACAATCACTGGCAAATTCTCTTATCTTATTCCTCTGCCACAAAGTTTTCTATTGTTCTCTGCTTCCCTGGTTATAATCCATCATGTGGTTTTCTCACAAAACATTTTTATCTTAACCTTACCACACAGAAAAATTATGCTGGTAAAAATTCATGTCAATTATAATTCACACCTTCAACTTTTTTCTTAATGAAGTCAAAGCATGCCCTAAATATGGCTAGGTCCTCCCCAAAGTTCTCAGGAGAAAGGGTATTTTATTTATTTTTTAATTGGAGTCTCACTATGTTGCCCAGGCTGGAGTGTAGTGGTATGCTACCGGATACCGCAGCCTTGACCTGCTGGGCTCAGGCAATCCTTCCACCTCAGCCTTCCAAGTAGCTGGAAATACAGGCATGTGCTACTACATCCGGCTAATGTTTTTAATTTATTGTAGAAACAAGGTCTCACCATGTTGCCCAGGCTGGTCTCAACCCACGAGCTCAGGCAATCCTCTCGGCGTCAGCCCTCCAAAGTGCTGGGATTACAAGCTTGAGCCACCACACCTGGCCAGAAAGGGTATTTTAAATTAGAGATCGTCTGACTGGGCATGGTGGCTCATACCTGTAGTCCCAGCACTTTGGCAGATGAGGCAGGAGGATCACTTGAGCCCAGAAGTTCAAGACCAGCCTGGAAAACAATAGCGAGACCTTGTCTCTACAAACATTAAAAAAAATTAGTTAGGTGTGGTGCATGCCTGTAGTCCCAGATGCTCAGGAGGCTGAGGCAGAGGATCACCTGAACCCAGGAGGTGGAGGTTGTGGTAAGCTGTGATTGTGCCACTGCACTCCAGCCTAACTCCTACTCAATGAATGAATGAAAAAATAAATAAATAAGAGATAGTCTAGTCTAATGTCTGTCACACATGGAAATCAAGATGAAAGGGCATGTGACATGCCTGTGGCATAGGCCATGAGTGATCCCTCAACCCGATTCCCAGACCTCATAAGGTTAGAGAAAGATATCTGGCTAATGACAAGGGTTTAGGTGAATAACAAAATACTACACATACTTATCAGTAAATATACTTTACAAACTGAACTTTTGCCATTTTGTAATGTACCATCCCATTCCTAGAAATCTGTATCTATTGAGATTTTATCTCATTTAGTGGCTCCATGTCCAGATAAGGGGAAGAGAGAGAGGATTTTGCTTTAGAAACTTTCTGGGGAGTACTTGCCTCAGTAACTCTAGGGAGGACACAAGAAACTGTCTGCTTCAGTCTGTGTTAATAATCTGCTAATCGGTTTATAACGTGCCAGTCAAGTTCTGTCACAGCATGTCACTGGATTAAAGAACAATAGAATTATAATAATCTTCTCTTAAAGTGCACTTTAGTAGTAATGAAAATATAGTTACCATCTGGGATACACATTCCATGTACTGAAAGCATCCCTCCTATTTAATTTTGTTGGGAAAGGGGGCACAGCAAGTAGGCAGTTGAGAGATGAGTGTTGTGAAAAATCTATTAAGCCTCGAGGCAGGCTACAAGAGTAGCAGCAGCGTGGGAGTAAAGAATGAGAGAGTTCCCCAGTACACTGCTGTGAACTAACACTGAGCACTATAATTTGTAATAAACTCATCAAGAAAAGGGGAAAGGCAAGGGAAAACTTCCTGTTAAAAAATACTCTTCAGTGGGAGAAAAGCTATCAAATATGTATTGATCACTTAATGTTTTGAGCACATTTCAAAGGTCAATAGAATGATCCTGAATGCCTCTACTTTCTATTATCCTAAAAGATTCTCTTTAACATCTAAAATAATGCATTCAAGGCGGAGGTGGAAGGATCGCCGGAGCCCAACAGGTCGAGGCTGCGGTGGCTGGGAGCAGCCACTGCACTCCAGTCTGGGTGACAGAGAGAGACTCCAACTCAAAATAAATATATAAATAAAATAAAATAATGCATTCAACAAACATGTTCTGAGTACCTACAACATGCTAGGCACTTATGTAAGTGCTATGGGATACAGCAGTAAAAAACCCTCATGAAATGTATGTTCTTAGTGGAGAGAAACAAACAAGGCAAATAAATATAGTAAATGATTAGTATTTTAGGAGCATCATAAGAGCTACCTTTAAGTACTTAGACCATGACAAGTATTACAGAGGAAAAAAAGCAGGAAAAGGAAATAAAATATAAGTAATTCATTTGTATTCATTATGGGTGGCCTGTTTGTTTTATGATAGAGTAGATTTTATAATGTAACAAAGTTTTTTGGTTTTTTTATTTTGACTTGGAGTCTCACTCTTTGTTGCGCTGGCTGAAATGCAGTGGCACACTCACAGCCACTGCAGTCTCGACCTGCTGGGTTCAGGCAATCCTTCCACCTCAGTCTTCCAAGTGGCTGGAATGACAGGTGCATGCCACCATGCCCAGTTAGTTTTTGTGATTTGTTGTAGAGATGAGGTCTTACCAAGTTTCCCAGGCTGGTCTCAAACCCCCGAGCTCTGGCAATCCTCTCGCCTTGGCATCCCAAAGAGCTAGGATTACAGGTTGAGCCACAGTGCCTGGCCAACGAAGTATCTTTTATAATCAATATTCCCTTTATGACTATTTCATTATAAGATATAGAACATAGTCTTAAATATTTTAAAAAGTTAATTATTAGTATATCTCCACTCTTACAGTATATTATTCATTATAGTTATCACTTATTTGATGACAAGTTTTCCATCAAGAATATCATCTATAATGAATTTACACAGGGCCTTTTTAGCTAAACATTATGCACTTTTATATACTGCCTTGAAATAGTTTTACAGGCCGGGCTCGGTGGCTCAGCCTGTAATCCCAGCACTTTGGGAGACCGAGGTGAGTGGATTGCCTAAGTCCGCGGGTTCGAGACCCGCCTGGGCAACTAGACGAGACCTCATCTCTACACCAAATCAAAAATTAGCCAGGCATGGTAGTGCGCGCCTATAGTTCCAGCTACTTGGAAGGCTGAGGCGGAAGGATCGCCGAAGCCCAGCAGGACGAGGCTGCAGTGGCCTTAAGTGGCCACTGCACTCCAGTCTGTGCGACAGAGTGAGACTCCAACTCAAAAAAAAAAAAAAAAAAAAGAAATAGTTTTACAATGTGTGCTTGTTTTAAGTGCAACCCTACTAAATTGTGAAGCTTCAAACTGTGAACCAAGGATTTCAGGTAACAGTAATTTTTAAGTCTAACATAATTAGGTTTGCTAGCCACTCCAACCTAAACTCATATTATTTAGCTTAAATCAAATAGAAATTAATTTTTGTCATTAGTATAATAATCAATATGTAACAATGCTTCATTTTGTTTCACTATAACTTGAAACAGAGTAGTAAAAAACTAACACTCTTTGAGACGAGCTCATTTACATTTTTTTTTTTTTAAAAAGACAGTAATTAAGCCAGGTGCTCATGCCAATAATTCCAACACTTTGGGAGGCAAGAGGATTGCCTGATCCCATGGGTTCAAGATCAGCCTGGGTAACCTGGCGAGACCTCATCTCTACAATAAATCAAGAAAAATTAGTTGGGCATGATGGTACATGCCTGTGGTCCCAGTTACTTGGAAGGCTGAAGCAGAAGGATTGCCTGAGCCCAGTGGGTTGAGGCTACAGTGGCCGTGAGCATGCCACTGCACTCCAGCCTGGGCAACAGAGTAAGACTCCGACTCAAAAAGACAGTAATTTTACAAACTAAAATATACATAGATGATTACATTTTATTATGTTCTGGTTGTCTAGGACATCAATTAGGATAAGGAAGCTTATAAAATGTAAAAATTTGACGATTTCAGCAGAATAAAGCTTACCTTCAGGCTGGTATGAGAACGTGGTTGACTTAATTCCTGAAATTTCCATTGCTCTGAACCAGGGGTCTCTCCTCCTTTCTGAGTGTCAGGTGTAAGCAACCCGTCTCCAGCAGGTAATGGGAAAATCCCTAATGATATAGGGCGTTCTTTTCTATTTGGAGAGGGGAGAAAAAATTAAGCATTTATTTTCTTTTTATTTGTAAGGACTATAAATAATAAGCCTAAGCTGTCACTGCTTTAGAATCATCACTCAAATAATATTGTCTGCCATATGAATAAACAGACTTACCAAAGGACAGAGTCTCAGAAGTTTAAGTTAGTCGCAAGAAAACAACTAAGAAAAGTTGTAAGAAACAGCTTATGGAATCTTATAGGTTACTTTTGAGATTCTTGCCCAGGAAACCATAGGTGGTCTGGTCTGGGTTGGTCTGGAGAAGAACTGCTGAGTGTTTTATCAGACTTAGGTTACCCTAGGGGACTTGCCTCCTCCTCTGGATGGGAGCCCAAACTTTGATTTCTAGACTTTTCAAATCCTCACACCAATCTCTGGGTGTTTACTGAAGCCTCTTCTGGTATGCTTTTTCTGCTCAGGGGGAAATCAATGTATTGCCTACATCAAGACTACTGATTAAATGATAAAATAAGAGGAAAGATCTTTATCCCCCTAAAGTGGAAAAGCTCTACTTTTCTACAGAATCACTGTATGAGTTCAAGCAGAGTATGTATGAGAAAACCACTGTCAGTTTTTCCAAAGAAGTAAGCCAAACACTTCTATAAAAGGCTGTCCAATCTCCAATGCTTTGTGGGAAATTTTAATGAACAAGAGTTATAATTTTAATAATAATAGAATTTCAACAAGAAACACATCCTTTATTGATGCATAGAAGATTCCAAATCAAAGCACTTTTAGAGGGTGGAAACAAGCCTACTAACAGGTCATCCTGGGTCATTAACTCATAAGTGTACAATCTGGAAATAAATAAGACACTAAGCCTGGTGCTTCCTGGAATGCAGACCTCTACTGGTAAGAAGCTAAGTTAGGACAGAGACAATGAGGTGAATAAATAAAAGTGGGAAAATATCCAGTTTTGCTACACAAGTCTTTTATTCTGTAAGTTCATTTTTATACCAAGAAACTTACTTAAGCGACTTTTGAAATGTGCCCTGACTTAACAAGGGTATATGTACTCTTCCCAACCAAACACTCTACAAGAATTAGTAAAACTGTCAGAATGCCTTCTTAAAGAGTAAGTGAAACAGAAAGGTTGAGAGACAGCATTTTATCAAAGTTGCATGCACAAGGAAATAGATTCAAAACAGGACTTTTCCCTGTCAGCTAGAGTTATTTATCACTTCTGCACACTTGCAAGCACTTTTTCCTACTTGATTTGGGAGGAAAAGTCAAAGGTAGCACAGTAAGAGACTAAATTCTTTTTTTTTTTTTTTTTGAGTTGGAGTCTCACTCTGTTGCCCAGACTGGAGTGCAGTGGCCGCTCCCGGCCACTGCAGCCTCGACCTGCTGGGCTCCAGCGAGCCTTCCACCTCAGCCTTCCGAGTAGCCGGAATTACAGGCGCATGCTACCATGCCTGGCTGATTTTTTTATTTTTATTGTAGAGACGAGGTCTTGCTGCCCAGGCGGGTCACGAACCCGCGGGCTCAGGCCATCCACTCACCTCAGCCTCCCAAAGGCGCGGGATTACAGGCTGAGCCACCGAGCCCGGCTCGAGACTAAATTCTAATACCAAACCTAAGTCTGTGACTATGAACTGCCAGAACAACCAAAGGACAAAAATTTAACTGACTAGTCAGCTATTCTGTTTACACCAGTTATTGCCAAATGCTGGTCAGCACCAATGTTTTCCATATAACACAGAACCTGTTCTTCCTTGAGAATAACTGACCCTTATCTCAAACTACATTTTTTCTGCTTCTTTGATCTTCAAATGCTTTCATCAAATGATAGTGACAATGACTAGTAGATAGATTTTTTTTTCATGTCCATACTTTACAAAACAAAATTTGTTAATCTGATGTTTATCCTCCAATTTGGGGGGAACAGGTTTTGGTATCTAAAAACCCAAGGAGTCTAGAACTACTAATTGACTTCTATTTACTTTCATAAAAATATAAAGCTGTTGTTGCCTGGGAATTTAATCAGTTGAGTGTAACAGAAAGCTCTCTATCTCAGAATGCAAAGTCAATAGACTCGATGAGAATTCATCACAGTGTTAACAGAAATCAAGCTAGTACTGAGAATTATCACGCCATCTGAATGACAACACGTTCATTTTCACACATATCAGATACTGAAAAAAGTTAAAACTAATGGGGGAAGGAGTCTTGTATGAACTCAAGCTTCATTTTCCTACTGCAGTCATCTAAATCTATAATCCAAAATTACATTAGTATTCCCACCTCTTCATTTTGCTTGTATCAATCATTCAGAATTCTGCTCTGTAAGGAGGGAACTTCTCTTCAGAGACCAACAGCTAGCTATCTGTCAAGTGGGTCAGTGATGTTCTGGGTTATAATGTTTCAACACTAGAAAATAATATCACCACACACTCTTCTTCTCTCCTTATTTTACTAATAAATTACATTAGGGGAATGAAGAGAAGGACATGTAATTGGCAAGTTCATGAGAATCCTACTTTCGAAAAGAAATTCTGAAAGGTAAACTATTGTTGGTATGCATATTTGGTACTTTACATATTAAATGCTTTGGTAAAATTTACAGAAGAAAAAAACAAAACAAAACAAAGAATGGGATACACCTGGAAAAATATCAAGTGGCAGATTTAAACCCCCAAATGAAAACATCTGCTGTTTCTGTCTAAAAAAGCTACATCAACTACCAGAATCCTTGTCTTTTTTAATTGCCTTAGTTCTATACATTCATTTTTGAGTTGGTTATTTAAATGTTAGTCTACGTGTATAAATAATTTTGCAAATACATTTTTGAAATAGCTTTTTGGCAATAACCATATTTAATAAAACTAATTAGTAAAACCTACTTTATATATAAAGTGCAGTTTTAAAAAATAACATTGGTTGAACATTAGTCATGGAGCAGGTACTGAGCTACATGATTTATTCACATTATCTCATTTAATACTTTTCAGGAAATAGGGATTATGATCCCAGTTTTCAGAGCAGGAAAAGTGATGCCAGAGACGTTAGGCACTAGCAATTGGCAGAGTTGGGATTCAAGGCCAGGTGTGCTCAACTCCAAGGCCCATGTGTCCTCTTTGGAACTTCCTACTTGGAACTACCAACTTTGACAATTTAATCTTAATATTGAAGACTTTAATATCTTTATTCAATCATATCAGTAACAGCCTTTGTGTCAAGAAACTTAAAATTCAAACATAAGGTATTTTATCAATAAAATAGCTGGAGCTAACACAGTTGTGCTAAAAACGGGGTACATATAGGTGACTATGAAAAATATTTACTTGTGTAACTTACCATATATCTTACAACTGTAGTTCAATACAAAATAGTCTCTCTTGATTTTTCAAACCACCCAATGGGGTAAATCCCTTCAGAGGAGAAAACTCAGGCACAGAGAGATTAAGCAACTTGCCAAAGGTCCTCTGGCCACGTGCTGCAGAGTGTTTGCCCCCAGGCATCCAACTCCAAAGCCTCGTGCCCACTTGCACAGCCCCGCACGGCTTAGCATGGCACTGCCTTCTCAAAAGGAACCTAAATCTCAACAGCCCCTTCACATTTGCCGTATTTTAATACACTACATCTTGAGCTCAGGTACTTTTAATGTCTTCAAAGCCTGAACATACATATACACATGGACAAATTTTTCATGTACTAAAAAACACACAAGTAATAAGATTGTTCCCAAATTTTATAAATCAAGAAAGCTAGTTTTAAACCATAGATAAAATTTAATTTCTGGGCCTTAAAATAATATTGAGCACGAACAGAACCATGAATATAAAGGAACAAATTGAGGGAATTTACTACTTTAATTCTTCTAAATTTATCTACATCCACAATTAGGATTTAACTATTTTTGTAAACATTTATTTTAACAAGTAAAAACTACATACTATGAACCTTCATTTAAAACCATGAACAAAGCAGAAATCTAAACAAATCAGATAGTTTTAGTTTGATGGGGTAGAAAACAAAAGAACCCCAATCCTTAAGCCTCTAAAATGTAGAAGATGGCTTTTATAGGGTAGAAGTAGAGTGAGCAACAGTAAAGCTACAGAGATTAATGACTACCCCCACAAGCAGGCACGGATATTTGTCACCCAACACTACAAAGAAGAGAAAGGGCACCATCTGACAAAACAATAGTGAAAAGGCTTTGTAAAGCTTTCACAACTTTGATGTGTAAATAATGGGGGGGAAGTGCATGCCTCACCCTAAAAGGTTTAAATCCTTTCACTTTAAAATATATTTTGCTTTAGGAGGAAAATATTTAAACTGTCGGTTACCGTGAGCTGTTATCAAAAATTGCAAAATGATACTTGAACCGCCACCAGTCAAAGGATAATTAAAACAAAATAAACCTATGGCCTGTATCTAATCGACTGCACGTCCCAGAATAAAAGATATTTGCCCAAAATGCTCAGAAGCTGAGGCAGAGGTTGTATAAACTTGGACCCGGGCTCTACTCTGGTTCTCCTTTTACTCTTTGAACATTCTGCTTAAAACAAGACCACATTGACCTTGTACTTGATGTGTAAGTACAATATGAAAATCCTTTTCTTTGATCAGTAGTTTCCAAACACAAAGCCATATCCTAAGTGATGGCCTATAAATTACTATAAATAAGAATCGAAATCCTAGCTTCAGGCCATTTTCCATTGTTTCAATCTGCAATAGAAATGGTTACAAAGCAGACTCATGGAGCTAAAAATTTAAGAAAAAGCAGCTAAGCAGGGGTTTCCAAGAGAGACGGGAGTACCTGAGTATCCTTGGTAGGTTCTGCGTCAGAGCTGGCACACCGGTAGAAATAGAAAAGTGCACAAGCAGCAAAACAGAGAGAGATACTAAGATAGCCGAATTAATGACCACCGCCCCGCCAACAAAGCCAAACACAAACAGCAGCATGCATCCAGGACTCATGGCGCTGTGCTGGCATGGTGAAACACCCAAAGCAGGAGGCCTACACGGGGGCCAAAGGGGTATCTTTGTAGTGAGGATCTGTCATTCAGCTGCTGCCACAAAAACAATGCCATCAGCAGCAGCTTTCCACTCCATCCTGCAGCAGCTCCCAAGCGGTGACGTCATCCCGCTCTCCCCACCTCATAACCATAGAGCTGCTGCTCCCAGCATTTATGCAGCAACCCAGAGCGACAGGCAGCCTATTAACTGTGTTCCCCTCCACTAAGAGTCCTGGCTTAGCTCATTGGCTACAATGCCTAGGGATCTACATAATTTATTCACACTCCTACATCAAACAGATGGCTAGCTAACCCTTTCAAACATGCCTCTCTCTAGCAAAAAAAGACTTTAAACCGATAAATTTCAGTATTCCCACATATTAGAACATTTGAAATCTAGTTTAATCTTCATCAAAATCAGGAAACAAACCAAATACCTCGATAGGCTGCTCATGTGACATGAGCCACAATTTACCTTTTTAATAGTGAGGCAGTTTCTATTTTTCTATGTTATTCTCTCCTGTAGCATTCCAACCACAGTGGAGAGCTTTTTAAATTAGTCTAACTATTGTTCCAGGATTAAAGAACAGAGAAAAACAGAAACAAACAGATTGTTTATTTTACTTTTTTCTCAATGCAAAATGTATAACAAAGCTTACCTAATTCTACTGTAAGCTGTGGATTCTAGTTGATCACTCCCTGAGAGCTGATGAAGTTTTGTTCTTTCTAAGTGCTCCATATAATTATGGATCATCTATTTTAAAGAAAGAAAAAAATAAACAAAATTTAAGACTAATACCTGGAATAAAAACAGTGTAATAAAAGGAAAACATTTTTAGTACAGTTTTCTCATTTATTAGGCTACACAATTCCATGTAAAAGAATATTAAGGAATGAAAAAAGTTTAATGGCAAAGAAATATGTAGATGCTTGCATTTAAGGACGCTGCTGTCCATAAAAGTAGACACTATCTTGCTCAGCATAGCAAAACGCTTTTTTTTAACCATATGTGATGCTATTAAATAATATTGACATAAATAACACAAATTGGGGAGGAGGCAATAAGGGACTATTGGTTAAAAATAATAAATAGCATTTGAGAAACCCATTCACTAAAATGGGAAATGTTAAAGAAATTAATTGAAACCTGAGAAGAAACAATATTCTTATGTATTTATCCTTTCCATTTTATTTTATTTTATTTTATTTATTTATTTATTTTTGAGTCTCACTTCTGTCGCCCAGACAGGAGAGCAGTAGCCGCTCCTGGCCACTTTAGCCTTGACCTGCTGGGCTCCAGCGATCCTCCCGCCTCAGTCTTCCAAGTAGCTGGAACTACAGGCGCACACTACCACGCCCAGCTAATTTTTTTATTTATTGTAGAGTTGAGGTCTGGCCAAGTTGCCCAGGTGGGTCTCGAACCTGTGGGCTCAGACAATCTACTCACCTCAGCCTCCCAAAGCACAGGATTACAGGCTGAGCTACCGAGCCTGGCGACTGTGAAAATTTTACTGGCATGTACAAAAACTAAGAAATGTAAAGTAACTTTGTGTTATTTATTGTCAAATTAAAACAAAGCAGACTGTGATTCACGAAATAAAACAAACTAATCAGACTGGTCCCCAATTAAGACTAGTTCAATCAAAAAATGTTATAATTGCTATCAGCAAAAGAAACAGAATATAGGCTCACATTGATATATTTAAAATTTTTAATTTATATGCTTTTTATTTTAAGTTCATAGGTTTTTGCCACCATTTAAATAACAGTTGTGCAGAAATACAGCATTTTTTGTCTTTGTGCCAGCAAGTCAGAAATAATTAGTTGCTTTCTTTTTGTATTAGGAAGAATTTTCAGGAAAAAATTAAACTGCAAGTAACATTAACAGTGACTGTTGGGTCTTATTAATGTCAATTTAATTTTTTTTTCTTTTTTTGAGTTGGAGTCTCACTCACGCCCAGGCTAGAGTGCAGTGGCACACTCACGGCCACCCCAGTGTTGACCTGCTGGGCTCTGGTGATCCTTCTGCCTCAGCCTTCCATGTAACCAGAACTACAGGTGTGGGTTATCATGCCTGGCTAATTTTTTATTTATTATAGAGACAAGGTCTCGCCAAGTTGCCTGGGCTGGTCTTGAACCCACGGGCACAGGCAATTCACTCGCCTCAGCCTCCCAAAGTGCTGGGATTACAGGCTGAGCCACTGAGCCCAGCCCAATTTAAATTTTCAAAAGGTTTAGAAAGCCTAAGTTAAATTCCTACATATTGAATAGTAATCATATGGGATTGATTTGTTCAAATTGAAGAGCCTAGTTTCTTTAAGCATTCAGATAAAGAAAACACGCTTCCCAGATTGCTTTTATAGTAATTAATCTATATATTCAACAGAGAAAAATAGTTATAAACAGACTACAAAGATAGAATCAGTTCTCCTACAAACCGCCATTCTATATATTGATTCTCTATTGTTTTCAATACTTAAGTTTTTTTATAAATTAAAATTTTAGTCCAGGCATGGTGGCTTGCGTCTATAATCCCAGCACTTTGGGAAGCAGAGGCTAGAGGACTGCCTGAGCCCAAGAGTTTGAGACTAGGCTGGGCAACATGGTGAGACTTCATCCCTACAACAAATCAAAAAAGTAGTCGGGTGTGGTGATGCACACCTGTAGTCCTAGCTACTTGGAAGGCTGAGGCAGAAGGACAGCCTAAAACAGGTCAAGGCTGCAGCAGCTGTGAAGGTGCCACTGCACTCCAGCCGGGGAGACAGAGTGAGACTCCAAATCAAAAATTAATAAAATAAAATAAAATGTTAGAAAAAGGTTGAATTCTAAACCTTCTCTAAATAACTGATCAAGTAATTACAGATATAGTATTGTGACATTCCAAAATAGTTTATATGTTGAAGTTGGTTCTAACCAACCAAATTAACACTTAATAGGAGAGAACAATAACAAAACGGGAGCTAACATTTATTAAGCATCAACTACATGTCAGTCAGTGCATTTACAGCCATTTTTTTTCCATTTAATCCTCACAATATCATAATTTCACGGGTAAACTCTAACTGCCCAAGTTGATTGTCTAGTTGATGATTAACTTTTCAGCCAGGCTCGGTGGCTCAGCCTGTAATCCCGCGCTTTTGGGAGGCTGAGGTGAGTGGACTGTCTGAGCCTGAGGGTTTGAGACTCGCCTGGGCAACTTGGCAAGACCTCATCTCTACAATAAATAAAAAATTAGCCAGGCGTGGTAGCACATGCCTGTAGTTCCAGCTACTTGAAAGGCTGAGGTGGAAGGATCGCTGGAGCTCAGCAGGTCAAGGCTGCGGTGGCCAGGAACGGACACTGCACTCCAGTTTGGGCGACAGAGTGAGACTCCAACTCAAAAGACAAAAAAAACTTTTCAAATGTCATTGGCTTTGGGGCCAGAATTCAGGTCACTTGACTTAGTAATCTGAGTGGTTAAGCATTATAGGTCTCAGACTGTATCTGCCCTTTAACTTAATTCCCAGGGCTAGCATGAGCCCATTGTCCTTTCTTCTTCACACCCACAAGAAAACCCCACAGCCTAAAGCATTTACTGATATCTGAAATAAAAGAATATGCACTATATTCTATAAATGCACAGAAAAGTAGAAAAAAATAAATTGTACATAAAAATTCCAATTTTAATAAGACTTCACAGTAAAGTTCAATTTAAAAACAAAAAAAGGAACCAGGCGTGGTGTCTCACGCCTATAATCCCAGCACTTTGGGAGGCAGAGGTGAGAGGACTGCCTGAGGGCACGAATTCCAGACCAGTCTGGGCAACATGGCGAGACCTCGTCTCTATAACAAATCAAAAAATCAAAAAATCAGCCATGCATAGTGGCTTGTGCCTGTAGTTCTAGCTACCTGGAAGGTTGAGTTGGAAGGATTGCCTGAGCCCAGCAGGTTGAGGCTGCAGTGGCTGTGAACGTGCCATTGCACTCCAGCCTGGGTGACAGAGTGAGACTCTGACTCAAATAAATAAATACAAAAAAAGTGACACCTCATCGACAAGGGTACCTGCATAATGAACATTTATATATCTAACCCTGAATTATACCCCACATCTTTATTTTATTTATTTATTTTTTTGAGTTGGAATCTCACTCTGTCGCCCAGACTGGAGTGCAGTGGCTGCTCCCGGTCACCACAGCCTCGACCTGCTGGGCTCCAGCCATCCTTCCGCCTCAGCCTTGCAAGTAGCTGGAACTACCACGCCCGGCTCATTTTTTGATTTATTGTAGAGATGAGGTCTCGCCAAGTTGTCCAGGCAGGTCTTGAACCCGTGGGCTCAGGCAATCCACTCACCTCAGCCTCCCAAAGGCGCGGGATTACAGGCTGAGCCACGGAGCCCTGCTCCCCACATCTTTAAAAAGAAAAAAAAAAGCGAGTGGGAGGGGGCAGCATTATCCAGTGCTGCCAGATAGAAAAGAAAGGTGAGAGAGCAAAACAGGGCCTGTTTCAGATCATCTACCCTTGGGTCCCCCAGGTCTGTCCCTCATGGTCTCAAAATTGTAATTCTTGATTTTCTCAGGTATGAGTATTAATTCACATCATTCATGAGTCTATTCTGCAACAAACAATTGGAGTCATCAAGAAGGATCCCAAGCACACTGTCTGGAAAATCCTGGTTTGGATTTTCCAACTCCACCCTACCCCAAGATAGCTTCACAGCAGAGGCTGACAAGGCAATAGTGACATTTTGGAGACAATTGGCATGGACCCCTTTCATCATTCTGGCCTTGAATCTTTCCATATGCTGCCCCCAAATCACATACCTATATCCAAACAGCCAGTAATCTTAAAGTTGTTGAGATGGCATAAAGGAAAGAAGCACAGAAAAATGTCTAGTGCATTTAGCACATAGAACCTGAAAGTGTTATGAAAAGTTCAGGCACTAGAATGCAACAAACCTGGCCTCAAATCCAGGGCATGGGATTTGGGGTAAATCACTTCGCAGTCTCTCTTTCTTTTTAAAGTTGGAGTCTCACTCTTTCACCAACGCTGGAGTGCAGTGACACACTCACAGCCACCACAGCCTTGACCTGCTAGGCTTAGGTGATCCTTCCACCTCAGCCTTCCAAGTAGCTGGAACTACAGGCATGCACCACCACGCCTGGCTAATTTTTTTATTTATTGTAGAGATGAGGTCTAGCCAAGTTGCTCATGCTGGTCTTGAACCCATGAGCTCAGACAATCCTCTCACCTTGGCATCCCAAAGTGCTGGGATTATAGGCGTGAGTCACTGCCTGGCCTCCTAGTAGTCTCTTTCTAAACCTCAATCTGTAAAATGGGATTGGATGACAGAGTTTAGTGAGAGGGAGAGACAAGAATGCATTTCAACACTCTCTGATGTGAGATCCTCCAAGAATTACCAGGATTGTAAAGGGCTGGGGATTTGGGGTGATTAGCCTAGGAGATGTACATGGTGTGGCTTGAGTGCTTGACCTTGGGATTTGATTAGAGAATAACAACTCACATTATAAAAAGACCCACAGTATGTTTCCCTTAAGCAGCAAACAATGTGTTTGATAAACAACTATTAAAAGATGTTACCTTCTTTGGAAGTAATAGTGAAAAGGTTAAGGCTAAATCCATTCAGACTTCCTTTCCCTGAAAGTTTCTAGAGTTTATGTTTAAAGGATACTTACTTCTCTGACTTTAGGTAGCTATTTATCATTGCTAATTGAATGGCATCTCTAGAAAGATGTATAAATAGAAAAAATTGTGGGCTAGAGCAGAACAGACCTACATTTCAAAGCAGCCACATGTGTGATCCATAAATCTTCTTTGAGGCAAAACAAAATAAAGGAAGCCTATCAGGTCAGAGAATATAAGCTGCTGGTGACTGAGGGAGGGGATCCCATGATGGGGAATTTGCCTTGGCTACTGAACAGGCCCAGCTCTCTAAGTAATTAAGATTTTCCTGAGGCCTTTTTCCTTCCTGGACTATCCTTCCCTGAAGGAACAGAAATAGGCAGAAAAATTATGAAATATTTTCATTTGAAATTAATGTCAGGATTTTTTTTGTAGGAACATATCTTCACGTTTACATACAAAATAAATACACAGGAAAAATATAAAATTTCACTGTATAGTTATTTTTCAAGAATGTATATATTTTATACACACTTCAAACTTAACACATCAGAATTTAATAATCTTCAATTATTACAAAAGTTAGAGCTTCAGTGACAAAACATAAGTATTATTTATCACAATGGATTACTTACAGCGTAAAAACACTCCCTCAAATATATGTGTAATTATAAGCACTGACAAGCACTACTTGAGTAAACACTATGTACAGGGCACTGTTTAGGCATGCAAATGAATGTCTGTCAGAATCTGAGCACTAAAAAGAAAAAAAGAGACCAGGCACTGTGGCTCACACCTGTAATCCCAGCAACTTGGGAGGCGCCAAGGCAGTAAAATCACTTGAAGTCAGTTCAAAACCAGCCTAGAAAACCAAGTAAGACCCTGTCTCTACAAAAAATTTAAAAATTAGCTGGGTGTGATGGTGCATGCCTGTAGTTCCAGCTGGTTGGGGGGTGCTGAGGTGGGAGATCGCTTAAGCTCAGGAGTTTGAGGCAGCACTGAGCCATGACTGCACCACTGCATCCCAGCCTAGGAGACAGAGCAAGACCCTGTCTCTCCAAAAAAAATTTAAAAAAAAGAAATGAAAGGAAAAGAGAATGAATGGTATAAAAAGAACCAATAATAGGTTTTTAACAACCTTAATATCCATCAAATGTCATCTTGTTTAAAATGTGGGTACTCATACATGGGAAATGCTGCTGTGTAAGCTGCTCCTGTCTTCCCAGAGCTCATGGCTCCAGCTCTGTATGACCAAACCTTTCCCTCTACTACTGGATGTTCGTTCTGTGACACTTCATACTTTGGGCATGGCTATTAAGCTAACATCGTAATAATCAAATCTCAAGTGTCAGGGCCACCAATCAGGAAGAAATTTTAAGCTCTCCTCCAAGAAAGTTTTAACCCCATTATTCCAAAACAAATGAAACTGAATGCAGTGGGGTTTTATGTTTCTTAAAAGCAATAACGTAAGACTCTACTAGGAGCAGGGTAAGAGATCACACCAATGAATAAAAAAGGGGGGGTGAGCTCAGACTGGAACCACCTGTATCAGAGGAGACAGAACTAGAAAGGGAAAAAAGAAAGGAATTATTTTTTTTATGTAACAAATATTGCATGGATCTAAGAAAATTCTTTTTTATTGGAGTATGTGAACCCAACACTGACCATGATTCACAAAAACAATTTTCAAATTAAGGAAATAGAAACAAATGCAACATTAAAAAGGCTGACAGAGAATCATAAAAAGAATCATAAGCACATTTTCTGATTTGCTTTAGAGAGATATGCTAGAATTGTTCATCTAAAATACTGAAAACTCATGCAAAAAACCTGTTTTAGAGTCATTTTCTTTTCCTTTTTTTTTTTTTTTTTTTTTTTGAGTTGGAGTCTCACTCTGTCACCCAGACTGGAGTGCAGTGGCCACTTCCGGCCACCGCAGCCTCGACCTGCTGGGCTCTGGCGATCCTTCCGCCTCAGCCTTCCAAGTAGCTGGAACTACAGGTGCGCACTACCACGCCCGGCTAATTTTTATTTATTTATTTATTTGTTTTATTGTAGAGACGAGGTCTCGCCAAGTTGCCCAGGCGGGTCTCGAACCCACAGGCTCAAGCAATCCACTCACCTCAGCCTCCCAAAGGCGCGGGATTATAGGCTGAGCCACCAAGCTCAACTTAGAGTCATTTTCAATTAACACATTGTAATTTGTGTTTATGTTGTTATGAGTTTAATGCAAAAAAGTCCCTCTTTTAAAAATTTTTTTATTTTGAGTCGGAGGCTCACTCTGTCACACAGACTGGAATGCAGTGGCACGCTGCTCAAGGCTACCACAACCTCGACCTACTGGGTTCAGGTGATCCTTCCACCTCAGCCTCCCAAGTAGCTAGAAATGCAGGCACGTGCCACCATGTCATCTGGCTAATTTTTTTGATTTATCGTAAAGATGAGTTCTCAGTCAAGTTGCCCAGGTTGGTCTTGAACACTGGGCTCAGGTGATCCTCTTGCCTCTGCCTCCCAACGTGCTGGGATGACAGGCATGAGCCACCACACCCAACTGCATAGAAAAATCCTTTAGACTGGATAACAAATATAGCAATCCTTACCATAACTTACCAATCCATTCTTTCCAAACTGGCAACAAAATAAATGAATTCTTTCATCTTAGATCGCATAAGTTTTTGCTTAGCCAGTGAAGGAAACAGACTGGAACTGCCTTAAATAATTACATTATTCTATTCTATGGCATACTAATTCACCACATGGAAAGTTAATTCCAGATAAAAAGAAAAGTTGATATTTGGTTCCTAGGTAAATACCACATGCAATTTAACATTTTCTGGAAATAATCCCCAAGAATTGTTCTGATTAAAAAAAAACTTAAGACATACTTTCTAAGTTTCACTTATTTGTCTAAGTATGGTAAGAACGACCTAGAAACCCACCTCAGTGTGTCTTTGATGTAATGCATTATACTCCTTCTTCAGTTCTGCTTCTCTTTCTTCAAGTCTGCTAACTGAAATTAAGATACATATACTTAATCAAAACAAAATATAAGAAATTTACTTGAAAAAGTCTATCTTTAAACCCTGTAATGGGCTATCCATGATCCTTAGCAACTTTAGGATTCAGTGCTTTTCACAAAGCAGTGACTTCATTTCATGTCCTTAATAAATAAAACTTTCAGAAGGGGGAAACATCAGATAGGTTCCCTAATAGTATTTGTCTGTTTATCAGGTCATCTCCCTAAAAAGGTTTTTAGCATGATACAGAATTAACCCTTTCGAAAACACTTACAAATCACCTCATATAAGTTTCAACCTGGGAGGAGGGCCCAAAATCAAGGATTTCTAACACTACTCAAGCTCTTTTTCAGTACTGGCAGTTGCTGAAAGTGTCACTGTTTCTAAGAGCATTTTCTGCTTCAGTCGTCTCCATTTCAGGGACTCATCTTCTTTTATTTAGCTCCCTCTGCCGGTGGATTTTGTGAGTGGCACTGACTTGGGGTAGTGCTCACACAATACAACTCTAGGATAATAAACAAATGTTTTAGATCTGAGATACAGAATGTCAGGACGGGATTACACAGGAAAGAGTAGCTGATAGCAGGAGGGAATGACTCAGAGAGGAGGTGGAGTCCAAGCAGAACCACAAAGACATTACAGTACTCAAGACAGATGGTAATGGGCACATTCCAGACACTGTTACCACAGAGAAGGAACATAAAACCACGCTGGTGGTGAGGCAGAGGGAAGACTGGCCGGCCTGGAGGATCCCATCTGGCCAAGGAGCAGGGGAAGACAGGCTGGTGAGGAGAAGTGGAACCGGAGCCAGAGGAGCCTGTCAGACACTTCATTTAAGTCTCACTGCAAGATTTGGCACAGCTGGAGATGTTCTCCTGGTGTTAGGGTCAGCTAGCTGCAAGCACGCAAGGCTGTCATCTACAGCTTGCAACTGAGGCAGAGCTGTAGAAGGAACTGCTATGAACTAATACTCTGACAGACACACGTGAATGTGTCATATGCCTGATGTTAACACACCACACACCACACAAAACATTACTTGTACTGCCAGGAGTCTCATTTTGGGTTTATGTACCTTAACCTGCCATAATTCGTTTGGATACCTTGAAAATATGTGAATTAGGAAAACTGTAGCTCTTTTTGTTTTGATTTGCTTCTAATTCAAGGCTATTTGGTGGCTCATTACATTTGTACCAGAGAGTGAACACACTACAGTCCCTGTGGAACATACCTCATCACCCCAGGCCAGCGGCAAGCACACCTGCTGCTCATCTCATCCTGTGACTGAAAGGTATCAGAAGCAGCCCTGTTATGCAGATGTGTGTGGTAACAGACACTTTGACCATAATCATTGTTGGTGCTGTTTCTATGATTTTTATTTAAAAACAGGAAATCCAAGCAAATTACAGATACTTAGTAATACTTTCAAAATAAACATTTTCTAATTTCTTGTCAATTAAACTGATCTAAAAGCTTAAGGGATCCTGTGACTACTGGACAAACCATATCTTCAACTGTTCATCTCTGTGAATCAGTATTTCCTTGTCAACATGCAACCAAAAACAGAAACTTGAATGCTGAGGCTACAATAAAACCCAACTATCATTCATAACCCTCAATTTCAAATCTGTGTTCAATAGGAAAGTCTCATTTTTCTTGTTGGCTAACTTGATGTAAATTCATAAATATACATCACCATCACCACCACTACCAACAGCAGCTTACATGATATAGTGCTTATACGTACCCTGCACTGTCCTAAGAACTGCATACAAACTTACTTAACTGAGCCTGACATTAACCTTATGATGAAAGAATTATTATTACATTTATTTTAGAGGTGAGGAAACTGAGGCAAACAGGAGTTAAGTAACTTGTCCAAAGTCACACAGGTAGAAAACGGCAAAACAGGAATTCCTAACAAAGTCTAGCTCTTGAATCCGTGTTCTTAATTACCATGCTATACTGCCTCTTAAGAAATACTCCTTTTAACCTGTTTTGTATATTAGTGTTTACTTTAAGATTTTATTTGCAGGGAGGAGTATGCTTCAAACAAAAATTTCCTCTGCTCTCATGGAAATAACCCAATCACAGATACTTTGACACAAGGGCATCAAACTGCCAAGCAAAATATGGACCCAATTTTATTAATTATCAAGGAGATGTACATTAAAACCAAAATGCAACACCACCCATAAGAGTGGCTAAAGTGGAAAACACAATAATAGCTAGTGTGGAAGTGGAACAACTGGAACTTTCACACACTGCTGGTGGGAGTCATATTGGTATGCCCAATTTGAAAACTGTTCAGCAAGATTTAATAAAGTTGAATGTTTGCCAACCCTATGGCAAAACAATGCAATACTAGAAAGTGCATAGATATTTAAAACCCAAAGACATTTAAAACAATGTTCAAAGAAGCACAATCTAAAAACAGCCCAATGTCCATCAAAAGCAGGATGGGTAAATATTCATATACTGGAATATGATACAATGTGAATGAACAAATTACTGTTACACACAACATCATGGATCAATTGCACAAACATGATGTTGAAAGAAAGAAGCATAAACAAAAGAATACAAACTTCAAAGACATACAAAACTAATCTGAAGTGTTAGAAGTCAGGACAGTGGCTACCTCTGGGGAGAAGTTAGGGACCTGATGAATTTATGCCTGAACAGCCCCACCTCACCCCATTCCAAACACAGTGTGTATCCACTCACACAGGCACTTTCTTTGGCTTAAGTACTCATTCTTCCTGATGTTCTCCAACTGTTATGAGTCCAATATGTTGCACAGGATTTAACCAAATTATTCAGAACCGTTACTAACGAGTTGTGCTGCTCTGACTTCAGCATTCACAGGGAGATAGCAAAAATGTTACCAAGTTGAAGAATTATAAAAAGAGAAAAAAAGATGGGCCCATGGGAGGATAAGTTGGATTTACTCTTTTAAAGGTTATGTTGGTGATCTCTATTAAATAAGTAATAGTATACCCTTTGATGAAGTATAACTATTCTTACTTTTCCTAGACACTTGCACCAGTGCCCAAAGATATGAAAATAGATATGCAAATTTGTCATTAGGAGATTAAGTGAATTATGATAGTCATATGAATAGAATACAATGCAGAGGCTTTGCTACTTCCTTGCTAAACTACTTTGGGTAAATTAACCAAACTCTGGGCCTCAGTTTCCTTACTTGCAAATGAGGAATAACAGTACATCAGAGTTGATTATTATTAGAAGTAAGCGAGTTAATACTTATAAAGGAAAGACAGCAATGTTTGGTGCACATGTGTTTTTCAAATAAAATAACTAAAGATACCTGTAGTATATAGCTGTATGTACTGACATGGGACGGTACCTAGAACTGAATGGAAGGATGTTGAGTATATGCTGCTAAAAAATAAAAAATACAAAACAATATGATGCCACTAAGATGTCTACAAAGCCAAAACTGGCTGTCTCCACCAAAGCTGCTCTTCCTCAGTCTTCTACTCAGGCAAAAAATCCTGGTTGGGCAAGATGGCTCAGCCTGTAATCCCAGCACTTTGGGAGGCCGAGGCAAGAGGACTGCCTGAGCCCGGGGGTTCAAGACCAGCCTGGGCAACTTGGTGAGACCTCGACTCTACAATAAATCACAAAAACTAGTCGGGCATGGTGGTGTGTGTCTCTAGTCCCAGCTACTTGGAAGACTGAGGCGGAAGGATCACTCAAGCCCAGCAGGTTGAGCCGCGGTGGCCATGAGCATGCCACTGCACTCCAGCCTGGGAAACAAGAATGATATTCTAACTCAAAAAAAAAAGATTTTGCAGCCAACCTTTTGCTTCTCTTTTCCTTATATGACTTATCTAATCTATCAGCAAATTCTATCTATTCTATATTTTTAAATAAATATCTTACCACTTTTTACCACCTCTATCACTCCCAGCTTGGTCCAAGGCAACATTTCTTGCTTGGATTACTACAGTGTCTCTTGACTAGTATCTTTGCTTTAGCCTTTGTTCTCCAGTATTCTCAAAATAGAGGCCCATGTGGAACCAGATAGTGACTGACTGCTCAAAATGCTTCAATGCCTCCTGTCTCGTTTTTAAAAAGAAAAAATCCATACAATGGTATAGACTTTTCAGCATCTGATGTGTCAAGCCACACCACTTTTTGCGCCTCACCTCCACAGATAACTCTTAGCTACTAACCCATTATGGACTGAATTATGCCCTCCGTTTCCAAAATCCATAGGTTGAAGCCCTAACTCCAAATGTGACTGCATTTGAAAATGGGGCCTTTTGGCCAGGTGCAGTGGCTCATGCCGATAATCCCAGCACTTTGGGAAGCTGAGGTGAAAGGATTGCCTGAGTCCCCGAGTTCGAGACCAGCCTGGGCAACTGGATGAGGCCTCATCTCTATAATAAATCAAAAAATTAGCTGGGTGTGTTGGAGCATGCCTGTAGTTCCAGCTACTTGGAAGGTTGAGGCGGAAGCATCACCTGAGACCAGCAGGTTGAGGATGCGGTGACTGTGAGGGTGCCACTGCACTCCAGCCTGGGCAACAGTGTGAGACTCCAACTCAAAAAAAAAAAAAAAAAAAAGGAAAGAAAAAAAAGAAAATGGGGCCTTTAAGGAGGTAATTAGGGTTACATTTATAAAGGTGGGGTCCTAATCCAATAGGACTGGTGTCCTTATAACAGGAAGAGACCCCAGATCTCTCTCTTTCACGTTCTATGCAGGGAAAAGGCCATGTTAGGTCACAGAGATGATGTCCACCTGCAAGCCAAGGAGAAGGGCCTCCAGAGAAACCAAATCTGTTTACACCTTGACCTTCAACTTCCAGTATCCAGATTGTGAGAAATAAATTTCTGTTATTTAAGTCATCCAGTCTGTAGTAGTTTGTTATGGCAGCCCTAGCCGTTTAATACCATGAAGTAAACCTCAGAGAGGTTTTATACAAGGTGTTTGTAAAGTAACTTGGTCAGAAAGCTGGGCTTAAAGTTCATAGAAACAGGTCCTGACTGAGTGTATGCCAGCTTGCTAATCAATGCCCATTTGCATTGCTTTGCTATAATGTACCACTAACAGCAAGATTGTAGGAAAGGAGATATAAAACCCCAATGTACCACTAATTTTTGGAGCTTTTCCAATATTTGGAGTCACATATGAAGTTGGGGCTTCAATCTATGGATTTCGGGAATGGAGGGCACAATTCAGTTCTTAATAGGTTAGGAGCTAAGAGTTCTCTGTGGAGGTGGGGAGCAATGAGTGGTATGACTTGACACATCAGATGCTGAAGTCTGTACCATTGTATGGGTTTTTTCCTTCTAAAGGAATATGACTATTGTTCAGATTAGCTTAGGCTCTTCTATAAAAACTCCTTGGTGTTCTATTAACCATTTTGTTCTCCTTAAGCAAAGGAGATTTTGGATTAAGCCTATCTATAATTTCTTCAGTTATCATTCACAGCTTTCTAACCCATTAGTCTTTCTGCTAAATTTATTTCCATCTGGCATCATAGTCTTACTTTTGTCTCAGAAATAACATTTGGCAAACTATCAGCCTATTCTTGTTATAACCACTTCTTTCAAAAGGTGAAATGGCTATATGACATATGATGATTAAGTTTGCTAACTCATCCTAGAAAATGTGCTACATGCCTCACTCTTGAATATCACTATGATCACCGTCTAAGAACACCCCTTTGGAAGCTATGCACCCTCGCTAACGCCTAGTCCATCCGTTAAAGCAATTTTGGGACTTTTTTTCTGGAATGACCATCAGAGCTGTCATCACGAGACTATCGGAGTTTGAATTAGAGCAACAACATTAGATTTCTTGTTAATGTTAGCTGATGAAGAAAGGTCAAGACACCCAGTAATGAGCAGTACTGATGAAAACATTGCAAAAATGCATCAAATTGTGCGTCAAAATCATTGGCTGACTATGAGAAACATAGCAGACCAAATAAAAATCAATAGAGAAACAGGAAAATCTTAACTGAAAATCTTGCTATGAGAAAGGTGCATGCAAAAATGGTCCTGAAAGAGCTCTTGCATCATGACAATGCACCAGCTCACACAGTACTGTCTATTAGAGACTTTTTAGCCAGTAAACAAATAACTGTATTGGGACACCCTTCCCACTCACCTGATCTGGGCCCCGATAACTTTTTTCTTTACCTGAAGATAAAGGAAATATTGGAAGGGAGGCATTTTGATGACATTCAGGACATCAAGGGTAATATGATGACAGCTCTGATGATCATTCCAAAAAAAGAGCTCCAAAACTGCTTTGATGAGTGGACTAGGCACTGGTATTGGTGCATAGCTTCCCAAAGGGAGTACTTCAAAGGTGACCGTGGTGATATTCAGCAATGAGGTATGTAGCACTTTTTCTAGGGTGAGTTCGTGAACTTAATTGTCCCGCCTCATATTTACTAATCTCATGTAAATTACAAGTATTTTATTTAGTTGTGGTCTCACGCTGTTGCTCAAGCTGGGGCACAATCACGGCTCACTATAGCCTCGAACTCCTGGGTAGACAATCCTTCTATCTCAGCTTTGAGTAGTTGGGACTATAGGCACACACCACCACACCTCGCTAATTTTTTTTGTTTGTGGAGATGAGGTCTGGCTATGTGGTCCAGGCTGGTCTTGAACTCCTGGGCTAAGTGAGTCTCTTGTCTCAGCATCCCAAAGTGCTGGGATTACAAGCATGAGCTTGTAAGCACATGTGCCTGGCTGTTTGTGTCTTATTTCTTAGCAAGCATCTATCAAAAAGGGCATTTAAAATAGGCAAACTACATGGGGCTACACATGACTTGTCTCTTTTGTTAAACTTTGTTTAATGGACTTTATTTTTAGAGCAATTTTAGGGTTACAGCAAAATTGAATGAAAGTACAGAGAATTTCCATATGCCCCTATCCCCCCCCACAAGAACAACCTCCTATGCTATCAACATCCAGAATCAGAGTGGCACATGTGCTACAATCAATGAAGCTACACTGACACACACTCCTCATCCACAGTCCTTCCTTTCCATCAGGATTCTCTCTTGGTGTTGTACATTCTATAGGGATTGACAAATATATAATGACATGTATCCACCACAGTATCAAACAAAACAGGTCCACTGCCTTTAAAAAAAAAAAACCTCTGTGCTCCACCTGTCCATTCCTGCCTACCAACTCCTGACCCCTGGCGATCACTGATCTTTTTACTGTCTCCATAGTTTTGTCTTTTCCAAAAGGTCACATAGTTGGAATCATATAATACCTAACAAATCTTCCTAGATTGGCTTATTTCACTTAGTAATATGCATTTGAGGTTACTCCATGTCTTTTCGTGGTCTGATAGTTCATTTCTTTTTAGCACTGAATAATATTCCATTGTCTGGATGATCATAGTTTATGCCAGTTATTTCCTTTTTTTTTTCTTTTTGAGTTGGAGGCTCACTCCGTCGCCCAGACTGGAGTGCAGTGGCATGCTCCCAGCCACTGCAGCCATGACCTGCTGGGTTCCAGCGATCCTTCCACCTCAGCCTTCCAAGTAGCCAGAACTATAGGCGCGTGCTACCACACCTGGCTAATTTTTGATTTATTGTAGAAACGAGGTCTCGCCAAGTTGTCCAGGCGGGTCTTGAACCCGTGGGCTCAGGCAATCCACTCACCTTGGCCTCCCAAAGCGCTAGGATTACAGGCTGAGTCACCAAGTCTGGCCTTCACCATCTCTTCTATGCACAAAAGTTAATTTTCTTAATATATCAAAAGTGGTATTTTAAGATATTTTCTTTCTGATTTTTCTTTTTTATTTTAAAGATGTGGGGTACAATTCAGAGCTAGGTATATGAATGTTGATTTTGCAGGTACCCTTGTTGATGAGGTATGCCTCTCCCTCCCCTAGCAGTTTCCCTCAAGGGCCAATCCCACCCTAGATATTTTCACTAGTATTGCTGCATATTAGAAACTTACATGCTGACATATGATGTTCATCTTTTCACAATCTTTTTTTGATGCAAAATAATCACAAGTACACTTAAACTAAGCTCTGTCTCAGTTTTTTATAGAAATGCATTTTGTATGTTACCCTATTTAAGAACAGGCAAAATACTGAATTTTGCATCATGTAAAATAAAAGCAGACAAATTATCTTATGGCTAAAATGTCTACATAAATTAGATTTAAATCTGTAGAAATGATAATCAGCTCTTCTAGCGAAAGTATTATCCACTTCCATCTTTCTCTCCACTGTAGTATAAGAGTAAATTATAGTCTATTCACCTCAGTCTAGTTAGTTGAGGCCCTTAACTAACTCATTTTTCTTTCCCATTAAAATTAAGCAGATGCTTTATCATTTTATTTAGTTGTATTCAGATGTGTCATTGATAACTAATTACACATCAAAATAAAACTAATAATATATTGCTTACTACTAGTAGGCAACCACAGCATTGTAAAGATGGTTCAGATAGTAAGTGATCTACTTCTCCACTTATGAACTAGGAACTAACAAGTCAGTATGCCAAATGAGAGCCCAACGAATATCTTCCCAAAGTGGCTGCATTATGGTCAACTATGCAAAACTATATACTATAGATTTTCAGACAGCTAAGTTTCTACTCTAGCAGGATGTATAGGTAATTAAAATGGGCACAGGGGCTTACAATGTGATATATTCACATAATAGAATATTCGAATATTCAACCCTGAAAAGGAATCAAGTACTGACACATGCTACAACATGAATGAACCATTATGCTGAGTGAAAGAAGTCAGTCACAAAAGACCATATATTATATGATTCCATTTATTTATTTATTTATTTTTATTATTTATTTATTTTTTTGAGTTGGAGTCTCACTCTGTCGCCCCGACTGGAGTACAATGGTACACTTGCGGTCACCACAGCCTCGACCTGCTGGGCTCCGGCGATCCTTCCACCTCAGCTTTCCAATAGCTGGAACTACAGGCTGCGCTACCAAGCCTGGCTAATTTTTTGATTTATTATAGAGTTGAGGTCTCGCCTACCCAGGCGGGTCTCGAACCCGTGGGCTCAGGCAATCCACTCTCCTCAGCCTCCCAAAGGCGCAGGATTACAGGCTGAGCCACTGAGCCCGGCTAGATTTCAATTTTTAAAAGGGTCATTCAAAACACAAGCATAAGGAAATTACTTCTTAACCTATTTTTTAAAGAAAAAGAGTATAATGATAAAGGAGCAAAAAGAAAATCTCAACACTTAGTAACTGTTGGATAAATTAATGAATATGCAATGAAGACTTTTAAAGTGATGATAAAATCAAGTTAGAGGAAAGCTGAAGTTTAAAAAAAAATCAAGTTATATGGGACAAATCATAAATGCTATATTTTCTTTCCTTTTTTTTTTTTGAGTTGGAATCACTTTGTCACCCAGGCTGGAGTGGTGCGGTGGCACACTCACAGCCACCGCAGCCTTGATCTGCTGGACTCAGGTGATCCTTCCATCTCAGCCTTCCAAGTAGCCGGAACTACAGGCATGCGCCACCACACCAGCTAATTTTTTGGTTTATTGTAGAGATGAGGCTTTGCCAAGTTGTCCAGGCTGGTCTCAAACCCGTGTGCACAGGCAATCCTCTCACCTTGGCCTCCCAAAGTGCTGGGATTATAGGCGTGAGCCACCACACCTGGCCAAATGCTATTATTTTCATTAAAATGTCCTCCTCTTGTCTTCCTCAGATAATTTACAGTAGAGAGAACAGATAGGTGGCTGCTAAGCCTTGGGTATAGCCACTACTTTACCTCAACACTTGAGCAAAATCACATTCCACTTACTAAGGCTGTGAAGCTGAGGCAAAGACTGGTCAAACTACACGGTTTCTTCCATATCCTGGACACACAGCTAGACTCTGTGTGCCAGACCCTGCAGCTAGCCTCTGACAGAGTTATAGCCAGCAAAGTAGAAGTAAAAGTGATGTGTGCCACTCCTGGGTCCGACAAAAACCTTCCACATGCAATCCTCCATTCCCTTTCCCCTTCCTTCAACTTAATGCAGGTGAGTAGGACAAACTTGGAAGCTATAAACTGGAAAATGCCCATGCCTCCAAAGAAGTCACTTACTTATCTGAAACATCCACTTTTTTTTTTTTGAGTCGGAGTCTCACTCCATCACCCAGACTAGAGTACAGTGGCCGCTCCTAGCCACTGCAGCCTTGATCTGCTGGGCTCCAGCGATCCTTCTGCCTCAGCCTTCCAAGTAGCCAGAGGAAAATACAGACGCGCGCTATCACGCCCGGCTAATTTTTTTGATTTATTGTAGAGATGAAGTCTCGCCAAGTTGCCCAGGCAGGTCTCGAACCCGCAGGCTCAGGCAATTCACTCACCTTGGCCTCCCAAAGCATGAGATTACAGGCTGAGCCACCGAGCCCGGCAACATCCACTTTTTAAACTTTACATGAGCAAGAAGTAACATACAGCATTTGAGTCATTATATATCTTTTTTTTTTCCTACAGCAACCAGAATTAGTTCAGCACGTTAGTTTATAAACATGCATTAAAGTCCCCTTAAAAGTTAGCATTCTATCTCATCAGTGGTATGTCAACCTATTATGCTACAAGAATAGTTCATGTCTTTGTTATTCTAGATGATTTTATGGATGCTGCTCTGGCAATTTATTCTCCCCTCCCTTATACCTTCAGCAAGAACATGGACAAAAGCTTGATGGCTTTCTGTATTTGCTGTTTCATTTACCTGTACACCTGTACTGTGATTCTAAATGTTAGTTGTATCTTTTTATATACATATAGTACAAAGATCATATAATATGATCACACAATTGATCATATAATACATAGAAACTATATTACACATACATACACTAATTGAGATCATATAATACAGATTCAGAACCTCTAGCTCTTTTCTAAAAATACTTACAATTATAATTCAGTACAACACCACATCCAATGAACTCAGCTTACTCAAAGCCTAAGTCACTGAGCAGTATATACACTTTTGAGAAGTACCTTTTAACATGGGGAAGAGGTATCTCTTGAAAGTCCTGAATGCCACCAAGGAATCAATTAAAGGGAAAAGAAAACAGAAGTAGAAGGAAAGGAAAAAGCAGGAAAGAAAAGCCCATCTGGGCAAGGACTGTAGATATCCCTGAAAGCCTCAAGTACCATAAAGTTAATCTATGCCTATACTTTTGGATCACAATGAAATATATTAAAAGATCGTTTCTTGTTTAAGTTCCCATGTGAACCCAAACTTCAAAACCATCTCAGGAAAAATCTTAAAGCCTTGTCACTTTATTCATCAAAACAAGCTACAATTAGATTAAATGGAAAAGAGCAAGATTCTGTTCATCCTACCTATCCCAAAACAACAGATAACCAATCTGCCATTTTTTAAAACTAAATTTCTTGGGAGAGGAAAAAAAAAATCAAATGATGGCATCCATAAAGAAAAAAGGTGAGAGGGGCAAGAAAAGAGAACAATCAAAAGACTGATCCAAAATTCCCCCTTATAATGGACATACTTCAGCCTCATTTTGAATGCTCTTTTTGTTTCTATCCATCTTTCCAAAGAGCAAGAGGATATGATTAAGGCAGGAAGAGCCACCTGCTCTGCCGGCTCAGAATCAGAGCTTACCTCCTGAGATTGATGGCCTTTGCCAAGTTTGGAACACCTTCCATCTCTGTTGTCTTCTGCCCCATCAGACTGCTGATAGGCCTATGGGGGGAAGAAAGAGAAACAGACCTGCTAGAACACCATATCCAACTCATGATTTGCCTTCTCAAAAGGAATCGTCAGTTCTTACTGTTCATGGAAGGCAGATAGTCCAACTGTTACTGGGCCTCAGAAGATTGACATTGATCTTTCTGAAACTTCTACTTGAACAATTTAACATCAAAAGTCCCAACAGATAAGCAAAAATCAAAGGCTGACTTAGGAGCAAACAAATCTCAGACAACCACATCAAAACAGTAATAAAACTTCTCCTTTCCCAACTAAGTCCTTCACTGTGTCTCTAAACTTCAAAAGATTTCAAACACATATTATTGATCAATGACACAATGTGAAATTATAAATACTTTATAATTCACATGAACCAACGATCATATCTTTAAAACACAATAGGTTAACTTCAAAGAGTCCAGTGGGAGAAGCTTCTAGTGATCTGACAGCCACTGTCTTGAAGATATTACCTAAGCCATCCACAATCGAAAGTTGACTACTCTCCTTTCTTAAGTCTCTATGTAAGCAGAATTGGCGCTGTGCCTCAGCATATATTCCTGTGTATCACCCTCATGTTCAAGAAGTTCCTCATGACCAACCAAAACCAACAAATTCACTTTTCTAATTTCACCTTCCAAAATTATGAAGAAACACCTTGGCATCTTCCTTACCCATCCCTTTATATGTTTGAAAAAGTAATCAGATCATTCAAATTTTTTTTCTATTCTATAAGCTAAATCACCAGAAATCCTTTAACCCTTACTCATAAGCTTAATTTTCTATGCTACTTTTAGTTCTAGATATTAATTATAAACTACAACTTTAAAATTCTCAATAGACAACACTAGGCTACAAAAATCAAAGAGCTCAAATCCAGATAATAAAACATAAAACAGACCTAAAGACCACATAGGATTTCCTAATGAAGCGGAAGTAATAACATTTTAGTGTCTGCATAAATTATCTTGTGCCTAATTTTCTACTTTCCTTCTCACCCACAGGCTCTATAAAAAGAAACAGCCCTTAATTAAAATTTATTAAAGACACAGATATCCTTAATATTGCAAAGAACTAAATTCTTGTTAAATGAACTAAAAATAATTTCCTAAATAATTAAATTTTTAAATCAATTTTTTAGAAATCAGGAGATATAAATCTAAAACTCCATTAAAAAAAGCTTTCAACAAAAATACAAATAATCATAATCTACTTTTATCATTCTAAAATTTATGTAGAAGGAGTCAGGCGTGGTGGCTCATGCCTGTAATCACAGCACTTTGGGAGGCAGAGGCGAGAAAATTGCGTGGGCCAGGGGTTCGGGACCAGCCTGGGCAATTGGCGAGACCTCATCTCTACAATAAATTAAAAAAAAAAAACTATCAGGGCATGGTGGTACACACCTGTGGCTCCAGTTACTTAGAAGGCTAAGGCAGAAGTATTGCCTGAGTCCAGCAGGTTGAGGTGGTGATGGCTGTGAGCAGTCACTGCACTCCACCCTGGGTGACAGAGTGAGAATCTGACTCAGAGTAAATATTATGTAGAAGGAACTGTCTAGTGAAAAGACAGTGTTATTCAAATTTTTCAGAATATTAGCATTCATTGCCAGTTGCAAATCACAGTAAAGGGACTCACAGAGCTTTTAGCTGACCTGAAGGTATTTTTTGAAATAATTTGAAAACCAGCAACAAAATAGTTATGCTCTCTCAAACATTAACTTTGATATGAAACTATACCTGGCAACTTTTAAATGGTTTGTGGGTTGTAAAAATTCTTAGTTTATCAATCATATTGCTTTAAAGGTCTGTTTTAACCATTTGTTCCTTTAAAACACAACTTTTTTTTTTTTTTAAGTAGAAGTCTCACTCTGTCACACCCAGGTTGGAGTACAGTGGCATGATCATAGCTCACCACAACCTCAAACTCCTGGATCAAATAATCTTCCAGCCTTAGCCTCCAAGTAGCTGACATCACAGACACATGCCACCATGCCTAGCTAATTTTCTTATTTTTTGTAGAGACAAGATTTCACTATGTTGCCCAGGCTGATCTCAAACTCCTGGGCTCAAGCAATCCAACCATCTCAGCCTCCCAAAGTTTTAGGATTACAGGCGTGAGTCACCACACCCAGCCTGGAGTGTTTATTCTTATGACCAAAAAAATAAGCCGGGCTCGGTGGCTCAGCCTGTAATCCCGTACCTTTGGGAGGCTGAGGTGAGTGGATTGCCTGAGCCCGCGAGTTCGAGACCCGTCTGGGCAGCGAGACCTCATCTCTACAACAAACCAAAAAATCAGCTGGGCGTGGTAGCGCATGTCTATAATTCCGGCTACTTGGAAGGCTGAGGCGGAAGGATCGCCAGAGCCCAGTAGGTCAAGGCTGCGGTGGCCGGGAGCGGCCACTGCACTCCAGTTTGGGTGACAGAGTGAGACTCCAACTCAAAAGAAAAGGTGTTTTCCTTCCAATAATAATGTTTCTGGTGAAGGCTTGAAGATATTTTACTAGACTAAGATGTTGATAGAACTTTACAAAGCAAATGAATGGTATATGGGGACAAAAAAGGCAGAAAGGTCAGAGTACAAGGCTCTAACACATTTGACTTCAGTTGTCAACAACATTTTTCCAAGTAATTAAAAAAGATGGATTTCATTCAAAGGAAGAAGGGTAGAATCAGAATCAGTTATTCAGGAGGCTGAGGTGGGAAGATCACTTGTGGCCAGGAGTTAGATCCCTGGTCTCTTAAACTCTCTACTTCTAAAACACCCTCCTTGACAAATGAGGAAATACCAACAACTTAAAAAAATCACTCTCCTCTAAACCTTTCCAACTTCTCCACAAAAAGCTCTATACTCAGGAAAAAGTAATCTGTTTTAAACTCAAGGAGCCTGCGAACAACAGAAGCTTCCTAAGAGAGAATAAAATAATACATGGCTCAGTATCAGTTCTGGGAACTAATGTGCTGTAAGAAATGGTTCACATTCATAAGTTATCACAAACAAAAAGGATAGATAGATAGATAGATAGACAGACAGATAGATAGATAGATACCTGGGCATGGAAGCAGATGCTACTAATGCCTACCTCTCCAATTTTACCCACATTGAAAATGGCCAAACACTATTATATACCAAGAACCACTAAAATGTTCACATTCCTTGACCTACTTCCTTATATATATTCTAAGATAAGTATCCAAAGGAAGGAAAACCTGTAGGTGTAAAAAAATAATTACTGCCATACAATTCGGTACACTAGAAAAAATGTCCAACCAACAACAGAGAAAGTTTTTGTTGGTGTTTTTATTTATTTACTTACATCTATTTTACCCTGATTCATTCCTTCATTCCACAAAGGATCTGAGACAGCTCACAAGAACACATCATAGTATATATATAACATTTAGGCCAAGGGGAAAAAAATTTAAATATGCCAACCATGTAAGGTCCAAACCATTTGTTACAGTTGCACTTCAAAGTTTGTTATAAGTTTCTGGGAAGTAAAAACTCAGTAAAAAACCAAGTGGCCACTAAATAATTCTTATTAGAGGAAAAGAGAAAGCAGTCTTCAAAAACAAGAATTGCTAATAGATGGCACAGCTTTTGGATGATGGATGTATGCAGACACACACACACACACACACACACACACACACACACACACACACACACACACACACAGAACATACAACACCAAGGAAAACACTTAGGATAATGTGAAGGAAAAGAAACAAAATTATATATACACTCTAACTGCAGTGACATCAAAACATGATACATATGGAAAAAAGATTAGAAGGCCCATAAATGTCATCTTCCCTCCTCCCCTATTAAAATATGATTCCTATGTCCACAAGGATCATATTCTACTCTTCCCCACCATAACCATATCTAGGCAGAATGCTAGACACATTGGAGTAGTTTTTTTTTTTTTTTTTCTTGAGTTAGGGTTTCACTCTGTCACCCAGCTCACTGCAGCCTCAACCTCCTGGGATCAGGCAATCCTCCCATCTCAGCCTCCAAGTAGGTGGGACTATAGGCGTGTGCCACCACACCCCAGGTATATTTTGTAAAGATGAGGTCTCACTATGTTGCCCAAGCTGGTCTCGAACTCCTAGTCTTAAGTAATCCTCCTACATTGGCCTCCCAAAGTGCTGGAATTACAGAAGTGAGTTACCATGTCTGGCCTATATATATATAATTTTTTTTTTTTTTTTGAGTTGGAGTCTCACTCTGTGGCCCAGGCTGGAATGCAGTACCACACTCATGGCCACCCCAGCATTGACCCGCTGGACTCTGGTGATCCTTCTGCCTCAGTCTTCCAGGTAGCTAGAACTACAGGCGCCCGCTACCACACCCAGGTATCTATCTATCAATCTATCTATCTATTTATTTATTGTAGAGACAAGCTCTTACCAAGTTGCCCAGGCGGGTCTCAAATCAGGCAGTCCACTTGCCTCGGCCTCCCAAAGTGCTGGGATTACAGACTGAGCCACCGAGCCCAGCCCAACATTTTTAACTGTATTAAAATTTCTATACTTACTTGGCTTAAATTTAAGATATTAGTTGGTTTACATGATAGAATACGCAACATATAAAAGAGACAATGAATACAAAATGCACTTTCTGATAAAGAACCAGTTACTACTACACTATGAACAGCAAAGTTGATTAGAAATCCTTACACAGTTAAAAAACACCAACAGGCCTTTCTCAATTCACAACTTCTTTATTCTACACCATATGTACTTCAGATTCTTCCTTAAGGTTCATAAGATGTTCATTACCAATAAATATTATTGTTACTCGCAGATAAGGAATAATATAAAGTATTTTTAAATTCTTTATTCATGTTGGAATACTAAAAAATATTTAAGTTAGTTTCACATTCTGAGAAAAGAGCAACCAGAAATCTCCAAAACCAAACATGTCTCCAGATTTTGACATAAGCTCAACTTCTCAACATTCTTATCACACCAGTCTGATAAATTCCACACAATCAAAAGCTGTACAGTATGTCCTTTAACTCAGTTCCTATTTCTTTACTTGTTTTATTTTTTTGCTTCTCCAATAGCAAATAACTGCAACCAAAATTTCCCCTTTTAACATAGGAAGTAATCTTTATGGTAAAACTTGAGCTTTTATTGTGGCTACTTTTCAAAAGGGATATTTGCCCTAAAACACACTAATCAGAATAGCAGACTCAGTCTTCTAAAATTAAAGTCTAACATACTGTAAAAATATAAACACAGAAACTGGATAAGGTACAGTTGACACCCAGCACTCAAAGCTGCACCTACCCCTCTTCTACTACAGGTACCACTAACGGTCATTTCAGCAGCCCTAAATAAATGCTTACTTTAAATTAGATGTTAGATTACAAGTACTTTAACAAAAATCACCGTATTTTCTTTTTAAAAAATAGTAGAATTAAGATTAGCTAGCCTAGATCATCTGTTTTCCATTATATAAGAAATAATTTGCTGGGCATAGTGGCTCACACCTATAATTGTAGCACTTTGGAAGGTCGAGGTGTGAGGATTGCCTGAGCCCACGGGTTCGAGACCAGCCTGGAAAACTTGGCAAGAACTCATCTCTACAATAAATCAAAAAATTAGCCAGGCATAGTGGCGCATGCCTGTAGTTCTAGCTACTTGGAAGGCTGAGGCAAAAAGATAGCCTGAGCCCAGCAGATCGAGGCTGCGGTGGTCTTGAGTGTGCCACTGCACTCCAGCCTGGGCGACAGAGTGAGAGTCCAAATCAAAAAGAAAGAAAGAAATAATTAATATATTCTGACATCATCAATTTAAATTTTTCTTCCTTTTTTTTTTTGAGTTGGAGTCTCACTCTGTCGCCCAGACTGGAGTGCAGTAGCCGCTCCCAGCCACCGCAGCCTCGACCTGCTGGGCTCCGTCGAGCCTTCCGCTTCAGCCTTCCAAGTAGCTGGAACTACAGGCGCGCACTACCACGCCTGACTAATTTTTTGATTTATTGTAAAAATGAGGTCTCACCAAGTTGCCCAGGCGGATCTCGAACCCACGGGCTCAGGCATTCCACTCACCTCAGCCTCCCAAAGGTGCGGGATTATAGGCTGAGCCACCGAGCCCGGCTCTTTTTTTTTGTTTTGAGTTGAAGTCTCACTCTGTTATCCAGGCTGGAGGGCAGTAGCACGCTCCTGGCCACCTCAGCCTCAATCTGCTCAGGCGATCCTTCCACCTCAGTCTTCCAAGTAGCTGACCAAATGCCACCATACCTGACTAATTTTTTGATTTATTGTAGAGATAAGGTCTTGCCAAGTTGCCCAGGCTGGTCTCGAACCCACGGGCTCAGGCAATCCTCTCACCTTTGCCTCCCAAAGTGTTGGCATTAAGGCGTGAACCACTGCACCTGGTCTGTTTTCTTCCTTTAAAAAGCACTTAATCCCAGTCTTGGTTCTCCAATAGTATAGGGTCCTTAAAGATGACCTCCTATCAACACCTTTTAAAAATAAGGGGTTTTGATTCATAGTGTAGATTTTTTTAGAGGGATTGCCACAAAAATTAAGTGAAAAACTAGTCAAATATTTTCTCCAAAAGTGTAGAGGGATGTTTAAATGTGGTAAAAATAAAGATTAGAAATTTTTGTTCAGACCCTGGACAACATGCTGAAAAAAAATTTAAGCTATACTTAGATTTCATACTATACCCAGTGAAGGCTTAGAGAAAGATAGAAGGAAGAAAGAAGAACAATTAGAAAAAGAGAAAAAGACAAAAGTTTCAAAGACAGAAGAAGGGAGTAGCTTCCAAACATTAATAAAAGATGACTCATGGCCGGGTTCGGTGGCTCAGCCTGTAATCCCAGCACTTTGGGAGGCCGAGGTGAGTGGATTGCCTGAGTCCGCAGGTTCAAGACCCGCCTGGGCAACTTGACAAGACCTCATCTTACAACAAATCAAAAATTAGCCGGATGTGGTAGCCCACGCCTGTAGTGCCAGCTACTTGGAATGCTGAGGCGGAAGGATCGCCGGAGCCCAGCAGGTCGAGGATGCAGTGGCCGGAGCAGCCACTGCACTCCAGTCTGGGTGACAGAGTGAGACAAAAGATGACTCATTACAGCTTCAGTTCATGAAAAAATTAGTGTTATTAACTTTGTGTATCTGAATGGTCAATTTTGACTGACCACAGTTTGTAAGTTCTTTAATTGTCATTTGGACAGCATGGTTTATTTCAAAATAAGACAGCAGACTCCCAGGGGAGAAATTCTTTGACAAATAATATTAATGACAAAAATAAAGTTTTTAGATCGAATTAAGCTTAAGACCTTATTCAATACTTAGTGAAGAATTTCCTCCTCCCTTCCCTAGAGTACTACCAATTATTTTTAAATGATACCTAATTTTTTTTTTTTTTTTTGAGTTGGAGTCTCACTCTGTTGCCCAGACTGAATGGAGTGTAGTGGCCGCTCCCGGCCACTGCAGCCTCGACCCGTTGGACTCTGGTGATCCTTCTGCCTCAGTCTTCCGAGTAGCTGGAATTACAGGCGCACGCTACCATGCCTGGCTAATTTTTTATTTATTGTAGAGATGAGGTCTCGCCAACTTGCCCAGGCAGGTCTCGAACCCGCGGGCTCAGGCAATCCATTCACCTCAGCATCCCAAGGCGCGGGATTACAGGTTGAGCCACCGAGCCCGGCTTAATTTTTTTTTTTTTTTTAAGTCAGAGTCTCACTCTGTTGCCCAGGCTGGAATGCAGAGGCAAGCTCACAGCCATCGCAGCCTCAACCCGCTGGACTCAGGCAATCCTTCCATTTCAGCCTTCCCTAAGTAGCTGGAACTACAGGTGTGCACCACCATACCCAGATTGTTTTTTGATTAATTGCAGAGATGAGGTCTTGCCATATTGCCCAGACTGGTCTCAAACCTTTGGGCTCAAGCAATCCTCTCACCTTCACCTTCCAAAGTGATGGGATTATGGGCGTGAGCCATCGCGCCTGGCTATGATACCTAATTTTTAAAAAAATTCTGTGAATTAAAATGGAACACATGATAATATTTTGGAGAGAAGAATGAGAGGATGAGTACCACAGAATATGACAATTCAAAGAGAATTAGATATGACTCACTGGACTGGATAACAAATATGGGACACTGAAAAAGACAATTTTTTTTTTTTTTGTAAGAGAAGAGGTCTCACTGCATTGCCCAGGCTGGTGTACAGTGGCTCAATCATAGCTCACCACAGCCCCAGCCTCCTGGGCTCAAGTGATCCTCCTGCCTCGGCTTCACGAGTGGCTGGGATTACAGTGACTACAGGCACAAATCACCACACCTGGCTAATTATGTTTATTTTCTGTAGAGATGAGGTCTTGCTATCTTTCCCAGGCTGGTCTCAAACTCCTGGGGTCAAGAGATCCTTCCTGGGTACCTGTGTAATCAATGTTTATATACCTAACCCTGAATTGTATCCCATATCTTTATAATAATAATAATAAAAGAGATCCTCCTGCCTTGGCCTCCCCAAATGCCGGGATCACAGGCATCTAGCTAAAAAGACAAACTTTGAGATACTCAAATATTCTCCTAAATTGACTTCCCTTAATTAAGAAACAACTATATTTTGTTTACATTTACTAGAAAAAGCAAAAAAAGATTTCTAAATTTTAGTAATAAAAAAGCTAACATGAGCCAGGCTCGGTGGCTCAGGCTGTAATCCCATGCCTTGGGAGGCTGAGGTGAGTGGATTGCCTGAGCCCGTGGGTTCAAGACCTGCCTGGGCAACTTGGTGAGACCTCATCTCTACAATGAATCAAAAAAAATTCGCCGGGTGTGGTAGCGCAAACCTGTAGTTTCAGCTACTTGGAAGGCTGAGGCAGAAGGATCGCCAGAGCCCAGCAGGTCGAGGCTGCGGTGGCCGAGAGCGGCCACTGCACTCCAGTCTGGGCGACAGAGTGAGACTCCAACTCAAAAAAAAAAAAAAAAAAAACCTAACATGTATGTGAAAGAATTTGTAATTCATTCCATTTTTTTATTTTTGTGAAAAAAGCAGCAGTATCTCCTTTGAATGCAAGAGACATTTAAAGTTACTCTGATAGGCTGGGAGTGGTAGCTCAAGCCTGTAATCCCAGCACTTTGGGAGGCCGAGGTGAGAGGATTGCCTAAACTCACAGTTTGGAGACCAGCCTGGGCAACTTGACGAGACCTCATCTCTACAATAAATCAAAAAATTAGCTGGGCATGGTGGTGTGTGCCTATAATTCCAGCTACTTGGAAGGATGAGGCAGAAGGATCGCCTGAACCTAGTACATTGATACTACTGTGGTGATGAGTGTGCCACTGTCCTCCAGCCTAGGTGACAGAGTGAGACTCTAACTCAAAATATAAAATAAAGTTACTCTGAAATAAAAAATGCAATTTCAGGCTGGACATGGTGGCTCACATCTGTAATCCCAGCACTTTGGAGGCTGAGGTGGGAGCACTGCTTGAGGCCAGGAGTTCAAGACCAGCCTAGGCAACATAGCAAGACCCTATATCTACCAAAAAGAAAAAAAAAATACCTTTTCAAGTATAAGGTCATTCTTCATCTAATCACAGAAGCAAGTTGCTTAATGCGTAAAAGGATTTTAGACAAAAAAAAAATTCCTTTCCAAGTCAAAGGAAAATCTTATCAACAACTTGGTACTCTTCAGGAATCAAGAAGAAAATGTAATATGTAAAACAATGAAAGTTAGGCTGGTTTTGTCAATTTTTGTGCCTTTAATGCTTAGTTCTAAAATACTATGCAATCACTGACACAAAAGTGCAATCAAGCTAAGTTTTCTTCTTCTTCCTTGAAGAGAGAATGCTCAACTCTTAAAATGTACCAAAAGCTTGCAAATGCCACAATTTCTCCAGATGAGTGGTACTCATAGTAACATGACTCCAGTAATGTATTTGTTAGGGTAAGCACTATGGAATTCATCATACACTCCAATACCTCAAATTTCTATAGCAGAATTTCAGAAGTCACTGGATATATTCAATGTTAACAAAGGAAAGGTACACAACTAAAGGTATTTATAAGCCTAAAATACAAAGCATGACACCTGGCTCATTTTGACTCACTCATGTTGACTTCTGTTACAAACACCCATTGGCTCACTTCTGTGACATCCTTAAATGCTAGACAGCTTGGACTTCAGATTTCTAGGAACTTTGATTTAGTTTTGTTAAGCTTTTCCAGAGTTGTAGAGGAAGCAGTCAGTTTTTACACACACCCCAAGCCTGCTGGTAAGGTTCTCCAGCACAAACAGCAGTACTTAACTAGCTAGTGTCACCATGTAGCCCTAACAGGAAATGTGGAAAGAGTCACTGCCTGGCCACCTTGGACCCCTAGGAATCTGAAAGTTTACAGTGCTGGTAGGAAAAAGCAGAAAGCTCTCTGCCTACATGTATCGGATATGAAAATAGGTCATATAGTTTCTTGTCATTTCTCTTTCTACTTTTGACTTAATTAGGTCTAATTAGATCTTTGGCTAATGAAAACCATTAGCCAAAAAGCTAAAATTATCCTTGACATTTGAAATAATAATTATTTTAAAAATCAAGAATAATATACTAAATCCTTTAAAAATAAAATGATTCTGAAAAATGAAGTCCTGTTCCCCTAAAAGCCCTCAGTTTTATGTTTAAAAATAAGAAAAAAGAGAATTCAGGGTTTTTGCTTTTTTGAGTAGGAGTCTCACTGTGCTGCTCAGGCTGGAGTGCAGTGGCATGCTCACGGCCACTGCAGTCTCAATCTCTAGGCTCAGGCAACCCTTCTGCCTCAGCCTGCTGAATAGCTAGAACTTCAGGAGCATACCACTATTTTTTTTTTTTTAATTGTAGAGTTGAGGTCTCACCAAGTCGTCCAGGCTGGTCTCAAACCTATGAGCTCAGATAATCCTTTCAGCTCGGCCTCCCAAATTGCTGGGATTATAGGCGTGAGCCGCAGTGCCTGGCAAATCAACTCTTAAAAGTGGAATTTCTGAGTAGACAGCTTTGCTTACATTGATTTATAAAATTTTGCTTGATTTCTTTTTTTATGCTACTATCAAGTAGTGAATAGAGTGCCATATCCTGTTTTTATTTATTAATGAAAATATTATTCCATGTTACCACATGTATTCTGTAAAATAATTCTTACTATTTTTATGTGGACATAAAACTGAGTTAAATTAGTTAATTTAATCTACCCATCCCACTATTTTTGTTGCTGGACAGTTAGGTAGTGAGCCATCATGCCAGGCCCTAGAATTCAGTTTTTTATGCATACTTCAAAGCTAGAGGTTTTCTTACATTTTTACTTCTCAAAGCCATATAGAAACAATGGAACTTTGTGCACTTGATCAAAATTACAAGAAGTGACCCACAAGCACACACCTGCATGGTAGATATAAGACAATGTCTAATTACAAACAAAGGCTGAGAGCAAGACTTAACAAGTGAGGCCTGCAGGTATCTCTGGTTTGGTCATTTCTGCACACATGGATGCCATGTGAAAATGTGAACAAAAGAGATCCCCAGCTCCCAGGACGCACATCTGAGTCTGTGGTGACAATTCCAAGCATATATTTGGAACCCTAGTCAAATGTCAGGATGAGTCATTGCACTATTAGAGCCCACTCTTTCATATGTACTTATGAGAAGTATTTTTACTTACTCTGGTCAGCATAGTTTTTTGCTTTGAGTTCAAGTTGTCTTGTTTGAGATTCTAAAGATTCCACTCGGGTCTGTAAGTCCTTTTTTTCCTGTTCTTGAGAGTCTTCAAATTCAATGAATTTCTAATAAAGAAGAACAATAGATATTTTCATCAGAGAAATGAAACTTTTTTTATATTGTCAACTCTTGTGTTTCCTGGTATCACAATGAGGTATAACTACTTAAAGAGGTCTCAGAATTATGAACTTGGGTTGAATTTTATTTTTTCTATAAACATTAAGTTTGAAAACCTCCAAATATATTAAAAAAAAAAAAGACTAGGTGCAGTGGCTCACGCCTGTATCCCAACACTCTGGGAGACTGAGGTGGGAGGATTGCTGGAGGCCAGGAGTTGGAGATTAGCCTAGGTAACACAGCAAGACCTTGGGAGGGAGGGAGAGGAGAAAAATAATTTTAAAAATAACAAAATAATTTGTTTATTGTTTTCACTTCTTACAATGGGCATTCCAAAGGACATACATACATTACAAATATATAAATCCTTCAACTAGTATACTTGTATATTCATGTTGAGTTCAAAACACAATTTTTTAATCTATAACATGCACAACAGAGAAAAAAATGATGAAATAATCAACACATACTTGTTAAATAATTACCTGATTAACAGACAATTTTGTAGAGTCATTGACCCATGGAGCTTAAATCCTAAGAAAAGGGCTTATGATAGGAATATCTCTACCAATCAAATCGAACCTACTAAAACTATTCTCAAGGGTGTTATCATTAAGTGCAATTATCGTTCCTCCTTAAAACATTTTTCTGCCAGGTTTGGTGGCTCAGCCTGTAATCCCAGCGCTTTGGGAGGCTGAGGTGAGTGGATTGCCTGAGCCCATAGGTTCGAGACCCGCCCAGGCAACTTGGCGAGACCTCATCTCTACAATAAATCAAAAAATTAGCCGGGTGTGGTAGTGCGCGCCTGTACTTCCAGCTACTTGGAAGGCTGAGGTGGAAGGATCGCCGGAGCCCAGCAGGTCGAGGCTGCAGTGGCCAGGAGCGGCCACTGCACTCCAGTCTGAGTGACAGAATGAGACTTCCACTCAAAACAAAACAAAACAAAACAAAACCATTTTTCTTTTCATTTGGTTTCCAGGACTTTTCCTCATTTTCCTTCTACTTTACTGGCTGCTCTTCCTTGGTCTTTGAGGGTACTTCTCCCCAACTTCTGAACATTGGCATGCTTGTTCTTGGACACATTTTCTCTTCCTTGTTTATGTTTAATCTCACCTAGTTTCGTGGCTTTAAACACTAACTATATACTGAGAACTTCCAAATTTCTCTCTAGTCCAGAACTGAATTCCAGAGTTACATGTCCAACTGCTTGCAGGACAACTTCATTTGGATGTCTAAAAATCATCTTAAATTTGGTATATGAAAACCTGCTCTTTTTCTAGTTCGTTAAATTACTGTGGTCAAGTGTTCAGGCCCCCAAACTCTGGAGTCAGCTTTGACTCTCTGTTTCTCTAACATCTAATATCCAATCCATCAGCAAATCTACCTTCAGATCCAACCACTTATCATCATCTTCATCACCACCCTGGTCTCCTCTATTATATACTCTATGAATTATTACAATAGCAGTAGCCTCCTAACTGGTCTCCTTACTTCCGCCCTTGCCCCTCTACAATGCATTCTCAATACAGGAGCTAAGAGGACTCTTTAAGAAATAAGTCAGATCAGGCTGAGTGTGGTGGCCCAAGCCTGTAATCCCAGCACTTTGGGAGGCCGAGGTGAGGGGATTGCCTGAGCCCATGGGTTCAAGAATGCCTGGGGAACTTGGCGAGACCTCATCTCTACAATATATCAAAAAATATAAACCACGTGTGGTAGCGTGTGCCTGTAGTTCCGGCTACTTGGAGGGCTGAGGCGGAAGGATCGCCTGAGCCCTGCAGGTCGATGCTGGGGTGACCATGAGCATGCCACTGCGCACTCCAGCCTCAGCTACAGAGTGAGACTCCAACTCAAAAGAAAAGAAGTCAGTCAGATTAATGCACTCCTCTGCGCTACATCCTAAGATGGTTAACATACCTTACCACAGCTTCCTAGGGGCTACACAATTTGCTCCCCACGTTCTCTTACTTCTTTGACATCATCACCTACTTCTCTTCCTCCTCCTTCCTATTCTCTGATTCAAGGCTCCTGCAGTTCCTTCAACACTCCAAGTCCCAGCACTTGTTTCCTGCATCCTGGAATTCTCTTCCTTCAGTAATCCAAATGGCTTGCTTCCTTATCACATCTTTATTCTTAGTGAGACCTTTCTTGGCTACAAAATTTATTTATTCATTCATTCATTCGTTCGTTCGTTCATTCATTCTTATTTCTCTTTTTTTTTTGGAGTTGGAGTCTCACTCTGTCGCCCAGACTAGAGAGCAGTGGCCGCTCCTGGCCACCACAGCCTCGACCTGCTGGGCTCCGGCGATCCTTCACGCCTCAGCCTTCCAAGAAGCTGGAACTACAGGCGCGCGCTACCACGCCCGGCTGATTTTTTGATTTATTGTAGAGATGAGGTCTCGCCAAGTTGCCCAGGTGGGTCTCGAACCTGCAGGCTCAGGCAATCCACTCACCTCAGCCTCCCAAAGGCGCGGGATTACAGGCTAAGCCACCAAGCCCGGCTTCTTTTTTTTTTTTTTTTGAGTAGAAGTCTCACTCTGTTGCCCAGGCTGGAGTGCAGAGGCATACTCAAAAGTGCTGGGATTATTGACGTGAGCTACCATGCGTGGCAAATGATTTATTTTATTTTTTGTAGAGATGGGATCTCGTTATGTTGCCCAGGCTGGCCTCAAACTTGGACCTTCAGTGATCCTCCCAAAGTGTTGAGATTACAGCTGTGAACCCCCGTGCCCAGTCCATTTTTCTATATGAATTTCCTTTTTTTTTGTCTGAAAATTTTATTCGTTTATTTAGTCAATCATTTGCTTAACAAATATTTGAGAGCCTAGTGTATGCTATCATCACCCTCTGCACTGGGAATACAGCAGTGACAAAAATCCCTGACTTTGTAAAACCTGCAGTCTAGGTAGGGCAGGCAAATAATAAATAAGATAAATCACTAAAATATATTGCATGCCAGATGAGGATAAGTGCTCTGAAGAAAAGAAGGGAAGGGAGATTCAGAGTGGGTGTTGCAGTTTTAAATATTACAGCTACCTGGTGACTCACGCCCGTAATCCCAGCGCTTTGGGAGGTGGAAGTGAGAAAGTTGCCTGAGCCCAGGGGTTCAAGATCAGCCTGGGCAACTTGGCGAGACCTTGTCTCTATGATAAGCCAAAGAATAAGCCAGTCATGGTGGTGTGTGTCTATAGTCCCAGCTACTTGGGAGACTGAGACTGAGGCGGAAGGATTGTCTGAGGCCAGCAAGTCAAGGCTGCAGTGGCCATGAGCATGCCACTGCACTATAGCCTGGGTGACAGAGTGAGACTCCAACTCTAAACAAACAAACAAACAAACAAATAGGTTGGGTATAGTGGCGCATGCCTATAGTCCCAGCCACTCAGGAGGCTGAAGCAGGAGAATCACTTGAGCCCAGGAGTTTGAGGCTGTGGTGAACTATGATCACACCACTGAACTCCAGCCTGAGCAACAGAGTGAGACCCTGTATCAACAACAACAAAAAAAAAGAAATAAAATAAAGAACATGCAGCATATGTTTACTATTACACTGCTAACAAAAAACTTTAGCACTATTTTGTTTATTCAGAATTCCCTTCTCACTGATAGAATAAACAGCGTAATGGACACGCAGCTTCATGTCTGCTTGTTTCTTAGCAACCCTGTTTGGCTACAGAAGAGCATAAATAATCTATAACTGTTTAGCAGTCACTGCTACATGCTTACTCTCCAAGTGTGCTACTAGGTCTCCTAGATGATTTGAGCCTCTAAACTTTTCACATTGTATGATGACGACTGAAGCTTTATATCTATATCACTTTAAGTAAATGGCAAAAGGAAGGGGGATTTTTAAAAAGTGATGTGAGGTCTTGGACTGGCAATGCTGTTTATCTCCAAACGGAAATCTCTTGTTTCTGCAGCTTCTCTTCACAGGAGAGAACTGGTAATTATGCAAATATTCCAAGCCGGGCTTGGTGGCTCAGCCAGTAATCCCGCACTTTGGGAGGCTGAGGTGAGTAGATTGCCTGAGCCCGTGGGTTTGAGACCTGCCTGGGCAACTTGGCGAGACCTCATCTCTACAATAAATCAAAAATTAGCCGGGCGTGGTAGTGCGCGCCTGTAGTTCCAGCTACTTGGAAGGCTGAGGCGGAAGGATAGCCAGAGCCCAGCAGGTCGAGGTTGTGGTGGTTGGGAGCAGCCACTGCACTCCAGTCTGGGTGACAGAGTGAGACTCCAACTCAAAAAAAAAAGAAAATATTCCAGAGCAAATTACTCTCAGCCCTTTCCTTCCAGCAAATTAAAACAGATATACTTAAAGACTACAATATGAAGTGTGGTTTCTAACAAAGGTGTGTACATTTTCTCCTTTCTTGATCCAAGTAGTAAATCTTTAATCTTTTGGAATTCTGAACTACTTTGAGAATAATATAAGAACAGACCCTTCCCCCCCAAAAGGAAATATATAAAACACAAAACTATACATTCAATTCCAGTACATCCTCAAATTCTAAAAGAAATTCAAGTGCTCACTTAAGCAACACATTTACTAAAATTGGAACGATACAGAAAAGATTAGCATGGCCCCTATGCGAAGTTGACATGTATATCTGTGAAGTGTTTCATATTTTAAAAATTAACTTACGCTGGGCGTGGTGGCTCACTCAAAAAAAAAGTACTTTAATTTAAATAAATCAAGAAGGATTTTTCTCACTTATAAGGTTGTAAGTGTTGATTTTTTTTTTTGAGTTGAATCTCTCTGTCTCCCAGGCAGTGACACACACACCGCAGCTTTGACCTGCTGGGCTCAGGCGATCCTTCTGCCTCAGCCTTCCAAGTAGCTGGAAGTATAGGAGTGTACCACCTGACCCAGCTAATTTTTTAATTTTTATTGTAGAGACTAGGTCTTGCCATGTTGTCCAAGCAGGTCTTGAATCTGTGGGCTCAGGCAATCCTCTTGCCTCAGCCTCCCAAAGTGCTGGGAGTACAGGCGTGAGTCACCGTGCCCAGCCAAGTGTTGATTTTTTTTTTTTTTTTTTGAGTTGGAGTCTCACTCTGTCACCCAGACTGTAGTGCAGTGGCCGCTCCCGATCAACGCAGCCTCGACCTGCTGGGCTCCAGCGATCCTTCCGCCTCAGCCTTCCAAGTAGCCGGAACTACAGGCACGCACTACCATGCCCAGCTAATTTTTTTGATTTATTGTAGAGATGAGGTCTCGCCAAGTTGCCCAGGCGGGTCTCGAACACATGGGCTCAGAAAATCCACTTGTCTCGGGCTCCCAAAGCGTGGGATTACAGGCTGAGCCACCGAGCCCGGCCTAAATGTTGATTTTTTAAGAATAATTTTAAAGGCATGGTGGTCCACATCTATAATCCCAACACTTTGGGAGGCCGAGGCAAGAGGCCTGCTTGTGCCCAGGAATTCAAGAACAGCCTGGGCAACATAGTGAGACCCTGTCTCTACAAAAATTCAAAACATTATCCGGGCATGATGACACGTGCCTGTAGTCCCAGCTACTTGGGAGGCTGAGACAGAAGGACTGCCTGAGCTCAGGAGGTTGAAGCTGTGGTGAGCCACAATCATGCCACTGCATGCCAGCGGGGGCAACAGAATGAGACTTTGACTCAAAAAACAAATTTTATAAAAAACTATCTCTGCTCTTGAAAATTCCAATCTTAAATGTGTATTAATCTTGGTTTGGAAGTATATAGCTGTCAACCTCAGATAAATGCTAACCACCAATACACAACAAAAAAAGTATTCTCAGTTCTGATAAGGCATCCTAATAGATCACACAGGGCACTGAAAGACTAATAGGATAAACACAATAGCCTTCAAAGGGTAATCAAAAAAAAGTAATAAGTGATTGAAATGTTCAAATTATTACCCAAGCAAAATATCTATTGTGAGCCGGGCTCAGTGGCTCAGCCTGTAATCCCACGCCTTTGGGAGGCTGAGGTGAGTGGATTGCCTGAGCCCACGGGTTCGAGACCCGCCTGGGCAACTTGGCGAGACCTCATCTCTACAATAAATAAAAAAAATCAGCCGGGCGTGGTAGCACATGCCTGTAATTCCAGCTACTTGGAAGGCTAAGGGGGAAGGATCACCAGAGCTCAGCAGGTGGAGGCTGTGGTGGCTGCCCGGCCACTGCACTCCAGTCTGGGCGACCGAGTGAGACTCCAATTCAAAAAAAAAATCTATTGTGAACTCCTTTGAGAATATTATGAAGACAGATCCTTTCCCCAGAAAGGCAAGTGTATATATAAAACACAAAACTACACATTCAAGTTCAGTGCATTTTCTTTTCTTTTCTTTTTTTTTTGAGTTGGAGTCTCACTCTGTCGCCCAGACTGGAGTGCAGTGGCCGGGCAGCCACCACAGCCTCGACCTGCTGGGCTCCGGCGATCCTTCCGCCTTAGACTTCCGAGTAGCCGGAATTACAGGCACGCGCTACCATGCCCGGCTAATTTTTTGATTTTATTGTAGAGATGAGGTCTCGCCTCCCCAGGCAGGTCTCGAACCCGCGGGCTCAGGCAATCCACTCACCTCAGCCTCCCATCAGTGCATTTTCAAGTTCTAAAACAAATTGAGTGCTCACTTCAGCAACACATATACTAAAATTAGAATGATACACAGAAAATTAGCACTTCTCTGTATGTGAAATTAAGGAACATTGATAAAATAAGTTAAGAAAAAGAAAATTGGAATTGAAGTAGAGAAAATGCCATGAAATTCAATCAGATGCCAAAATACAGCTCCTGGCTGAAAAAGGTCTGGATTAATGGCCCTAGTAAGAGAGTTCTCTTTTTGTTTTATTTTTCCTGAACAGGGGTTAGAGGGCGAGTATAAGGGAAGCAATAAACACTATTTCTTTTTTCTGTATCTAACCCTTTCATACCATAAACAAAATAATTAGGCTGTAGAGGCATGCATTACACTAAAAAAGTTCTCTTCTATGCTCAGAGATCCCAGGTGGGCCAGAGGCACACGTGAGTTCTGCTGAACTCATTACCAGCTTTGTAAAGTACAAGCATGGCTGACCCTCTTTTTAAAGTCTTCTTGATTTACTTCCAAGAAATATACCTGCTTTCTAGTCCTGTAATTTCAACTTAACACATTAATTGATATATAAAAACAGGAACGTGTCCCATCCTACCACTTTCCAGTCAAAGAAAAAACTGTTGGCACAGTTAAACAAAAACTGTTCTCCAGATGTCGGAAGTACAGAATAGTCAGTTAGGCAAACTAAGTAATGTCATTCATAGATTTATTCTTAGATAAAATAACATGTTAAATATAAAACTAAAACTCTTTACCCTCCCATCCTATAGAAGCATTTACTTCATGACAGCTATCAAAGATCCACAGTTAACGTTACCAATATAACAAGCTAAGTGCTATAATGGGAAGCAAAGAGGAACAAGTGACTAAATCTGCTTTCAAAATAACAGCCGCTGGGCTCGGTGGCTCAGCCTGTAATCCCGCTCTTTTGGGAGCCTGAGGTGAGTGAATTGCCTGAGCCCACGGGTTTGAGACTCGCCTGGGCAACTTGGTGAGACCTCATCTCTACAATAAATCAAAAAATTAGTCGGGTGTGGTAGTGCGCACCTGTAGTTCCAGCTACTTGGAAGGCTGAGGCGCAAGGATCGTCGGAGCCCAGCAGGTTGAGGCTGCGGTGGCCGGGAGCACCACTGCACTCCAGTCTGGGTGACAGAGTGAGACTCCAACTCAAAAAATAAATAAATAAATAACAGCCATTTCAGCTAGTTCTAAAAGGAACAATTTACCTAAAGAAGTGGGGTAGACAATCTAGGCAGAGGCATCAGCACAAGCAAAGGCACTGAGGCATAAAGATCAAGGCATGCCCAGGGAATTACTACTCAGTATTAAAATTCAAGTTGACATAAAGGTAAATCATAAACCAAAGAATAAATTGAGAATCTCTCCTCTGATTCACAAATAAAGTATTAAATGGGCAAATTAGATTCCATTCATTCATTCATCTTTTCAACACACAACTGGAGTTCCTAATGTTTTAAATATTCTAAGGTGCTAGAAATGTGGTAGGTTAAAGGACAGTCCTGGTCCCTATGCTCCATTGCCTGAAATTTAGCAGAAAACAAAAAACAGTAGCCACATCTTATACAAAAGATGAACTCACAAAGATCTTGCACAATTCAACAGTCACCTAACTTGAGATTACAGCTGATAAGTGATGACTGATTTTCTATTACTGAGTAAAACCAGCATGGGATAACAGCACAAGCTGAGTTTACAACTCAGTCTCAGGCTTGCATATGACATGATTCTTGAAGACTTTCTGAAGTGAGGACTAACACTTCAAACTTGAATATGAAATGAAACTTTTTAAAAAAATCACACAGCCAGGAGTGGTGGCTCACACTCAGCATAACAACCCACCTGGAGGCTAGCTAGCAACATGTATCAAAATCCCAGGCTTTTGACACAAAATATTATATGTGGCATGATACTGTTATAAACTGGAAGAATAAACAGGCAGGCAAAGGAAAGAATCTGGAGGCAAGTGTCAAAACACTAGATGGCCAAGTGAGCACCTATAGTCCCAGCTACTCTGGAGGATAAGGCAAGAAGATTGCATGAGGCCAGGAGTTTGAAGCTGTAGTGTGCTGGATGTATGGGCAACATAGGAAGACCTTGTCACTTAAAAAAAAATAAATAATAATAATAATAATACAGTCTAAGGCCAGGTGTGATGACTGATGCCTATAATCTCAGCAATTTGGGAGGCTGAGGTGAGAGGATTGCCTGAGCCCACAGGTTCGAGCACCTCATCTCTTTAAAAAAAAAAAGTCTGCATTTTCAGGGATCACTTCTACAGTTCATTCCTGGAGAGGTTTCTTTACACATGTAAGGCACCGGAAAGCACGAGGAGGAGGCACAGCACTCTCTCCTGAGCGTGAACCTAGCCTTTGAAATTGCTTCCCTGCAACTGCCATTTGCCATTTATGACACGCCTCCTCTCCCTCCAGAGGAGCTAGAGGGAGAGAATGCAGTCTGGGTGACTTCCCTTCTTATTAAGAATAAAAAAAAGCCGGGCTCGGTGGCTCAGCCTGTAATCCCCCACTTTGGGAGGCTGAGGTGAGTGGATTGGCTGAGCCCACGGGTTCGAGACCCACGTGGGCAACTTGGCGAGACCTCATCTCTACAATAAATCAGAAATTAGCTGGGCGTGGTAGTGTGCATCTGTAGTTCCAGCTACTTGGAAGGCTGAGGCAGAAGGATCGCCAGAGCCCAACAGGTCGAGGCTGCAGTGACTGGGAGCGGCCACTGCACTCCAGTCTGGGCGACAGAGTGAGACTCCAACTCAAAAAAAAAAGAATAAAAAATACATTAAAACCAGTATGTGATAATGTATTGTTGCTATTGTTGTTGAATGGCCATTTATCAGGGAAATTTTCTATTTGTTCTACAGCTTTATCCTTTAATAGCCTCAAGTTTTTTGTTTTTTCTTTTATAGTAAGTATGGATAAAGGAAATGGAGAAAATGTAAAACACATCTACGACTCCTCAATGGTGATGAAAGAGCTAAATATAAACCCTAATTCCTTTGCAATTTGGCTTAGAAAGGCTTTGTATACCAAGTATTAATATTAACAGTTGACCAAAAATGATTGTGGGTGTTTTTCTAAATGTAGTTAATCAAAATTAAACTCTAAAATGGGATATTGAAAGTCCTGAGGAAAATCAATGTTGAAGGATAATGCAATTTAATCATAAACAATGAATGTCATACACCATGATAGTACATTAAATCTGTTGAAGTCAAAAGCTAAAATACAAGAGTGATGTATTTCAGGTCTAGGATACATTCCAAAAAGCCTTAAGTGTAGAAAGAACAGACTCATTGTATAGACTTCATTCTTCCTTACATTTTAAAGGTATTTACCACAAAGACTTTCCAGTAGGACTAGGTGGTTTCCTTTTATAACTTGCATATAAAAGTATTTATATGCAAAGTAAATAGGATTCTGGAGGTTTTACTCTAGCCAGAGACATTTTGAAGAAGGAAAATACTAAATGAATGCTCTTAAGTCTATGGACATTCATAACTGACTTAATGTGTCAGTTATGAATGTCCATAGACTTAAGAGCATTCATTAACCTCTTGCCAGTGACATGACTTTATAAAGTTGGTCATCTTCTACTACACCTGCCAAATATCAGAATAATCATGAGGTTAGAGCAATAGCAAAATCATGGCAGGAGGGAGGCAGCTTTTTAAACTACAAAACATGTTATCCCTGGAAATTCTGGCTAGCCCCCACAGCACAGGAAAGTTTGCCAGATCCCCAGGTATGTTGGTAGACAGCAAACGTCTTCCTCTCCCTTTCATTGTCTGTCTCTTTCTAACACACACATATTTTTTTTAAGGTGTTGGAGGAGTAAGAGCCCAGGAATGAGTTTTTCAGCATGTATAATAAACACACCTTCACTAAATACCCCTTTTCTCTCTCTCATTAACTAACAGGACAGCAACAACACTGACGTAACTTCAGACAGAACTCTCCTGGGAGAAACTAGACACTGTTTAAAAAAAAAAAAAAAAACAGCGGACAATACAGACTTATGTCAGGATCTAAAAAGAGTAAGCTTTGTGATGAAGCAAAATGCTTTCAAGTCCAGATGGCTTATAGGAACTGTTTTCCCCCAGTGTTCTGGAGAACAACAAATGAATACTTTGAAGAAATGTCCTCCCAACATTAAAAAAAAAAATTCCCTAGAGGTTGCTGCTTCTTGGAGTAAAGATGCAGAAGACCAAAAAAAGAAAACAAAGACACAAAGAAAAAAGGGTGGGGGAGGGGGAAGCTGTTTAAATAGCAACTTTGGGCCAGGCGCAATGGCTCAAGCCTGTAATCCCAGCACTTTGGGAGGCCAAGGCAATCTCCCCTGAGCTCAGGGGTTGGAGACCAGCCTGGGCAACTTGGTGAGACCTCGTCACTACAGTAAATTAAAAAAAAAAATAAGCCGGGTGTGGTGGCGTATGCGTGTAGTTCCAGCTACTTGGAAGGCTGAGGCGGAAAGATGCCTGAGCCCAGCAGGTGGAGGCTGCGGTGGTTGTGACCATGCACTGAACTCCAGCCTGGGTGACCGAGTGAGACACCAACTCCAAATATAAATAGTGTCCATCAAGATATTCTTTCTCCTGTACTTACTCTGCAAAGAGGGAGAGGGAAATATTTCCACTATATTAAGTAATTATTGTTAAATTCAGTTAACTGTAATTGCCTTTTTTCTCTTTTTTTGACATGAGGTCTCACTATGTTGCTTTGGCTGATCTCGAATTCTTAGGCTCACGTAATCCTCCTACCTTGGCCTCCCAAAGTACTGAGATTACAGGCATAAGCCACTGCACCCGGCCTATAATTTTTTTTTTTTTTTGAGTTGGAGTCTCACTCTGTCACCCAGACTAGAGGGCAGTGGCATGCTCCCAGCCACCGCAGCCTCAACCCGCTGGGCTCCGGCGATCCTTCCGCCTCAGCCTTCCAAGTAGCTGAAACTACAGGCGCGCGCTACCACGCCCGGCTAATTTTTGATTTATTGTAGAGATGAGGTCTCGCCAACTTGCCTGGGCAGGTCTCAAGCCCACGGACTCAGGCAATCCACTCACCTCGGCCTCCCAAAGCGCTGAGATACCAAGCCTGGCCTGATTTTTTTTTTAATGTAGTTTAAGAAATAAGAGAAGAAGCCGGGCTTGGTGGCTCAGCCTGTAATCCCGCGCCTTCGGGAGGCTGAGGTGAGTGGATTGCCTGAGACCGCAGGTTCGAGACCCGCCTGGGCAGCGAGACTTCATCGGGAGCGGCCACTGCACTCCAGTCTGGGTGACAGAGTGAGACTCCAACTCAAAACAAACAAACAAACAAACAAACAAAAGAAATAAGAGAAGAGAGAAGGCCATATTAAATAACGGTCAAGGGATGTAATGCCCTCTCTAAATCCCAAATGTAGAAAATTTTCCAATACAAATGATATCATTTCTTACAAAATAAATGTCAAGGGGGAGAAAATGAAGAGGAGAACTATTACCCTGGCCAGCCTTTGGAGCATGGAAGAGTTCGTCAGTTCCCTCAGGTATGTAGTAGAGAGTGAACATCTTTCAGCCCTTTTCCTGTCTTTGTCTGTCTCATACACATATTGTTTTCTTAAGGGGTATGGGGAGTGAGAGCCTTTTCTTAAGGGGTATGGGGAGTGAGAGCCCATGAATGAGCTTTTTTCAGCATTAAGAGACATATTAAACCAAGTGTAAATGTGCAGACCATTTTGCTTGGATCCTGATTGAAAACAGCCAATTATAAAACTACATACATGAGACAATTAGGAAAATATGGACGCTGATTAAGTATTAAATATTGGCCGGGCACGATGGCTCAGCCTGTTATCCCAGCATTTGGGAGGCCGAGGCAAGAGGATTGCCTGGGAGTTCGGGACCAGCCTGGGCAGCACTTCGTGAGACTTGTCTCTACAGTAAATCACAAAAATTAGCTGGGTATGGTGGTGTGTGTCTGTGTCTGTAGTTCCAGCTACTTGGAAGGCTGAGGCAGAAGGATCACCTAAGCCCAGCAGGTTGAGGTTGCAGTGGCCATGAGCATGCCACTGCACTCCAGTCTGGGTGACAGAGTGAGACTCCAACTAAAAAAAAAAAAAAAAAAGGTATTAAATATTATTAAAGAATAATTGGTTGGGCATGGTGGCTCATGCCTATAATTCCAAGACCCTGGGAAGCTTAGGCAGGAGGATTACCTGAGCCGAGGAGTTCAAGACCAACCTAGGCAACATAGCAAGACTCCATTTTTGTTGTTGTTTTTAACAAACTAAGAAAAGTAGATTTCTTAAGAGAAGATATGTTGTGAAGGGCACAACAGGCAAGACAGCAGCAAGACTGTCTGCTGGAAATTGTTATTTAGTCTTATATGATTTTTTTTTGTTGATGTTATTTTATTTTGTCTCATTTTTTGAGTTGGACTCTCACTTTGTCGCCCAGGCTGGAGTGCCATGGCAATCTCAAGGCCACCCCAGTGTTGACCTGCTGGGCGCTGGTGATCCTTCCACCTCAACCTTCCAAGTAGCCAGAACTACAGGTGCGTGCTAGAAATCAGCCTTTGAGTGACATTTCAAACATTTATAAACACTTTAGATAGTCTTTCAAAGAACACTGTTAGCATCTCAATGACTTTTGGTTAAAATATCACACACAAAGAAACATAATAGGAGTTGAAAAATTATAAATGCTAGAATAATAATTCCAATAACATTTGGTTGTTACTTTACACATTTATTTAACACATATAAGACCAATTATTTGTAAGACTGTTTCTATTTTAAAAAATCATCATAATTTTAGGTGTGATAATAGTATTGTGATTAAAAAACCTCACCTCTTTTTTTCTTTTTTTTTTTTGAGTTGGAGTCTCACTCTGTCGCCCAGACTGGAGTGCAGTGGCCGCTCCCGGCCACCGCAGCCTCGACCTGCTGGGCTCCGGCGATCCTTCCGCCTCAGCCTTCCAAGTAGCCGGAATTACAGGCATGCACTACCATGCCCGGCTGATTTTTTTTTTTTTTTTTGATTTATTGTAGAGATGAGGTCTCGCTGCCCAGGCAGGTCTCGAACCCGCGGGCTCAGGCAATCCACTCACCTCAGCCTCCCAAAGGCGCGGGATTACAGGCTGAACCACCGAGCCCGGCGGAAAAAAAACCTCACCTCTTAAAGAAACACTGATATTTGTTCTTTGGTCTGCTTTAAAAATATGGTGGAAATACTTAGGGCAAGTAGGGAGGTATAGACGAAAAAAATACTGGCTTGATGCTGATAACTGCCAGAGTTGAATGGTGGCTATATGGGAGTTCATAAGACCATTCTCCCTAATCTTTCATGTTTGGATACTTGTATTAAAATTGTTAAAAGAAGAAAAAACTTGGAAGAGAATTATTATTGATAACTAATATAAAAAATTTGTATTAAGAGCTTTCTGTCAGGAAAAGGAAATAAATATGCCGAAAGAGGCATGTACAAGGACATTCACTGAAGCACTACTTATAACAGTACAAAACTGGAGGATAACTTAAGGGGCCATCAGTAAATGATAGATTCATATTATGGGAACTATGTAATAGAGAATTTTGTGTGGGGGTGATAGTGGAGCTGAAAACAGGGGTTAAGCTGATGTCTAAAATCACTAGTGGCTGGGCACAGTGACTGACGCATGTAATCCAAGTACTTTGGGAGGCCGAGACAGGAGAATCGCTTGAGGCCAGGAATTTAAGACCAGCCTGGGCAACATAGCAAGATCTCACTTCTATAAAAAAATTTTTTTAAAAATTAGCTGGGTAAGTTAGTACATGCCTGTAGTCACAGCTACTTGGGAGGCTGAGGCAGAAGGATCACCTGAGCCCAGAAGTTTGAGGCTGCAGTGAGCCAGGACCATGCCACTGCACTCCAGCCTGGGTGACAGGGTGAGACCCCAAGTCAAAAAAAACGAAATACAATCATTAGTTAGTAATATCCCTAATAGGTCATTAGCCCCATCCCAGAGTGGCCTAGTGACCTTGCTCACCCACACAGGATTTAGGAGGTTTGTTTTCTGAATAAACTCAACCAGAGAGATTTTCAGACTAGAGACATACTAGGCACAGCCAGGTAGGTGCCAAATGAAAATCGAGGAATTAGCTGAGCACAGTGGCTCATGCCTGTAATCCTAGCACTTTTGGAGGCAGAGGTGAGAAGGCTGCCTGAGCCCAGAAGTTCGAGACCAGCCTGGGCAGCTTGGCAAGTCCTCATCTCTACAGTAATTAAAAAAATTAGCCGGGCATGGTGGTGTGCACTTGTAGTTCCAGCTACTTGGAAGGCTGAGGCGAAGGATCACCTGGGCCCAACAAGTCAAGGCTGCAGTGGCCATGAGCATGCCACTGCACTCCAGCCTGGGTGACAGAGTGAGATTCCAACTTAAAAAAAAAAGCGAGGAATTAAGTAAAAGTCTATATACCAACCAGTAATACTGACAGCCCCCTTTCTGCTCAGCCAGGTTGCCGTAATGTAGACAATGAGGTTTATCTGCCACTCCACCAGCCACCCCCCAAAGAGGGTATTCTATGGAAACTCAAATGTCCCCGAGAAAGAACCATGAGATACTAAAATCTTTGATTCTGAGAAGTAATACACTGCATCCAGGCACTCAGAGGTCTGGCCCTCTTTTTTCATTTCTAAGACATGAGGGGATAATTAAGGGATACAAGGAACTTGAAGCTCCAACCTGAAAGAGAGAGACCAAAACAATCAGGAAAAAAAATGGGACCCTGAAGAAACAGAGCAGGGAACAAATGAAAACTATAATTAACATACTCAGAGACTAAAGAAAAGTCATTGCTCCCATGAAACCAAAATAGTAAGCTATTTTTAAAATGGAGTGGGGAGGGAAACAAAAACAAGAAGAGCTCTTGGAAATTATTAAAGTAGGAATTCCAGAATCAAGCACTTCTATCTTTCTTACACAAACTACACCTTAGGGTAACAAAACAGTTGAAGAAGCGAAGTTCTCCTTGACAAGAAAACTTAGCTAATAACAACCAAAGGAATAATTAGGTAGAATAGCACCATTTCCCAGGCCTTGGAGATGTAATAGGGAATATTCAATCCCTATTCAGATCTTCTAGGTTGTGTCATAAATGCTTTTACAATCAGGATCCAAACAAGGTCTATCCACTGTTTGGGTAATATATCTCTCAAGTCTCATTCAAACTACAGATTCCGTAGTTCTTTTCACCCAAGTGATGATCCTATAATGGAATACCATAAAGCCATTAAAATATAATTTAGATCTATTTATGAACTTCTAGGCATAGGCTGTTGCCAATTATGAGTGAATGAAACTGAGTAGGTAATTCACAGAAAAGTAGATTCATCAATAAATGTAAGAAAACATGCTCAACCACACTAGCGATCTGACAAAGCAAATTAAAACAAGAGGGTTTCACACATATCAGATTGGCAACAGAAAACAAAAAGTCTGATAGTGCCAAGTGTTGGCAAAGATACAGGGAAATAAGAACTTATATACTACTGATGGGAACATAAATCACTACTCTCTTTTGACAAGCAATGTGGTCATATCTAGTTAAGTTTACAAATACATATCCTAAAACCTGGCATTCTATTTCTAAAATGTATAACTTTATGAAGATCTTACACATGCACCGAATGTTACTGCAGCATTGTTTGTCATGCGTAATGTGGTAATGAAGAATGGATCAATGGTGGTATATTCCTATGATGGAATACACTGCAGTTAAAAGAAAAGAATTAGATATATATGTATATATCAACATGGGCAGATCTAAAAAATTACAAGTTAAAAAAATAAAATGCAAACATATGAGGATGCAACAGTGTGAAATTGTGAAATATATATTTGGTTTTTGGCCCCATTTCCCGATATGCAACTCCTAAAATATTCAGAATTTCCATGTCTTCTAGCATGCTAACAGATGACTAATGGCATCAACACCTAGGGAGCTTAAGGATGGGAGCCAATCACTGCAAAGACCAAGACTTGGGATTTTCAGTCCACTCCCTAACCTCCCAGGAGGGGAGTGGGGGCTGAAGGCTAAGTTGATCACCAAAAGCCAGTGGTTTAATCAACCATGCCCATGTAATGAAGCCACCATTTAACTCAAAGCAGCAGGGCTCAGAGCACTTCTGGATAGCCGAACACACTGAGAGGTTCCTGGTGGGTGGCATGCCCCGGGAGGGAATGGAAGCTCTGAGCCCCTATCTCCATACCTCACCTCACATCTTTTCATCTGTATCTTTTGTAATATCCTTTGTAATAAACTCATCATGTTTCTCTGAATTCTGTGAGCAGCTCTAGCAAATTAACAGAATCTGAGGAGGGGGTAGTGGAAATCCCAACTTATAGCCAGCTGGAGACTGTACTGGCATAGAGGATTCATCAGAAATAAAAAATAGAGCCAGACACAAATGACTCACGTCTGTAATCCCAGTACTTTGGGAGGCCGAGGTAGGAGGATCGCTTAAGGCTAGGAGTTCAAGACCAGCCTGGACACCACAGAGAGACCCCCATCTCTACAAAAAATTAAAAATAATTTAAAAAGAAACAAAAGATGGTAGCCAGATTAGGGGGCATAAGCCTGTAATTCCAGCTACTCAGGAGGCTAAGGCAGGATGCTCACTTGAGGCCAGGAGTTCAAGACCAGATACTGTCTCAAACAAACGAACAAATAATATGTATATATGAGAGAGCGAGCAAGAGTGAATACACAGGCTAGTCAAAAGCACAGGCAAAATAACCTGGGGGGGCTTGCAACTGGCATCAGAAGTGGGGGGCAGTCTTGGGGACTGATCCTCAAGCTGTGGAATCTGACACTATTTCCAGGCAGCTTGTGTTGGAATTAAATTAGATGACACCCAATTGGTGTCTGCAGCAGAATTTATGGCTTGCTTGTTAATTAATATGACTTCACGTTTGATTGTTGGTGGTGTGAAAGGTGAGAAAAAGCCGTTCACGGTTTTTTCTACTCATAAATAGCATCTAAGAAAAAATTTTAAGCTCCCAAAGCAATATGATAGTCTATAGACACATGTATCTGCAATAAAAATCTAAAACTATGAAACAGAAGAATAAACATCAAATTCAGGGGTTGCATTGTTCTCCTCCTCAGTATCCTTCCCATTTTAATGCTCTGTATCTTTTATTGATGAAATAAATATTTTAAGTAAAAATAAACTGTCAGTATTTTATCCTTGGTCATGAGTAGACACATTTTTAAATTATTATTCTCTAATTCTCTTCTATTTTATGCCCTTTTTTTTTTGAGTCAGAGTCTCACTTTGCTGCCCAGGCTGGAGTGCAATGGAATGTTCATGACCACCTCAGCCTCAACATGCTGGGCTCAGGTGATCTTTCCACCTCAGCCTTCCATGTAACTGGGACTACAGATATATGCCACCACTCTTGGCTAATTTTTTTTATTTGTTGTAGAGACAAGGTCTCACCATGTGACCCAGGTTGGTCTCAAACTCCGGGGCTCAGGCAATCCTCTTGCCTCAGCCTCCCAAAGTGCTAGGATTACAAGCATGAGCCACCATGTCCAGCCTAATTTTGCACTATTGTTAAATTTATTTCCAAGTATCTTATTCTTTTCAATGCTATTGTAAATGGAATTATTTCCTTAAATTCATTTTCGAAATGGTCATTGCAAGTATTTAGAAATACCCCTAGTGGGCATGGTGGCTCATGCCTGTAATATCAACATTTTGGGAGGCAGAGGCAAGAGGATTGCCTGAGCTCACAGGTTCAAGACCAGCCTGGGAAACATGGCAAGATCTCATCTCTACAATAAATCAAAAATTAGCTGGGCATGGTGGCGGATGCCTATAGTATGTTCCAGCTACTTGGAAGGTGGAAGGATCACCTGAGACTAGCAGGTCAAGGCTGCAGTGGCCGTGAGCGTGTCACTGCACTCCAGCCTGGACAGCAGAGTAAGACTCCAACACACACACACAAAAAGAAATACCCCTAATTCTTGTGTATTGATCTTGTATCCTACAACCTTGCTAAATTCACTTATTTGTTTTTGTGGATTCCTTAAGATTTTTATGTACAAACTGGGTGGTGAGGCTCAAGCCTATAATCCCAGCACTTTGTGAGGCCAAGGTGAGAGGACTGCCTGAGTCCGTGGGTTTGAGACCAGCCTGGGCAAATTAGCAAGACCTCATCTCTAAAACAACAACAAAAAATTAGCCAGGTGTGATGGCACATGTCTGTAGTGCCAGCTACTTGGAAGGTTGAGACAAAAGGATCACTTGAGTCCAGCAGGCCGAGGCTGCAGTGGCCGTGAGCGTGCCACTGCACTCTAGCCAGGGCGACAGAGTGAGACTCCAACTCAAAAAAAAGGATTTTAATGTATGCTGTCATGTCATCTGCAAATAGAGGTAGGTTTACTTCTTTCTTTCCAACCTGGGTACCTTTATTTCATTTTCTTGCCTACTTTCCCTGAATAGAACCTCTAGTACAACATTGAATAGAAGTGGCAAGAGTGGAATCCTTATCTTCTTGTTCCTTAACCCGGAGGAAACAATTTAGTCTTTCTTCATTAAGAATGATATTGGCCAGGTGTGGTGGCTTGAGCCTGTAATCCCTGTATTCTGGGAGGCCAAGGTGAGGGGACTGCCTGAGCTCACAGGTTCAATAATAGCCTGGGTACCTTGGTGAGACTTCATCTCCACAATAAATCAAAAAATTAGCTGGGTGTGGTAGCACGTGCCTGTAGTTTCGGCTACTTGGAAGGCTGAGGTGGCAGGATTGCCTGAGCCCAGCTGGTCAGCACTGTGGTGGCCATGGGTGTGTCACTGCACTCCAGCCTGGCAACAGAGTGAGAATCCAACTCAAAAAAAAAAAAAAAAAAGAATGATATTAGTAGCCAGGCGCAGCAGCTCAATCCTGTAATCCCAGCACTTTGGGAAGCTCATGGAAGAGGACTGCCTGAGTACAGGGGTTCAAGACCAGCCTGGGCAACTTGGTGAAACCTCGTCTCTATAATAAATTTAAAAATAAGCTGGGTATGGTACCATGCACCTGTCGTTCCAGCTACCTGGAAGGCTGAGGCGGAAGGATTGCCTGAGCCCAGCAGGTCAAGACTGCTATGGTTGTGAGCATGCCACTGCACTCCAGCCTGGGCAACAGAGTGAGACTCCAAAAAAAAAAAAACAAGCCAGGCACGGTGCTGGGAGGCCAAGGCGAGAGGTTTGCCTGAGCCTAAGGGTTCAAGACCAGCCTGGGCAACTTGGTGAGACCTCATCTCTACAACAAATCAAAAAATTAGCTGGGTGTGGTGGGGCGCATGCCTGTAGTTCCACCTACGAGGAAGATTAAGGTAGAAGGATCACCTGAGCCCCACAGGTCAAGGTTGTGGTGGCCATGAGCGTGCCACTACATTCCAGCCTAGGCAACAGAGTGAGACTCCTACTAAAAAAAAAATAAAAAAAAAAAATGATGTTAGTTGTAGGTTTTTGTAGATGTTCTTTTTCAGGTTGAGGGCATTCCCTTCTATTCCTGGTTTATAGAGTTTCCTTTTTTTTTTTTTTTAATCATAAAGCAATGTTGAAGTTTGTTAAATGCTTTTTCTGCATTTATTGAGATGATGTACTGCTGCTGTTCAGACACATTGTAGGTAGGTATTATTATTATTATTATTATTATTATTATTATTAGTTTTGCATCTGGAAATATTTTGCTTTTGCTGAGGTGGGAGGATTGCCTCAGCCAGGAGGTGAAGGCTGCAGTGAGCTGTGATAAGCCTGAGTGACAGACTGAGACACTGTCTCAAAAAAAAATTAAAACACGGTGACTCAGCGTGTAATCCCGCACCTTTGGGAGGCTGAAGTGAGTGGACTGCCTGAGCCCGCGGGTTCGAGACCCACCTGGACAACTTGGCGAGACCTCATCTCTACAATAAATCAAAAAATCAGCCGGGCGTCGTAGCGCATGCCTGTAATTCCGGCTACTCGGAAGGCTGAGGCAGAAGGATTGCCGGAGCCCAGCAGGTCGAGGCTGCGGTGGCCGGGAGCAGCCACTGCACTCCAGTCTGGGCGACAGAGTGAGACTCCAACTCAAAAAAAAATAAAAACAGCCTGGTATGGTAGTTCACACCGGTAATCCCAGTATTTTGAGAGGCTAAGCAAGAGGAGCAACCCAGTAGTTTAAGACCAGCCTGGGCAACACAGTGAGACTCCAACTCTACAAAAAAAACCACACACACAAAAAAATTGGCCACGTATGATGGCATGCACCTGTAGTCCCAGTTACATAGGAGGCTAAGGTGGAAGGATCGCCTGAGCCTAGGATTTTGAGGCTGCAGTCAGCTCCAATCATGCCACCGCACTCTAGCATAAGCAAACCCAATTCAAAAAAAAAAAAAGACAAATGTATACCCTGAAAATTATAAAACATCGCTGAAAGAAATTAAAGACCTAAATAAATGGAAAGACAACTAATGTTCAAGAATTGTGAGACTTAATATTCTTAAGATGGCAATATTCCTCAAATTGATCTACAGATTCAATAAAATTCCTATGTAAACTACAGCTAGCTTCTTTGCCCGAAATCAAGAAACTGATCACAAAATTCATGTGGGACTTCAAGGGCCAAGAATAACCAAAAGAATCGTGTTTAAAAAAAAAAAAAAAAAAAAAAGAGCCGGGCTCGGTGCCTCAGCCTGTAAACCCACGCCTTGGGAGGTTGAGATGAGTGGACTGCCTGAGCCCGCGGGTTCAAGACCCGCCCGGGCAACTTGGTGAGACCTCATCTCTACAATAAATGAAAAAATTAGCCAGGCGTGGTAGCGCGCGCCTGTAGTTCCAGCTACTTGGAAGGCTGAGGCGGATCGCCGGAGCCCAGCGGATCGAGGCTGCGGTGGCCGGGAGCGGCCACTGCACTCCAGTCTGGGTGACAGAGTGAGACTCCAACTCAAACAACAACAACAACAACAAAAATTGGAGGACTCACAAATATGGTCAATTGATTTTCTTTCTTTTCTTTCTTTCTTTCAATTGATTTTCAACAAGAGTGCCAATACAATTCAATAGGGGAGAGACTGTCTCTTCAACAAATGCTGCTGGGACAACTGGATATCCACATGCAAAGGAATTAATTTACATTCCTCATGTCATGTATTTTTTCAAAACTGAAAATGAATCAAAGACCTAAATATAAAAACTAACACTATAAAAAGTCTTGAAAGAAAATACAGTATAAATCTTTGTAACTTCAGACCAGGCAATGTTTCTTATATACACCAGGAGCATACACAAGCAAAGAGAAACAAATAAACTTTATCAAAATTTAAAACTTTGGTGCAGCGGGGCTCGGTAGCTCAGCCTGTAAACCTGCGCTTTGGGAGGTTGAGGTGAGCGGATTGCCTAAGCCCGCCGTTCAAGACCTGCCTGGGCAACTTGGCGAGACCTCACCCTACAATAAACAAAACAAAACAAACAAAAAAAAAACTTTGGTGCTCCAAGAACGTGAAAGAGAAGGAAAAAAAGAAGAAAGTGAAAGAGGCTGGGCGTGGTGGTTCATGCCTATAATCCCAATGCTTTGGGAAGCTCAGGTGGAAGGATTGCTTGGGGAGTTTGAGACCAGCCTGGGCAAAATGGTAAGACCCCATCTCTATAAAAAAAAAATATTTAAAAATTAACCACCTGTGGTGGTGTGTGCCTGCAGTCCCAGCTACTCAAAAGGCTAAGGAAGAAAAAGCCTACCTCAAGAACTCCTAGCTTGAGCCTAGGAGTCTGAGACTGCAATGAGCTAGGATTGTGCCACTACACTCCAGCCTGGGCAACATAAAAAAAAGAACGTGAAAAGAAAACCCCCACTGGAATGGGAGGAAATATCAGCAAATCATATATCCTAAAAAAGTCTTGAATACACATATAGTGTATTATTCAGCCTAAAAAGGAATGATAGGCGGGCTCAGTGGCTCATCCTGTAATCCCAGCACTTTGGGAGGCCGAGGTGAGTGGATTGTTTGAGCCTGCGGGTTCAAGACCAGCCTGGGCAACTTGGCGAGACCTCGTCTCTACAATAAATCAAAAATTAGCCGGACATGGTAGTGCACGCCTGTAGTTCCATCTACTTGAAAGGCTGAGGTAGAAGGATTACTGGAACCCAGCAGGTTGACGCTGGGGTGGCCATGAGTGTGCCACTGCACTCCAGAGCCTGGGCAATGGAGAGACTCCAACTCAAACAAAAAAAATATATGCTAAACAACATAAATGAATCTTAAAAACATTATGCTAGCCGGGCTCGGTGGCTCAGCCTGCAATCCCGCGCCTTTGGGAGGCTGAGGTAAGTGGGTTGCCTGAGCCCGCAGGTTCGAGACCCGCCTGGGCAGCGAGACCTCATCTCTACAATAAATAAAAAAATCAGCCGGGCTTGGTAGCGCATGCCTGTAATTCTGGCTACTTGGAAGGCTGAGGCGGAAGGATCACTGGAGCCCAGCAGTTCGAGGCTGCAGTGGCCAGGAGCGGCCACTGCACTCCAGTCTGGGCAACAGAGTGAGACTCCAACTCAAAAAAAAAAAAAAAAACACAAAAAACATTATGCTAAGTAAAACAAGTCAGACACAAAATGACAAATTATATATGATGGACAAAATAGTAAATCTTGTGTGTGTGTGTGCGTATATCACTTATATATATTGCATATATATTTATATATTAAGATTTATTTATTTTTGAGCCAGAGTCTCACTCTGTTTTCCAGGTGGCAGAGTGCAGTGGCACGATCACAGCCACCACAGCCTCAACCTGCTAGGCTCAGGCAATCCTTCCACCTCAGTCTCCCAAGTAGCCAAAACTACAGGCGCAGGCCAAAACACCCAGCTAATTTTTCAATTTATTATAGAGATGAGGTCTCACCAAGTTGCCCAGGATAATCTTGACCCCAGAGCACAGGCAGTCCTCTCACCTCTGCCTCCCAAAGTGCTGAGATTACAGGTGTGAGCCACGACGCCCGACCCAGTAAATCTTATGTATATTTTACTACACACACACAAAGGACAAATATTATATGATTTCATTACATGATGTACCTAGAATAGTCAGATTAATGGGACACAGGCTGAGCATGGTGGCTCATGCCTGTAATCCTGGCACTTTGGGAGGCCAAGGCGGGTGGATTGCTTGAGCCCAGGAGTTCGAGACCAGCCTGGGTAACATAGCAAGATCTCGTCACTACAAAAAATATAAAAATTAGCTGGGCATGATGGTACATACCTGTAGTCCCAGCTACTCAGAAGGCTGAGGTGGGAGGAACACCTGAACCCAGGAGGTTGGTGAGCCGTGTCATTACCCTCTAGTCTGTTTGACAGAATGGAACCTTGATGGAAGGGAGGGAGGGTGGGAGGGAGGAAGCCAGGCACGGTAGTTCACACCTGTAATCACAGCACTTTGGGAAGCAGAGGTGAGAGGATTGCCTCAGTCCAGGGATTCAAGATCAGCCTGGGCAACTTGGTAACCAACTTATTGGTCTCTACAATAATTCAAAAAATTAGCTGGGTGTGGTAGTACCACACCAGTGGTTCCAGCTACTTGGAAGGCTGAGGTGGAAGGATCACCTGAGCCTAGCAGGTTGAGACTGCAGTGGCTGTGAGCATGTCACTGCACTAAAGCCTGGATGACAGAGTAAGACTCTGACTCAAAAAAAACCCAAACAAACAAAGAGAAAAAGGGAGAGAGTGGGAGGGAGGAGGGAGGGAGGAAAGGGAAGGAGAGAAGGAAGCTATTGCTTAAAGAATGTGGATTAGCCGGGCTTGGTGGCTCAGCCTGCAATCCCACGCCTTTGGGAGGCTGAGGTGAGTGGATTGCCTGAGCCCGCAGGTTCGAGACCCGCCTGGGCAACTTGGCGAGACCTCATATCTACAATAGATCAAAACAAGCCGGGCATGGTAGCGCACGCCTGTAGTTCCAGCTACTTGGAAGACTGAGTTGGCAGGATCGCCAGAGCACAGCAGGTCGAGGCTGTGGTAGCCGGAAGCAGCCACTGCACTCCAGTCTGGGTGACAGAGTGAGACTCCAACTTGGAAAAAAAAAAAAAAAAAGAATGTGGAGTTTCAGTCTTGGATGATACAAAAAGTTCTGGAGATGGAGGGTAGTGATGGCTGTACAACAATGTGATACTTAACACCACTCACTTGTATAATTAAAAGTGATGAGATGGTAAATTTTATTATGTGCATTTTACAATTAAAAAGATTTTTAAAGAAAAAAACAGGGCAGCAGCTATATAAAGTAAAAGTTTCACAAGAAGTAAAAATCAAGTTAATTTATTTTTAGAAATGTTATTTGTTTAGGAATGAAATTTTTCAGTCAACAATGTTAATACTGTCAGTTGATGACTATCACCAAGAAACAAAGTAGTTTTCTTTTTCTTTTATTTTTTGAGCCGGAGTCTCACTCTGTTGCCCAGGCTAGAGTACAGTGGCACGCTCACAGCCACTGCAGTCTGGACCTGCTGGACTCAGGCGATCCTTCTGCCTCAGTCTTCCAAGTAGCTGAAACTACAGGACATGTGACCACACTCAACTAATTTTTTTTTTTTTTAAATTATAGAGATGAGGTCTTGCCAAGTTACCCAGGCTGGTCTTGAACTCAGGCAATCTTCTCACTCTGGACTCCCAAACAAAGTAGTTTTCATAACTCTTCATAACCATATTTTTAAGAAAAACTAAAGCAACAAAATCTTCTTATGTCTGTTTGTTTGTTTGTTTTGTTTTAAATAGAGAACTGGATCTTGCTATGTTGCCCATGATCGTTTTGAATTCCTGGGCTCCAGCAAACCTCCTGCCTCAGCCTCCCAAAGCACTGAGATTATAGGTATGAGACACCATGCTAAGCCTTATCATATCTGTTTTCATGAAAAATGTTTCTAGAATTTCATACATACTTGCCTCCTTAAAACAGAGTACATCAGCCGGACGTAATCTGTAATCCCAGCACTTCGAAAAAAGGAAGCGAAAGGATTGCCTGAGCCCAGGGGTTCAAGATCAGCCTTGGCAACTTGGCAAGACCTCATCTCTACAATAAATAAAAAAATTAGCCAGCCATCATAGTGTGCACCTGTGTTTCCAGCTACTTGGAAAGCTGAGGTGGAAGGATCGCCTGAGCCCAGTAAGTCAAGGCTGAGATGGCCATGAGTGTACCACTGCACACCAGCCTGGGCGACAGAATGACTCCAACTTAAAAAAAAATAAAAAGAGCACATCAGATAAATATAACCTTTTGTTAAAAATTAAGAATCATAAAAATAAATAAATAAAGCAGGGTATGGTGGCATGAGCCTTAAGTCCCAGTCACTCAGAAGGCTGAAGTGAGAGAATTGCTTGAGTACAGCCCAGGCAAAATGGCAAGACTCCATCTCTAATAAAATAAATTACAAGCCAGGCTCGGTGGCTCAGCCTGCAATCCCGTGCCTTTGGGAGGCTGAGGTGAGTGGATTGCCTGAGCCCACGGGTTCGAGACCCGCCTGGGCAGGCAAGACCTCATCTCTACAATAAAATCAAAAAATGAGACGGGCATGGTAGCGCACACCTGTAATTCCGGCTACTCGGAAGGCTGAGGCAGAAGGATCGCCGGAACCCAGCAGGTCGAGGCTGCGGTGGCCGGGAGCGGCCACTGCACTCCAATCTGGGTGACAGAGTGAGACTCCAACTCAAAAAAAAAAAAAAAAATTACAGCCTGGGCACCATAATGAGACCTCGTCTCTACAAAAAATCAAAAAATTAGCCAGGCGTGGGTGGTATGCTTCTGTAGTCCCAACTACTTGGGAGGCTGAGGCAGAAGACTGCATGAGCCTAGGAGGTTGAGACTGTAGTTGGTGGTGATCGTGCCACTGCACTTCAGCCTGGGGAACAGAGTAAGACCTTGACTCAAAAAAACAAAAACAGGCCGGGCTCGGTGGCTCAGCCTGTAATCCCAGCACTTTGGGAGGCCGAGGTGAGAGGATTGCCTGAACCCGCAGGTTCGAGACCCGCCCGGGCAACTTGGCGAGACCTCGTCTCCACAATAAATCAAAAACTAGCCGGGCGTGGTAGCACACGCCTGTAGTTCCAGCTACTTGGATGGCTGAGGCGGAAGGATCAACTCAAAAAAAAAAATAAAATAAAATAAATAAAATAAAAGAAAATTTTAAAAGAACAGACTCCAACTCAAAAAAAAAAAAAATAAAATAAAATAAAATTGTAAAAGAACAGAAATAATTAAGAATCATGCTCTAGCCGGGCTCGGTGGCTCAGCCTGTAATCCCGCGCCTTTGGGAGGCTGAGGTGAGTGGATTACCTGAGCCCACGGGTTCAAGACCCACCTGGGCAGAGAGACCTCATCTCTACAATAAATCAAAAAATCAGCTGGGCATGATAGCGCATGCCTGTAGTTCCAGCTACTTGGAAGGCTGAGGCGGAAGGATCGCCGGAGCCCAGCAGGTTGAGGCTGCGGTGGCCGGGAGCGGCCACTGCACTCCAGTATGGGCGACCGAGTGAGACTCCAACTCAAAAAAAAAAAAAAAAGAATCATGCTCTGATCACTGTGACTCACAGTTATGTCATACTGCATTACAGTTTGTGATGCGTTCATGATAAAAACTCAAGCTTGACAACATAGCCCTTCACTCTCTGGTCCTTGACTATCTGTTCTACCTCAATTCTTGCCACACCCCTAATGTGGCAGAAGTTCTACAGTAATTTTTTTAAAGACTATACAGAGGCCGGGTGCAATGGCTCATGCCTATAATCCTAGCCCTTTGGGAGGCAGAGATGAGAGGATTACCTGAGTGTAAGGGTTCGAGACCAGCCTAGGCAACTTGGCAAGACCTCATCTCTACAATAAATCAAAAATTAGCTGGGCTTGGTGGCACATGCCTGTTCTTTCAGCTACTTAGAAGGCTGAGGTGGAACGATGGCCTAAGCCCAGCAGGTTAAAGCTGTGGTGACCATGAGTGTGGTACTGCTCTCCAGCCTGGGCAACAGAGTGAGATTCCAACTCAAAAAAAAAAAGAATGTGTGGAAAAGGAATATTTACTACCTAAACATATTGCAAAATTGAATGGCATGTTTTTGTAGTTCTCTGACTATATCACATGACTTTTTTTTTTTTTTTTTTTTAGTTAGTCTCACTCTGTTGCCCAGGCTGGAGTACAGTGGTGCACTCACGGCCACCACAGCCCCGACCTGCCAGACTCAGGCGATCCTTCTACCTAAGCGTTCCAAGAAGGTGGAACTACAGGTGCACACAACCATACCCAACTATTTTTAAAAATTTGTTGTAGAGATGAGGTCTCACCAAGTTGCTCAGGCTGCTCTTGAACCCCTGGGCTCAGGCAATCCTCTCACCTCCGCCTCTCAAAGTGCTGTGTGAGCCACTGCACCCACCTGCCTTTTTTTTTTTTAGTTGGAGTCTCACTCTGTTGTCCAAGCTGCAGTGCAGTGGCAAGATCATGGCTCACTGTAGTCTCCAACTTCTGGGTTCAGGTGATCCTTCCAACTTAGCCTCCCAAGTACCTGGAACTCTAAGCACACACCCCTATGCCCAGTTAATTTTTTTTTTTTGTAACGATGTCTCACTATGTAGACCAGGCTGGTCTCGAACTCCCAGGCTCAAGCAATCCTCCCACCTTGGCCTCCCAAAATGCTAGAATTACAGGCATGAGTCACCATGCCTGGCCTGTAACACACACTTTCTTTTTTTTTTTTGAGTTGGAGTCTCACTGTGTCGCCCAGACTGGAGTGCAGTGGCCGCTACTGGCCACCGCAGCCTCGACCTGCTGGGCTCCGGCGATCCTTCCGCCTCAGCTTTCCAGGTAGCTGGAACTACATGTGTGCGCTACCACACCCGGCTAATTTTTTTATTTATTGTGGAGATGAGGTCTCGCCAAGTTGCCCAGGTGGGTCTCGAACCCTCAGGCTCAGGCAATCCACTCACCTCAGCCTCCCAAAGCGCAGGATTACAGGCTGAGCCACCGAGCCCCGCTAACACACACTTTCAAGCTTCTGGTACTTTGGCTGTGACATATGAACTAGTCACTTCTTCTCTCCAAAGCCATCCCCCAGGTCAAGTTAGCCATTTAGTACCTTATCATACAGCACTTGTGTAGAACACTTACATAAGGTAGTCTAGTTATTATTTTACATAAGCTGCCTAATGAACCATGAGCCCCTCAAGGGCAGGACCAGGGTCCCATGCTGGCTAAAAGCATTTAATTCACCTCTGTTTTATAAGTGAATTATTAGGATAAAAAGTCAAGCCGGGCTCGGTGGCTCAGCCTATAATCCCAGTGCTTTGGGAGGCTGAGGTGAGTGGATTGCCTGAGCCTGCGGGTTCGAGACCCGCCTGGGCAACTTGGCGAGACCTCATTTCTACAATAAATCAAAAAATCAGCCGGGCATGGTAGCACGTGGCTGTAATTCCGGCTACTCGGAAGGCTGAAGTGGAAGGATCGCCGGAGCCCAGCAGGTCGAGGCTGTGGTGGCTGGGAGCGGCCACTGCACTCTAGTCTGGGCAACAGAGACTCCAATTCAAAAAAATAAAAAATAAAAAAATTAAAGTCAGGTAGGTAGATATCAGATATATAGGTAAAATTTAGTTCTTACTAACCAAATACCTGAAATTGAAAAACTCATTTTCTTTAATCCTCACAACAACCCTATGAGGTTATCACTACAGGTTCGGCGTCCCTAATTCAAATGTTGAAATCTGTCTGCTGTTCCTCACAGAAATAAAAAACAAAAAATCAAAACATTGAAATCCAAAGTGCTCCCAAATCCGAAACTTTCTGAGTGGTGACAGGACATCACAAGTGGAAAATTCCACACCTGATCTCATGTACACAAACTTTGTTTCATGCACAAAATTATTTAAAATATTTTATAACATTACCTTCAGGCTAGATGCATATGAAACATAAGTGAATTTTGTGATTTTTTTTTTTTTTTGAGTGTAGTCTCACTGTGTTACCCAGACTGGAGTACAGTGGCACAATCAGCTCACCGCAGCCTGGATCTCCTGGGCTCAGGCGATCCTTCCACCTCAGCCTCCTGAGTTGCTAGGACTAAAGGGGTGAGCCACCATGGCCAACTAATTTTTTTATTTTTTGTAGAAACAAGGTCTGGCCATGTTGTTCAGGCTAGTCTTGAACTCCTGGGCTCAAGCAATCATCCTGTATTGGCCTCTGAAAGTGCTGGTATTACAGGCATGAGTCACCACCTCCAGCTGAGGTGTATTTAGACTTGTATTTAGACTTGGGCCTATCCCCAAGACATTTCATTATGTATATGTGAATATTCCAAAATGACTGAATTCTGGTTTGAAAATGTCTGAAATCTCAAACATTTCTGGTCCCAAGCATTTCAGATATGGGATACTCAACCTGTGCTATTATCCCATATTTACAGATGAAGAAACTGCCAATGGTTACATAGCTAGAAAGTAATAGAGCCAGGATATGAACTAAGGCAATCTGACCACATTGTCCTTGGCCACTGCACAACATTGCTTTTTGTAGCTTTCAGTGCCCTACTTCAGAGACGCCTGCCACCTGTTGTGTATTAAGTATTGACTTCTAATAGTGTTTACCTTTAATTGCTGTCTATAACCTGTTGAGGGTTAAGAAATTATTTTACTTAAAATAAGAGTAAATAATTAGTACTTTGCCTTTAAATGTTTCTTCAATAAGCCAAGACTCTGAACTTTAATGCTTGAGACATTTATTTTAGCTGTTCAGAAACCTCTGTTCAATTCATAGTCCTCAGATAGGTTAAGCATGATTAAAATTGAGCAAATTACTGATTACATTCCTATCCCAACATAAAAGTATTCTTTAACAAGTTAAAACTAAACAAAGCCACAAATGAGTAATTTCTGTCAAATGTTTCCCAAATCACAAGTTTAAGTGGACTATTTTCACAGTAGAACTATAGACAAACAATTGTCTTTTCAAAACTTACCCTTCTGGTCTTACAAAAGTCTGGTTTGACTCCACACTTTTGTGCAACCTGTTTAACTTTTTAAAAGGCATTTGTTTTTGAATTGGTAGCAGTGACCAAAAAAAAAAAAAATGAGGCTAGAACAAGCAACTGAAAGAAAATTCAAATTGAGAATTTGATAATTAAAATTAGAAATGTGGTTTATAGCATAATAGCCTAGAAAAGGCATTTAACCAATATAGATTTCAATGCCCCAAAAGGAAATGCTTATTCTTCAGAACATGTGTTTTCCTCACAAATAAATGTTGTTTAGATCAGCGGTTCCCAACCTTTCTGGCATCAGGAACTGGTTTCATGGAAGACAATTTTTCCACGGACAGGGGGGCAGGGGGCATGGTTTTAGGATGATGGAAGCACATAACATTTATTGTGCACTTCATTTCTATTATATTACATTGTAATATAAAACGAAATAATTACACAACTCACCATAAAAAAAAAGAGGCACAGACACTAGTGGTAAATAAAATAATGGGCAGGCCACATGCAAACTAAAATAAGTGTTGGATTCTGACCTAAAGCCTGCCACCAGATGCAGCAGTACAACTGAAGTACGTCAACTCACTTGCCACTCACGGAGAGGGTTTTTTGTTTGTTTGTTTTTAGAAAGCAGGATTTATTAAGAGGACAGAAAAGTTCCCATAGTGGGAGGGGACCTGAGGGGGTTGCCCGGATAGGGTTTTGATATGAATCTGCAAGCAATTGATTTATTATGGTCTCTGCAGGCAAACCTCACTGCTAATGTCCATCTGTATTTGCAGCCGCTCCCCAGCACTAGCATCACAGCTTCAGCTCCACCTCAGATCATCAGGCTTTAGATTCTCATAAGCAGCATGCAACCTAGATCCCTCACAGGTGCGGTTCACAATAGGGTTCATGCTCCTATGAGAATCTAATGCTGTCACCAATCTGACAGCAGGTGGAGCACAGGTGGTAATACCAGTTATGGGGGCGGCTATAAATACAGATGAAGCTTCACTTGCTTGCCCACCGGTTATCTCCCACCGTGTGGCCTGGTTTAACAGGCCACAGACTGGTACCAGTCCATGACCCAGGGCTGGGAATCTCTGAATTAGATCACTATTCTCAGATATTAGCAATTTATTATTTCAATAAAAAATAAGAAATAAATGTCATTTTACTAACCATTTTCTTTGCTACTGTAGGCTGGGTACAGCTGAATCCTAATTAGAAATGTCTAACATAAGTGTTAGACAAACAGTTAAAAGTAAGTTTTGGCACTTTATCTTCATTTACATGGAAAATGTATTAACAAAGACCAACTTATTTCTCAACAACCAGTAACTCAGAAACAAAAATTCATGACTCAAGTGAATAAAAATACAACAGAGAGGCCAGGTGCGGTGGCTCACGCCTATAATCCCAGCACTTTGGGAGGCTGAAGTGAGAGGATTGCCTGAGCCCACGGGTTTGAGACCAGCCTGGGAAACTTGGCGAGACCTCATCTCTACAATAAATTAAAAAAAAAAAAAAATTAGCTGTACGTGGTGGTGTGCACCTGTAGTTCCAGCTACTTGGAAGCTGAGGTGGAAGGATCGCCTGAGCCCAGCAAGTTGAGGCTGTGGTGGCCGTAAGCATGCCACTCCACTCCAGCCTGGGCAACAGAGTAAGACTCCTACTAAAAAAAAAAAAAGAAAAGAAAAAAAAAATACAACAGAGAGCCACTATTAAGTATAAAATAATTAGAGAATCATGATGCAAAAAGGACTTTTAAAATCACTTAGTCCAACTCTTGCAAACACAGAATTCCTACAATACACCTTTTATTATTATTATTTTTAGAGATGAGGTCTCGCTCTGTCGCCCAGGATGGAATACAGTGGCATGATCATAGCACACTACAGCCTTTACTCCTAGGCTCAAGCCTCCCAAATAGCTCAGCCTCCCAAATAGCTGAGACTACAGGCAAATGCCACTGCTCCAGCTTTAATTCCAATACTTCTGACAGCAATTCCAATAATCTGAATATTTCAATTTTTTTAATGAATAAATATCTGTAGAATTCTATGCACAAGATAACGTAGGTAAGTTTCTCCCGGCCACTGCAGCCTCGACCTGCTGGGCTCCGGCGATCCTTCTGCCTCAGCCTTCCAAGTAGCTGGAACTACAGGCGCGCGCTACCACACCCAGCTACCACACCCGGCTAATTTTTTAATTTATTGTAGAGATGAAGTCTCGCTAAGTTGCCCAGGCGGGTCTCGAACCCGCGGGCTCAGGCAATCCACTCACCTCAGCCTCTCAAAGTGCTGGGATCATAGGCTGAGCCACCGAGCCCGGCCATGGTTTTTTTGTATACGTGAAAGTGAAAGGACTTATTGAAAAACTTTTTGGAAGTTTTAGCATAACTTGGCACCAACAGTAAGAACAATAGCTTGAATGCACAAAGAGAGCATTAAATGGTTAGGCACAGCAATTTGACCTTTAGCACATTCATTCTTCCAACCAACAAATATCTATGAAGTACCTACTGCATCCCAGTAGTTTGGTGGGGGATAAAAGCAATAGGTGAGTTTGACACAGCACTGGAAGTGCTAATGAGAGGGGAGAGACGGTATGCTGTGGGAGGGATATCAAGTGTGCCAGATCCATACTTGGGGGTTCACAAAAGGCTTTCCAGACCTGAAACCTGGAAGATGAATACAATTAGTCAGGCAACAGAAGAGAAAGAGAGTGCAAAGCACAGGGATGGCTTTCATGAAGGCCTGGAGAGAATACTTTTTTCCAACACAAACAAAGTGGTTCAAAAAGGAACAGACAGACTGACAAGATAAGAGAAGCCAGATCATAAGGTCTTGTATGTTAGGAACTTCAGTCATTTAAAGAACTTTAGACAGAGCCACTAGGGGCTTTTAACTTGGAACTGGTCTGGTCAGATTTCCACTTTGGTTGGCAACACTGGAAGCGGAAAGATCAATTATAAGACAGGTTCAGTTGTCCATTCATCTACTCATAAATATTCACCCGGTACTTCCTATGTGCTAGCTACTGGACTAGAGTGGTAAATGACACAATGTTCCAGATCTATGGAGTTCACATTAGGATGAGAGACATTGGGAGCCTGTACCAAAGTAGTAGAAATGGATTCAAAAAGAAGTAGGCCAGGCGTGGTAGCTCTCACCTGTAATCCCAGACCTTTGGGAAGCTAAAGCAGGATAGCTTGAGGCCAGGAGTTTAAGACCAGCATGAGCAACATAGCAAGACCCCATCTCTACCAAAAAAAATGTTTTTAATTAAAAAAAAGAAGAGATTCCAGAGATATATAAAAGTTAAAAACAAAGGAAAGTAGCAATGGGGATGAGGGACAGAGTTAGGAATGGTGACCAGATTTCTGGCCAGTTAGATGGTGGTATCCCTCACTATGACAGGGAACAAAAGAGAAGCAGGCTTTGAAGAGTAGTTCAGTTTTGAAATGCTGGGAAATATTCATGTACCATAAACAATGTAATATGGGCCAGGCATGGTGGCTCATGCCTGTAATTTCAGCACTTTGAGAAGCTGAGGCAGGAGGATTCTTGAGCTCAGGAGTTCAAGACGAACCTGGGCAATTTAGCAAGACCTTGTATCTACAAAAATAAAAAAATCAGCCAGGCATTGTAGCTCGCGCCTATAGTAGCAGCTGAGGTGGGTGAATCTCCTGAGACCAGGAGGTCGAGGCAGTGGTAAATCACAATTGTGCCACTGCACTTCATCCGGAGCAACAGAGTGAGAACTCAACTCAAAAACAAACAAACAAAACAATGATAATATGGATCTAAAATTTTAGACAGATCTGGCCTTAAGGTTTAGTAGGTTGTCAGTTCCATGAGGAAGGACCCTTTCTGTTTTACACACCACTGTGTCCCCAATGCACAGAGTAACAACTACATAGTTGAAACCCAATATAAAGATCTAATAAATAAATGAGCCATACGTTTTGGAATAATCAACAGATGGTAATTAAATCCCCAGGAATGGATAATACCTGCGAGGCAGTGTGCAGAGTGAAAACTAAAGGAGCTTAGAAAAAACACCAAAGAACACTAACTCTCATGTGAGGAAGAGGAATCAGCAGAGGGTCATTAGATAAAAGGAAAACCAAGAAGTTTTAAAGTCACACAACTAACTACAATGTTTCTCAAAGGAAGGAGTGGTCAAAAGAGTCAAACACTGCTGAGAAGTCAAGAGTGTGAAGGAGCGAGGCTTGGTGGCTCAGCCTGTAATCCCAAGCCTTTGGGAGGCTGAGGTGAGTGGATTGCCTGAGCCCGCAGGTTCGAGACCTGCTTGGGCAGACGAGACCTCATCTCTACAATAAATCAAAAAATTAGCCAGGCATGGTAGTGCGCACCTGTAATTCCGGCCACTCGGAAGGCTGAGGCAGAAGGATCGCCGGAGCCCAGCAGGTCGAGGCTGCAGTGGCCGAGAGCGGCCACTGCACTCCAGTCTGGGCGACAAAGTGAGACTCCAACTCAAAAAGAAAAAAAAAAAAAAAAAAAAAGAGTGTGAAGGAATAAGACAGAAAACAGAAGAAATGCATTTATGTTCACTTTTCTGAACATTCATGAATAATGAGTAGGAGACACTCTGAATATATGTCTGAAGTTTCAGATCTAAATAATTATAAGATAAATCATTTGCTACATGAGATCCTTGCTGCACCCAGCTGAGGTTGGTATCCTGGTTGGCAAAGATCAGTCAAGTTTTTTCATGAATGGGCTGACACTTGGGAACAGAAATGTTCTGGGATCCAGGACTCAGTGCTGCAGGATGGGGAACTTACCACGGATCTTCATACCAAGAGCGCTGGCCAAGCCCCCACCTTCAACATCGCTGTCACCATGACTGCCAAGACACTAGCCCTGCTGGTGGGCAAAAATGTCCACAGCAGTTTGATCAATAAGAAATGTTATGAGGGCCAGGTGCAGTGGCTCCTGCCTTAATCCCAGCACTTTGAAAGGCAAAGGCAAAAGGATTGCCTGAGCCCACGGGTTCAAGACCAGCCTGGGCAACATGTCAAGACCTCGCCTCTAAAAAAAAAAAAAAAAATTAGCTGGGTGTGGTGGCACACGCCTGTAGTTCTAGCTATTTGGAAGGCTGAGGTGAAAGGATCACCTGAGCCCAGCAGGTTGAGGCTGTGGTGGCTGTGAGCAGTGTGCTACTGCACTCCACCCTGGGTGACAAAGTGAGACTCTCACTCAAAAAAATAATGTTATGAAATAACTTCCCAACTTTAGCATTCCCAGTACTGACCTCGTCTGTACCCTTCCCTTCCCACCACGCCCCACAGCTTTTGCACCCATTCCCAAACACACGTACACCATTTTTATTTTGGGGGCCATTATCCCACACCCCTTACTGCTGCCAAAATCACATGGGCTGAAGACTGGGGCTGGATGGACTGACACTTCTCCCGACCCATATCCTTTGAGTGTGTGGTTGGAAGACTTTTTTTGTTTTTTTTCTGAATAAAAAGATTCTACTAACAACAACAACAAAATTATGTGCATGAGCAGCTAAACCTTTTCTTTTCTTTTTATTTTCTAGTAGCTTGAAAAATATTTAAAGCTTAGCCTCTTATAAACTTGTTTCATCTACAGTGCCTGCCTCTTTAGTCTTTATCCATCATCCTGTTTATTTGCTGCCTGGCATCTATCACAACCTGTAATTAACTGGCTTGCTTCTTCTTTATTATAATATAAACTCCAAGAAAGCAGAGGTTATCTTCCTCCTTTTCTGTTGTGTTTGGGCTACATTCCCAGAGCCTAGAACAGTGCCTGGCCTAATAAATACGTGTTCTTTCTGAGCATCTATGTGTCTGTTTATCTTTCCATCTACCTATGGAAATGGGATAAGGTGGAATTAGAAAGTCATGAAGTTCCTGTCCAGCTCTATAAAAAAATGGAAGAAGAACAATTGAAATTTTTTTTTTCTGAGTCAGAGTCTCACTCTTTCATCTAGGCTGGAGCCCAGTGGCACACTGATAGTCACCGCAGCCGTGACCTGCTAGGCTCAGGGGATCCTTCCACCTCAGCCTTCCAAGTAACTGGAACCACAGGAATACATCACCACGCCCAGCTAATTTTCTGATTTATTGTAGAGATGAGATCTTGTCAAGTTGCCCAGGCTAGTTTTGAACCCATGGGCTCAGAAAATCCTCTCACCTCAGTCCCCCAAAGTGACAGGATTACAAGTGTGAGACACTGCATCCAGCCAAAAACAGCATTTTATTTATTTATTTATTTATTTTGAGTAGGAGTCTCACTCTGTCGCCCAGACTGGAGTGCAGTGGCCGCTCCCGGCCACCACAGCTCGACCTGCTGGGCTCCGGCGATCCTTCCGCCTCAGCCTTCCAAGTAGCCAGAATTATAGGCATGCGCTACCACGCCCGGTTGATTTTTTTATTTATTGTAGAGATGAGGTCTCACCTGCCCAGGCGGGTCTCGAACCCACAATCCACTCACCTCAGCCTCCCAAAGGCACAGGATTACAGGCTGAGCCACCGAGCCCAGCTCAAAAACAGCATTTTAAAGGGCAATAACAGAATCCAAATCACAAAAAAATTCTAGGGCTAACCCCTAGAGGAAATCTTATCAGCAAGACTTCAAATTACAAGTAAAAAAATTTCTCAGGCTCTATAGCCCTAGTGGATCAGGTGAGCAGTCAGAAACAAATGTTACCAGGGAAAACACTAAAGTAGGGTCAGTTTCTCAAAATTTCAAAGGAAGAAAAACATTCATAAAATATGTATGCTATAATTTTAAAACAAAACTAATTTTAACTCATTTTTATACAAATTTAAATTTCTTATAGAAAAGTAGCTAAACTATGAGCAATCATTTCCTCCTTTCCAGATGTTTTACATTAATTCATTATAAAAATATTAACAAATTATTTATTTCTATAATAACTGACACAGGCCAGGCGTGGTGACTCATACCTGTAATCACAGCACTTTGGGAGGCCAAGGTAGGAGGCTCTCTTGAGCCCAGAAGTTTGAGACCAGCCTAAGCAACATAGTGAGACCTTGTCTCTATAAAAAAATTTCAAAATTAGCCAGGCATGGTGGCATGTGCCTATAGTCCCGGTTACTTGGGAGGCTGAGGCAGGAGAATCATCTAAGCTCAGGAAGTCAAGGCTGCAGTGAGCCATGATTGTGCCACTGCACTCCATCCTAGGCGACAAGTGAGACATCTACTCAAACAAAATAAATAAATAAATAAATAAAAATAACTGACATATACTATGTCTTTAAAATTAATTCAAATGGAAGCTGGGCACAATGACAAGAGCCTATATAGTCCTAGATACTTGGGAGGCTGAGGCTGGAGGACTGCTTGAGCCCAGGAGTTCAACTCCAGCCCAGGCAACAGAGTGAGACCTTGTCTCTAAAAAAGTAAATAATTCAAATGCAATATTAGATAATATTAGAAAATGTTCTTAAATATAAATAATAGTGTGGTTATATGAAAGAAATACTCTCATTCTTAAGATAAATGTGTGAAAAATTGAGGAGCTAAGTGTCATAATGTCTGCAATTTACTTTCAAATGGTTCACCTGTAGTCCCAGGTACTCAGGAGGCTGAGGTAGGACTGCCTGAGCCCAGGGCCCAGGAGGTCAAGGCTGCAGTGACCTGTGATCATGACACTACACTCCAGCCTGGGTGACAGAGTGAGACCCCAACTAAAAAATAAAAGAACTAGCTGGGCTCAGTGGCTCAGCCTATAATCCCACGCCTTTGGGAGGATGAGGTGAGTGGATTACCTGAGCCCGCGGGTTTGAGACCCGCCTGGGCAACTTGGCACGACCTCATCTCTACAATAAATCAAAAAAAATTAGCCAGGCATGGTAGCACGTGCCTGTAGTTCCAGCTACTTGGAAGGCTGAGGCGGAAGGATCGCCGGAGCCCAGCAGGTCGAGGCTGCGGTGGCCGGGAGCGGCCACTGCACTCCAGTCTGGGTGACAGAGTGAGACTCCAACTCAAAAAAAAAAATAAAAATAAAAATAAAAAATAAAAAAATAAAAGGACTATGGAGTGAAGTGTCATAATGTCTGCAATTTACTTTCAAATGGTTCAGCAATTAAAAAATATGTGTATATGTGTGTGTGTGTGTGTGTGTGTGTGTATAAGCACATCCACACTCACACCCACACATCCACATATATACAAACAAAACAACTACTGACTCTAGCTGGTGGGTATACAGATAACCAATATTTTAATTTTTCTGTATGTTTGAAAATTTTCCTAATAAAAGCTGGGGGAAAATGTATTGAAAAACCTGACTAACCTTTCAGAAATAAACTATATCATAAAGTTCCTAATCATAAGAAATCTAGGGCCGGGCGCGGTGGCTCAACTCTGTAATCTCAGCACTTTGAGAGGCGGAGGCAAGAGGATTGCCTGAGCCCAGGAGTTTAGGACCAGCCTGGGCAACTTGGTGAGACCTCATCTTTACAATAAGTCAAAAAAACTAGCTAGGCATGATTGTGTGCGCCTGTAGTTACAGTTACTTGGAAGGCTGAAGTGGAAGGATCACCTGAGCCCACTAGGTTGAAGCTGCGGTGGTCGTGACCATGCACTGCACTCTAGCCTGGGCGACAGAGTGAGACATCAACTCAAAAAAAAAAAAAAAAATTGGGGTAATCCCTTTGGGTCCCCTTCCACTGTGGGAGCTTTTCTATCCTTTCAATAAATCCTACTTTCTTAACAACAACAACAACAAAATTAGCCAGGCATGGTGGCACATGCCTGTGGTTCCAGTTATTTAAAAGGCTGAGGGGGAAGGATCACCTGAGACCAGCAGGTTGAGGTTGCAGTGGTCATAAGTGTGCCACTACATTCCACCCTGAGTGACAGAATGAGACTCTTATTAAAAAAAAATAATAATAAGTAGCCGGGCTTTGTGGCTCAGCCTGTAATCCCAGCACTTTGGGAGGCTGAGGTGAGTGGATTGCCTGAGCCCGCGGGTTCGAGACCCACCTGGGCAAATTGGTGAGACCTCATCTCTACAATAAAATCAAAAATTAGCTGGGCGTGGTAGTGCGCACCTGTAGTTCCAGCTACTTGGAAGGCTGAGGTGGAAGGATCGCCGGAGCCCAGCAGGTCGAGGCTGCGGTGGCTGGGAGCAGCCACTGCACTCCAGTCTGGGTGGCAGAGTGAGACTCCAACTCAAAAAAACAAAAACAAACAAACAAAAAAAAGTAATAACTCTACAACCTTAACTTCAACACTTCTCTATCATATTGCTTAATATGTAATTCTCATGGTTCAGTTCAAACATTTTTGGTTGTGCCTATTATGCCCAACCACTAAACAATGGAATCCTAAGAAAATAAAACACTGGGCCAGGCTTGGTGGCTCAGCCTGTAATTCCAGCACTTTGGGAGACCGAGGTGAGTGGACTGCCTGAGCCCGCGGGTTTGTGACCCACCTGGGAAACTTGGTGAAACCTCATCTCTACAATAAATCAAAAAAAATTAGCTGGACTTGGTAGCACACGCCTGTAGTTCCAGCTACTCGGAAGGCTGAGGTGGAAGGATCGCTGGAGCCCAGCAAGTCGAGGCTGTGGTGACCGGGAGCGTGCCACTGCACTCCAGTCTGGGCGACAGAGTGAGACTCCAACTCAAAAAAGAAAGAAAGAAAGAAAGAAAGAAAAGAACACACTATATATGCCTAAGAAAATAAAAGAAAAAATAAAATAAAACACCATATATTCCTAAGAAAATAAACACTGTTATATTCAAACCAATAACAAAATATCACTGGCCAAGATTTAGAAATGTAAAACAGAATTTATATACATACATTTCTAAATACCAGCATTTTGAATACATACATTACATAAATTATTAAACTAGGTTTATGTTGATACTTCTGACCTCAATATAATAATTTATTTAGTAACAGCTGTATTCATTATTCATGCTGAGCAGAGCAAAAAAGGTGTCTTAAAATAACTAAGTTGGCCAGGCATAATGGTTTATGCCAGTAATTCCAGCACTTCAGGAGGACAAGGCAGACAGACCACTTGAGGCCAAGAGTTCAAGACTAGCCTGGGCAACATAACAAGACTGCATCTCAACAAAAAAAATGCAAAAATTAGCCCTGGATGGTGGTATGCACCGCACTCCTAGCTACTCGAGTGGCAGAGGTGGGAGATAGCTCGAGCTCAGGAATTTGAGGCTGCAGTGTGCTAGTATTGTGCCACTGTACTCTAGTCTGGGCAACAGAGAAAGACCCTATCTCTAAAAATAAAATAAAATAACCCAGTCGTTAGTCAATGAAACAAAAGAACATACTTGGCTAGGTTCTATGCCAGTTCTCCTGGGAACTCAAAGTTCGGTATGATTTAAGTATGCAGCACGTAGTTAAAGATAAGCTAACAATTACAAGAAGCAAAAATCTCTAGTCTCTATCCTTTTTTAAATATTTTGTAGAAATCGGGTCTCACTTTGTTGCCCAGGCTGAACTCCAATTCCTGGCCTCAAACAATCTTTCCTCCTTGGCCTCCCAAAGTGCTAGGATTACAGGGCTGAGCCACCATGCCCAGCCTAGTCTCTAGGATGTGTGACCTAGAGTATACACTCCAGCAATCTAGTGAGCACTAATCCACTCTCTGATGAAAGGTACCTGTTAGATACAACACCCAATTTGGTATTCTCTTTTGTGATTTTAACTAAGTGAAAGCATAAATGTCACTACAACACGGACACATTATGGTATCTCATGTAGATATAGGCTGGGCACGGTGGCTCATGCCTGTAATCCCAACACTTTGGGAGGCTGAGGCAGATGGATCGCTTGGGCACAGGAGTTCAAAACCAGACTAGGAAACATAGTGAGACCTTATCTCCACAAAAATATTAAAACATTAGCCGAGTGTGGTGGCGTATGCCTATTGTTCCAGCTACTTGGGAGGCTGAGATAGGAAGATCACCTGAGCCCAGAAGGTTGAGGCTGCAGTGAGCTGTGATCATGCCATTGCACTCCAGCCTGAGAGACAAAGTAAGACCCCGACTCAAAAAAAAAAGAAAAGAAATTTCTGAAATTAACTAAATGGATGATATGTCTTAAGAGCTAAACAATGGTTAACAACAGCTTATAATTTCAAAAGGCAACAATCACACATGCTACACATCCATACACACACATAAGAAATCAGATTGTTCATCTCAGTAAGTGCCTAGAAGTAGGGTAGGGGCACATAGTCTGACTAGGAGCAGTGTGAAGCTTATTCAATTGGTTCAGCAAGAAAAAAATTGGCATTTTTAAAAATACAAAAATATATGTTGTGGGTTTTTAAATGAATAAGCTTTGTGTTAAAAATAATTTAGAGAAGCCGGGCTCAATGGCTCAGCCTGTAATCCCGCGCCTTTGGGAGGCTGAGGTGAGTGGATTGCCTGATCCCGCGGGTTCGAGACCTGCCTGGGAAACTTGGCGAGACCTCATCTCCACAATAAATCAAAAATGAGCCGGGTGTGGTAGTGCGCGCTTGTAGTTCCCGCTACTCGGAAGGCTGAGGCAGATCACCAGAGCACAGAGCCAGCAGGTTACGGCTGCGGTGGCCGGGAGCGGCCATTGCACTCCAGTCTGGGTAACAGAGTGAGACTCCAACTCAAAAAAATAAAATAAATAATAATAATAATAATTTAGAGAATACACAGATCAAAGACGCACTGGAATGTATTCTGAGCATTGTAAAACTTACATTAAAATGAATAAATTCAGACCTAACATAACATTCCAAAACTGCTGTTTTTCTAGCTGAACCAAGATAATTAAGTCAGTACCTCAGTCAATCCTTGGACCAAAGAGCCCTAGTCCACTAAAGATACCACAAGACACTGGTATTCAAAAGCCAATGAACAGGTAGCACAGAGGGGCTGCATTTTAAAAATGAGTTTGAAAACTTTAATAAGAATCATGTAAACGCAAACATGTAAATTCCAATGTTAAGGCTCCATGGGCCAGCAACTCATTATTTACTGAAAGTTATCTATGCCTATGACAGAACTGTCCTCACCTGCCATTCCACTTTAGTGAAGTGAGACCTAAAAGGAGCAAAATTCACTTCTTCAGGGCTCTAGAGCTGAGAGAATTAAGGCTGACAATCGGGAAGAACTGTCACACTTACTAATTTAAATAACAGGTGATTGTGGGGGTGAAGGGAACAAATTAAACTTCATGGTGAAGTAAAAGTGGGATTTCTGTTTTATAACTTCCTAAATCATAACTACCACCAATTTTAACTTCTAAGTATGCAAAATTACTCCTTCATTCTTGTCACTGGATAAAAAGTCACAAAAGTCAGTGAAAAGACTTCAAATTTTCTCCTTTAAATGTTTATTAAGGATATTAACCACTGTCGATTACTTTGCAAACAAATCAAAATGCACTTCAAGTTTTGATTAATTTTTTATGAAGGAATGAGAACTATAGTATCAATAAGAGAACAATGAAGCCAGGCTCAGTGGCTCAGCCTGTAATCCCGTGCCTTTGGGAGGTTGAGGTGAGTGGATTGCCTGAGCCAGCGGGTTTGAGACCCACCTGGGCAACTTGGCAAGACCTCATCTCTACCATAAATCAAAAATTAGCCAGGCGTGGTAGCGCACGCCTGTAGTTCCAGCTACTTGGAAGGCTGAGACAGAAGGATCGCCGGCGCCCAGCAGGTGAGGCTGCGGTGGCCAGGAGCGACCACTGCACTCCAGTCTGGGCGACAGAGACTCCAACTCAGAAAAAAAAAAAGAACATTGAATATCAATGCCTGTTTTCCTGCCCATGAATCTTATTGCTCCCATGTTCATATACTTCCAAAGACAAGAACTTCATAAAAAACAATTTTGCCAGGCGCGATGGCTCACTCCTATAATCCCAGCACTTTGGGAAGCGGAGGTGAGAAGACTGCCTGAGCCCACGGGTTCAAGACCAGCCTGGCCAACCCGGCAAGACCTCATCTCTAGTATAAATCAAAAAATTAGCTGGGAGTGGTGGTGCATGCCTGTAGTTCCAGCTACTTGGAAGGCCAAGCCCAGCAGGTTGAGACTGAGGTGACCAGGAGTGTGTCATTGCCCCCAGCCTGAGTGACAGAATGAGACTCCAACTCAAAAAAATAAAATAATAAAATAAAAAACAATTTTGTTACTGCTTTAAGTGCTGACTCGTCGTAGAAAAATTAATATGAAACTTCTCAGTAGTATCTCTCACCTCTGCATTTAATCATCCTATTTTTAAAGCAAAAAGCCACAGAAAAGCAGTCACAAAATTACAGTCACAAAATCTGTTCCCAGCAAAGATATTCTCTCTTCACACCATTCTCTTCATATATGTTTGTATCACAAAAGGAAGCAGGGAAAAAAAAAATGGAGATGGTACATTATTTTTTTTCAACTCCCTTATTCTGAGAATGCATTTTTTTTTTTTTTGAGACACTCAGGCTGGAATGCAGTGGTGCAACCATGGCTCCCTGCAGCCTCTAGGTTTCAAGTGATCCTCCTGCCTCAACCTCCTGAGTAGCTGGAACTACAGACATACACAACCATGCCCCACAACCATGCCCAGCTAATTTTTAAATTTTGGCGGGGGAGGGAGAGTAGAGGCAGGGTCTCTCTATGTAGGTCAGACTGGTCTCTAATTCCTGGCCTCAAGCTGTCCTTCCACCTCAGCCTCCCAAAGTATTCAGTGTAAGCCACTGCACCTGGCCTGCATCTTCACTGTTATGTGCAATCTCTCTCCATCCACTGATGCTAAATAAACTCTCACTTCCAGAATAACAATGATAAGAAACAAGACCCACAGAATCACTTGGAACTAAATTCCTGATTAAAAGGCTTTTTGAACTCAAGTGCTACTTTTCAGGTAAGTTTTTTTTGAGTCTCAGTCTCACTCTGTCGCCCAGGCTAGAGGGCGGTGGCACGATCACTACCACCACAGCCTCGAGACCTCCCGAGTAGCTGGGACTACAGCTGCCACCACGCCCGGCTAATTTTTTAATTTATTGTAGAGATGAGGTCTTGCCAAGTTGCCCAGGCTGGTCCTGAACCCCTGGGCTCAGGCAATCCTTTCACCTCGGCCTCCCAAAGTGCTGGGATTGTAGGCATAAGCCACCATGCCCAGCCTTAAGTTTTTGTTTTTTTTAGTTAAAGCAAATCATGCCAGTTTTAGAAGAATCAGAACTTACACAAACAAAACATAAAACAACACTAAGATACCCAAGAATAACATTTTTTTCAAATTTTCCAAATGATTTTCTATCTGGATATTTATTTTTAAAAGTCACTGATACATACACATATATATACATATATACTTTTTTTTTTCCAACCCGGGGTCTCACTCTGTTGCTTAGGCTGGAGTACAGTGGCACAATCACAGCTCCAAGCAGCCTTGACATCCTGGGCTCAGGCAACCCTTCTGCCTCAGTAGCTGAGACTACAAGCACACACCCCCATGCCTGGCTAATTTTTTTACATTTTGTAAAAGTGAGATTTTGTTATGTTGCCCAGGTGGTCTCAAATTCCTGGGTTCAAGCAATGCTCCCATTTTGGTCTCCCAAAGTGCTGGGATTACAGGCGTGAGCACCGCGCCTGGCCTACTTAAAAGTCAGATTTTAAAATAAATTATTCAAAGATTCATAGGGCTTATTCTGGATAGAGTAGACAGGAAGGTCTCGCTGAAAAACTGAAATTTAAGCCAGGCGCAGTGGCTCACACCTGTAATCCCAGCACTTTGGGAGGTGGAGGCGAGAGGATTGCCTCTGTCCAGGAGTTCGAGACCAGCCTGGGCAACTTGATGAGACCTCATCTCTACAATAAATCAAAAAAATACCTGGGTGTGGTGGTGCACGCCTGTAGTTCCAGCTACTTGAAAGGATGAATTGGGAGCAACTGTCTCAGGTGCCCTCCCACTGTGGGAGCTTTTCTGTCCTCTTAATAAATCCTACTTTCTTAAAATAAATAAATAAATAAATAAATAAATAAATAAAATTTTTAAAAGGAAGGCTGAGGTGGAAGAATCTTCTGAGCTCAGCAGGTCGAGGCTCTGGTGACCATGAGTGTGCCACTGCACTCCAGCCTGGGCCATGGAGTGAGACTCCAACTCAAAGAAACAAACAAAAAGAAAAAGTGAAATTTAAGCAGAGCAGAAAGTGAGGAGATAGCCAGGTGAAACTCTGAGGGAAGAGCATACTAGGGTAAGGGAGCAGCATGGGTCTTGGTTAAGGAATGGAAAGGTATGTTACAGAAAGCCCAAAGAGGAAAGTGACGATGATAAGATGACAGATTTCTTGAGTAGCATTTGAAACTAGTCCAAATCTACCTAAAATCAGTCCCCCCTGGGCCAGTGGCCCATGCCTGTAATCCCAGAACTTTAAGAGATCAAGGTAAGAGGATGGCTTGAGCCCAGGAGTTCAAGATCAGCCTGGAAAACATGGCAAGACCTTGTCTCAATATAAATTTGAATATATAAAATTTTCTTAAGAAATAGAAAATAAAAGTATCCCTCCTTTAGGCTGTATTCAAAGAATCACTAAAACTGCAGACTAACTCCACACAAAAAATTCAAATAAAAAAAAGAAAAAAACAGAAGGTATTCCAATTAAGTTCCATCATTATAATAAAGATTAAATTTCTGACTCCTTGCTGAGAATTCCTGCAAGCAAGAGATTATAGCACCTCACATACTCCTAAAACATCATCATCACTTACACATCCTCCTAAATTTCCACAAAGGTGCTCAGAATTTACTTTACACACTCTTTACAGATAATTTCTATGCTTTCAAATTATTTTGGCTGTAAACAGCCTGTGACACTTTTGCCATAATTGCAGACTCTTAGTCCCCAATATTAAAGGCATAAACAAAACATTCCCAGAAAATTAAACACAGAATTCACTCTGCATATTTGCCCAAGGGAGACTGAATTTCTGGGTACTGGGCAACCCTTGATTTATGATCTTAGATGAAGACTGATAATGAGATGGTTTGTGGTCTGGGAGTTGGCTCATCTAGCATTTCATCAGTGTTCTCTGTTCTCAGGTCATGGCCCTTTGCCCAAAGGTTTCCCGATAGAGAATTTATAGATGTGACTGAAAAAGTATAAACTACAAAGAAATTTATTGGATAATCTATTTTTAAAAAGTCATTTACTTAGGAAGTTAATATAAAACCCAGAGTCTAGCAGTTGGTCAGTTTTATTTTCTGATTCTGCAACCTGTAGCAGATGGCTTTCTGGGCACGTGTGATCTTGGCATTTTTCCCATGTTTACATGAACTGACAGAAGTTTAAGGCTGGAGGGATCACTTCTTTTACCAGAGGTAAAAGGTCATTCTGAGCCTGCTCCTCACCTGTGTATTTATAGGGTTAACTTCTCAGTCCCTTCTATGCATATCAACAATTTGGCAAGGGCCTGTATAAGCAGGAAGAAGCAGTAAGCCATCTCAGAAGTAGCACTTGATCTCTATCCTATAAAGTGCTAATAAACTAGTAGAAATTGTGATGCATCATAATTTGATTTTTCAAGTCTTTTTTCTTTTAAAACAAAGTCAATTTTGTTTGGCAAATTCAATGACATTCCTTTGAGAAACTGGATCACAAAATCAGAACAAAGTCATCACTATAGTCAAGCTAATTTTTTTTCCTACCCAAAGGTATCTGATATATAGCCAAGTTTAAAAAAAGAAAGAAAGAAAAAGAACTATTTAACTCAGGTGCAAAAGGAAATGCACTATTAAACAAACCTCACATTCTAAAAATTATTCAAGTATTTTTTTAAAATAACCCGTCATTCCCTCAATAATTAGTTATATAGCCTCCTTCAACCATCATGCATTTAGCCAGGTGTGCTGGGTGCTCGGAAAACAAAAACAAATAGGACACTTTGCCTGCCTTAGATAAGTTCCACAAAAATAACGCCAGCGCAGACTGAAAGCTAAAATCCTTGTCACGCTCAAGAAGTCATGACCTATTACTTGAACCCTAAAACTCCAAAGGTCTGCAAGACTCGAGGTGAGGGCACCCAGGTCACTGCTCAGGTGCCAAAGTTAACAGCCAGACAAGTGCCCTGTAAACTGCAGTCTCAGAGGGAAACTCAGCCGGGAAAAGTGCTGCCAATAGTCACCTACACCTCCTCAACCCCGCCCCTCAGCCCTTTTTATAAATAGAGGGTTTTTGAAGGGAACTGTCCAAGGTTACCACCTGATATGGAGGAATGCTTTGGTGTGAGACACCAACAAAATAAAACCGTACACTCCCTATAGTTAGGGAGCTCTGCTACACAACATCTCAGTGTTGGACAAATTGTCAACCAAGGCACACAGAACATAAAATAAGACCTCCTCCTCAACAGGATTAAAACATCAAGAAGAAACTGACCGAAAGAGGGAGATCTCCAACTTCCCAAAGCAACAGCCACCCCTTGGAAAGGTACTGGAACCAGCGGAAGTTACATACGCAGGACAGAAGTGTCCCCCTCCCCAAGGGTAAAAGTTTGAACCGCCATCTGACTATCCTACGGTGGTCGGAAACTTCCTTAAACAGCAAGAAGCAACCAGACACCCCGGAATCCCCGCCCTTGGCCAACCCCAGGTGCCCTCTTGCCAGGCTGCCGCTTCCTCCCGGGGCCTTGTCTCCCCCATCTCAGGACACTCACTAGCCTGTCTCGGCTTCCAAAGCCGGCCTGGGTCCCGGGGCACCTCGAGGTCGCCGGGCCCGGGCCCGGTCCGGGGGCCTCGGCCTCAGGCCCGCCCTCCAGGAGGCCCGGAGCGCCCGCCGTCCGCGGTCGGGCCGCGACCCCCGGCCCCCGCCGCCCCCGCCCTGCCCCAGCCGGCCTCACCTCCTCGGCGTGCTTGCGCAGCGCCTTCTCCCGCTCGTACTGGGTGATGAGCTGCTCGTTGTCGTCCCGCAGCAGCTCCAGCTCCACCTGGTGCTCCTGGTCCTGCGCGAACACCGAGTCCAGGTTCTCCAGCACGGCCACCACCAGCGGCATCAGCTCCTTGACCACCTCCTCATCGTAGCGCCCGATGAGCCGCTCGAACTCGCGGTAGATGGAGCCGGCCAGGCCGGACACCCGCTCCGACATCACGGCCCCGGAGCCGCCGGGCTCCTCCTGATACACCACACCGTCCTCCAGCTCCATGGTGGCGGGCGGGCGGAGGGCGGCCCGGGGCGTCGCCGGCGGAGAAGGGCGGCACGGGCCCGCGCGGGACAGGCCCGGCTGGGGCTGGGGCCGGGAACGGGACCGGAGCCGGGGCTGGGGCTGGGCCCGGCGGGGCGGGGGCCGGGGCCGGAGGAGGGGAGGGGTGGGGTGTGCGCTCTCACCCCAACCGCCGCTGCACCAACTGCCGGGGCGGCCGGGCCGCGCGCGCTGCACGTCATCCGCGGGGCGGGGCTGGCGCCGCGTCTGCCCGAGGGGGCGGGGCTCCGCGGGAGGCCGGGCGCGGCCAGGGGCGGGGCCACCGTGCGTCATCCGGCGCCGGCAGAGGGAAGCCGTTACGTCAACAAGCGGCGCCGCGCGGACGGTGCGGTCGCCAATGAGAAAGTGCGGGCGGAGGGCGGGGAGAAGCGGCCGGCCCAGGCGGGATTTGCAGGGCGGGTCCCAGAGGAAAGGGAGGGGTTCGAGGAGACTGACTGGCCGTCCGTAATTAACAGCGAACATTGCTATTGCTCTTCGTGGCTCACAAAGAACTTTCTTGATGGCGCCCCACGATAGGGGTCGTGCGGTAGATATTGGGGTCCCGTTTCGCAGACAAAGAATCTAGGCCCAGAAAAGTTGACTCAGTCAAGGTCATGCGGCTAGAATGGGAAATCGGCTGAACCGAGACTCCCACCAGTCCTGATTGAGAATTCCGGACTCGAAATAAAATGGGAAACAGAAGGGGAGGGCGTCAGCCTAAGTGATAAAGTGGTCTCGAATAGGATAAACTGTCTTGGGACATGGAAGAGTACGCATAGCCTCCAACAGGAAGTGCAAAGCATTCTGGAGGAGGGGAAAACTGGAACGCCGCTTCTAGCAATTTCCCAGACACTGAGTTTGTCGGCTGCCCATGGCCAACTTGAGAAAGTGGCAATTCCTGGCTCCGTCCACGCCCACCGCCACTCCCAAGTCTTGAAGCGGGCGGAGGGGTAAGTGGGAGGTTGAGGAGTAGAGAAGGAAAGGAGTGGAGTCACTGGGATGAATAAGTCCCATGACAAGTGAGGTCGCCGCCGCCCGGAGAGAGTCACGTGTGGGGAATGACCCAACACCCAAGCCTAGGGCAGGCTGAGTCAAGGATCGCTTCCTGGTGTTCTCATCTGGCGTCCGCAAGTGGAACGGAAGACAGTCTCAAAAGTCCCTTCTCTCTACCGCAGGTGACTCAGGAGTTCTCTGTCCCGGACTCACGAATAGGGAAAAACTGGTCTTGGATAAACAAAGGTTTAGTGGGAGAATTGACCACCTCCCGGGATTATAAATATCTTCAACTTGGTGTTTACAAATTCAAGATTTTCCCACCAAACAAGAACTAGTCCCCCAAAATCTCCCACGGATGACCCTCCTGGTGACCCACAAAAACAGTAAGACTTGCCAACAAACTCAGAAGGGCAATGATGAAAACACTAAGCCTTCTGAAGTATCAGATGAGACTGCATCTGTGGCCTGTGCTGTCTCTTTCTCTCCCTCACCCCACATCCATCCTTATGTTGTTTCTCTATATACGAGTATCTGGGTTATAGGAATGTCAACTAGCTGGCTGGGTGTGAGCCACAAATGCCCTTTCTCTTCTTAACCTCACATTTGAAAACCAGAAAATATTTGTCTGCCTCCCAAGTAGCTGGGATTATAGGCGTGGGTTACCACACCTGGCTACTTTTTGTAATTTTTTTTTTAGCTGGAGTCTCACTCTGTCACCAGGCTAGACGGCAGTGGGACACTCCCGGCCACTGCAGCCTGGACCTGCTGGACTCAAGTGATCTTTCTATCTCAGCTTTCCAAGTACCTGGAACTATAGGCGCAAGCCACCATGCCCAGCTAACTTTTTGGTTTATTATAGAGACAAGATCTCATTAAGTTGCCCAGGCTGGTCTCAAATCCCTGGGCTCAGGCAATCCTCTCACCTCAACCTCCCAAAGTACTGGTATTACTGGCATAAGCCACTATGCCTGGCTACTTTTTGTAATTTTTGTAGACACAAAATTCTAGTCTCAAGCTCCTGGCCACAAGTAATATTCCCACCTTGGCCTCCCTAAGTGCTGGAATTACAGGCATGAGCCACCTCACCAGGCTGAGTCTGTTCCTTTCTCTTCCTGAGGGCTGTCACTCAGGCAATCAACCTTATATAAATGCCTCTAATTTCCTGAGACTCAGAAGAACAGGAAAACTTAGAGCAAGGCTTTACTTTTTCTTACCACAGTATTATCATACACATCAGAAAATTTGGAGAAAAAAATGTTGGTTTTCAGGCGTGAGATTATAATTAAATGTTCTTCAAAATAAGTTTTTTTTTTTTTAAGCAGGATTTATTGAGAGGACAGAAAAGCTCCCACAATGGGAGGGGACCTGAAGGGGTTGCCCAAGTATGTTTCTTCAGGTATAAGTTCAACATAGAAAAATAAGATATATATACTTCTGTCTTGATTTTTAAGCTTCTGGTAGCTACTAAATATCACATTTAATTGTTTAAAATAAAATTCAGCTAAATATCTATTAACTGATAAATGAATATAAAAAATGTAGAATAAGCATGCAGTGGACTATTATTCGGCAATGAAAAGAAAGTACATGTTACAACATGGATGAACCTTGAAAACATGCTAAATGAAAGAAGCCAGTCACAAAGAACTACATAGTGTCTGATTCCATTCACATGAAATGTCCAGAATAGCCAAATTCATAGACAGAAAGTAAATTAGTGGTTGCCTGGGGTTGGGGGGCATGAGAAGGTGGGATGAGGGGAAATGGGAGTGACTGCTAGTGGGTATGGGGTTTCTTTTGGGGTTAATGAAAATGTCCTAAAAGTGATTATAGTGATGAATACACAATTCTGTAAATACACTAAAAAGCATTGAATATTACATGGGAAATGGGTAATTGTGTGGCCTGTGAATTATGTCTCAAAAGGATTCTTGCAGTACTAGAATCTTATGATTCTCCTTTTTATATATATATAAAACTTTATTTTATTATAAGAATGTGGGGTACAAGTCAGGATTAGGTATACAAGTAGTCTACATGCAGGTGAAGTTTGGGCCTCCAACTGGTCCTCACTTCTGGTTTAGGACCAGGTACCTTTTGTGTTGTTTCTATGATTCTCTTGTAGGTAGGTGTGATAGCAGGAGACAGGACCTTGAAATCGAGTCCCATTAGTGAACTCTTAATTATGTAGGAGGTAATACTCAACTGGCTGGAAAGATTCCCAACATCTACCTCTATCTCACAAGGACTGAGATTATCACTAAAGACTAAGATTTCTTTTTCTGTCACCCAGGATGGAGGGCAGTGGCACGCTCATGGCCACTGCAGCCCCTACCTGCTGGGCTCAGGAGATCCTTCTGCCTCATCCTTCCGAGTAGCTGGAACTGCAGTCCTCTCACCTCGGCCTCCCAATATGCTGAGATTACAGGCTTAAGCCACCATGCCAGGCCTGAGCCTGGCTTTAAAAAATAAGATTGAAGCCGGGCTCGGTGGCTCAGCCTGTAATCCCGCACCTTTGGGAGGCTGAGGTGAGTGGATTGCCTGAGCCCGCGGGTTTGAGACCAGCCTGGGCAGTGAGACCTCATCTCTGCAATAAATCAAAAAATCAGCTGGGCGTGGTAGCGCATGCCTGTAATTCCGGCTGCTTGGAAGGCTGAGGCGGAAGGATCGCCGGAGCCCAGCAGGTTGAGGCTGCGGTGGCCGGGAGCGGCCACTGCACTCCAGTCTGGGCAACAGAGTGAGACTCCAACTCAAAAAAAAAAAAAAAAAGAAAAAGAAGATTGTTAGGGAAAAATAGATCACCTCGTGGACTTTAGAGTAAGTGTTTACTTGTGATGTCTAAAGGGAAGGAAATACCATTTCAGGAGATTCTTTGGTCTTGCAAAAATAGGGAGGACAGTCATGGGGGCATCTGCGGGAGGAGTTATGAGGGCAGGAAGGGAGGAGTTTCTTCCTAAGGACGATAACTATAATCAGTGGAAAGTTGAAATTACTAGTACTGTTGTTTGTCCAGCCTTCTGGAACGTTTACAGTTATTTCTATGTGAATCAATTTGGCTGGTTTCACGAACTACATTTCCCCCCCTGGAGAGAGAGAGTCACTGGAAAAGGAAGATAAGACAGGGCTCCCAGGGCACACGGCCTGGTTATGAAATGATCAGTGATTCATTTCTCCATACAAACTAGAACATGCTTGATGAGGCAGTCTAGTTATGGAATTCCAGGGTCTTGAAAAGTGCCAGAATATTTTTCTGAGTCCTCAGTTTTTTTCTTTGAAAGCCTTTTAAATGTGCCAAAACAAGATGGGTAAATGTAGATGGGTTGAAGTTAGAAGGTCTCCAGACAAGAACAGTTCTGTTTTACTCCTTGCCCTGCAAAAGCTTCAGTCTAACAGGGATTGCCTCTAAGGCTGAACATGTGGTTGAAGCAGGAATCTCAATATCTGAGGCTGTTTTCTTTTGTTTTTGACTCAGAATCTCCCTCTGTCACCCAGGCTGGAGTGCAGTGGCACAGTCATGGCTCACTGCAGCCTCAACCTCCTGGGCTTAGGTGATCCTTCTGCCTCAGACTCCTGAGTAGCTGGGACTACAGGTGAGCACCACTATGCCCAGCTAATTTTTGATTTTTGTAAAGATTATATCTTGCTGTGTTGCCTAGGCTGGTCTGGAACTCCTGGGGCTCAAGCAATCCTTCCTCTTTGGCCTTCCAGAGTGCTAGAATTACAGGCGTGAGCCGCCATGCTGGGCTTAGGCTGTTTCGTTTCTTGGTTGGTTGGTTGGTTGGTTTTTTGAGTCAGAGTCTCACTCTGGAGTGCAGTGGCATGATCCCGCCTACCGCATACTCGATCAGTAGGCTCAGGCAATCCTTCTGCCACAGCCTTCCAAGTAGCTGGAATCACTGGTGCATGCCACCACACCCGCCTAATTTTTTGATTTATAGAAACAAGGTCTCGCCAAGTTTCCTAGAGTGGTTTCAAACCCCTGGGCTCAGCTAATTGCTTTAGATGGAGCCAAGGGATATTGGTCATATTTGTATTCAGATCTATTTTCTGCTGGGTGTGGTGGCTAACGCCTGTAATCCCAGCACTTTGGGAAGGGGAGGCTAGAGGACTGTCGGAGCCCACAGGTTCAAGACCAGCCTGGGCAATCTGGCAAGACATCGTCTCTACAATAAATCAAAAATTAGCCGGACTTGGTGGTGTGCACCTGTCGTTCCAGCTACTTGGAAGGCTGAGGCAGAAGGATCACCTGAGCACAGCAGATCAAAGCTACGGTAGCCATGAGCATTGCACTGCATTCCAGTCTGGGCAACAGAGTGAGACTCATACTCAAAAAAAAAAAAAAAGAAAGATCTGTTTTCTCTCTCTACTTTCTTCTGACTTGGGTTGAGTAGATGAAGAAGAGGCCCATTATCACCTCTCAGTATACTTTTTACATAGATCTTTGTTAACTCTGTGAATAAAAGACATGTTTTCAAAACAATAGGTTGGTTGGGTTTTTCCTACTGATTATAGAGGAAATGCATACTCACTATAGAAAATAAGCTAAATACAGAAAAGCTTGGAGATGAAAATTAAAATCACCTAGACAATTCTGTCTCCCACATATCACATGGTTAACATCCAACAATCTTTTTTTTTTTTTTTTTTTTTGAGTTGGAGTCTTATTCTGTCGCCCAGACTGGAGTGCAGTGGCCGCTTCCGGCCACCACAGCCTCAACCTGCTGGGCTCCGGCGATCCTTCCGCCTCAGCCTTCCAAGTAGCCGGAATTACAGGCATGCGCTACCACGCCCGGCTGATTTTTTGATTTATTGTAGAGATGAGGTCTTGCTGCCCAGGCGGGTCTCGAGCCCGCGGGCTCAGGCAATCCACTCACCTCAGCCTCCCAAAGGCGCGGGATTACAGGCTGAGCCACCGAGCCCGGCTAACATCCAACAATCTTATGAGGTGATTCAGGAAGTGTCCCTTGTCCTTGTGGGAGAGAAGTCAGGCACGAAGGCACTAGCTTTCTCTGGAGCAAGGGAGCATTCAGTGAGACTCACCACCAAGAAACCTGAGTTTTGTTCCTCAACTTGAGTCTCTTAGGTAAACATGAGAAATGTATAGATTAGAAATTTAGGAAACATCACATAAACCCAGAACCCATTTCCAAAAAAGTCTTTAGATATATTTTGTTGGGGGTGATATTGCAAATCCATTTTAATGAAGAAGTTAATTCCACTTCAGCCTTCCAAGTAGCTGGAACCACAGGCACATATCACCACACCTGGCTATTTTTTTTTTTTTTTTTGAGTTGGAGTCTCACTCCGTCTCCCAGACTGGAGTGCAGTGGCACACTCACAGCCACCCCAGCGTCGACCTGGTAGGCTCAGATGATGTTTCCGCCTCAGCCTTCCAAGTAGCCAGAACTACAGGCACGCGCTACCGTGCCTGGTTAATTTTTTTATTTCTTTTATTGTAGAGATGAAGTCTTGCCAAGTTACCCAGGCTGTTCTTGAACCTGTGGACTCAGGCAATTCCCTCACCTCAACCTCCCAAAGTGCTAGGATTATAGGCTTGAGCCACTGTGCTCGGCCAAATTTTTTGATTTATTGTAGAGTCGAAGTCAAAGTCTCACCAAGTTACCCAGGCTGGTTTCAGGCAATCCTCTCGCTTCCACCTCCCAGAGTGCTGGGAATACAGGAGTGAGCTACCTTGACGGCCAAGAAGCCATCTAATTTTTCTAAATGCCAATTTGTTTGTGTATGTGATTTTGGGGAAAGGTTTCAATGACCCAGAGCATCACTCCTGAAATCCACCATCTTTAAGAATTCAGTGCAATTCAGCCAACATTTGTTGCTTATTAATTGCTGGGTCCTGTGCTAGACCCAAGGTCTGGTGTGAAAATGCAACAGTCTAAGTGTATATAAAATGCAATAATGGTAAAGAGGAAAGAACAGTGAACTCTGGAAGACATTGAGATGAAGACCTCCCAGAGGATTTTGCCAAGGAGAAGGTGATCTAGGCAGAGACTTGGCTTGGAGGTTAACTCGTATCATGATTCAGATGAGCAGAGAAAATCTAATTTATTTGTTTTGTCCAAACCTGACCTAGCCTACTTTCTGAGCTCTCACTCACTGTTCAAAGGAAAACTTGATCTAAACAGATAATTGAAACAGTCCCTTTAGGGCTTGTGTAGCCTCTCTTGACTAATAATGCTAAGCCTTTGTGAGGTTTCTTGTTTTGTTTTTTTGAGTCGGGGTCTCCTCTGTCACCCAGTGAGAGTGCAGAAGAACAATCACTGCTCACCACAACCTCAACCTCCTGGACTCAGGTGATCCTTCCTCCTCAGCCTTCTGAATAGCTGGAACTACAGGTGCATACCCAGGTGCACACCCAGCAAATTTTCAGATTTTTTGTAGAGATGAAGTCTCACTATGTTGCCAAGGTTGGTCTCACACTCCTGGGCTTGAGCAGTCCTCTTGCCTCCACCTCCCAAAGTGCTTGAGCCACTGCATCTGGCCTATGCTGAGTCTTTGCGCTAACCTCATTCCCTGCTGCTCCTCCCCTTAAGAGGGTTTAGAGTATGGGGAAGAACTGTACCTTCTGTCACTTGATCAAGATGGATTGAGATGTATGGGGTCTTGCGATCCATGCAGTGGACTCAGCTCTCTGTCTTCTGGTCTCTAAACAGTGTTCCTTGCTCTCTTAGTCTGTGGATACCCAGCTTGCCTTCAATGCTGGAGTTTTGAGCTACCAGAACTCAGGACCCGTTCTTTCGGCATTGCTCCCTAACTTGGCCTCCTTGTGTCTAATGCTACCTGACACATCTCTGAAGGCTGTGATGGTAGCCTCCACCAAAACCCTCTCCTCAGAGCCCCCTGCTGTCTGCACCCACACCCACCCTGAGCTCCCAGGCTGGGAAGAGCTGAACCTCTGAGCCTTCCCCACACCACAGCCAATTTGGTGTGCTTGTTCCCTGGGTCGGTATGAGGTACTCTTTAAGGCAGCATCTTTCTAGGCTCGAGATGAGAAGGGAGGGTCCTCGGCATTATTTCACTTATCCAGCCCACCTCCTGTTCTCTGGGACAAAGTCTGGGCTTCTAAAAATATGGACACATATCTGTCAGTTTTATTCTCTTCATACCTGATCTCCTCGTTTCCATCCTACCAATCTTCCAGGATGAAAAATGAGGCCTTTTCCCCATATGTTCTTTCTCCGTCCCAACTCCAACATCCTGGGTAAATTTTATAGTGAGCCAGGTATGGTGGATCATGCCTGGAATCCCAGCACTTTGGGAAACAGAGGTGAGGATTGCCTGAGCCCGGGGGTTTGACACCAGCCTGGGCAACAAAGCAGAACCTTGCCTCTACAATAAATAAAAAAATTAGCTGGGCATGGTGGTGTGCATCTGCAGTTCCAGCTACTTGGGAGGTCGAGGCGGAAGGATCACCTGAACCCAGCAGGTCAAGGCGGCGGTGGCCAAAAGCGTGCCATTGCACTCCAGCCTGGGTGACAGAATGAGACTCTGACTCAAAAAAAATTTTTTTTATGGTGAGCAAAGGTATTTTTCTCTCTTTGGGAGCCTGGACGTCTAGGCTACTAATATGCCAAAAGCGATGGTGAAGACGACATGTTGTGAACAGGGATCTAGAACTGGGCTAAAGTCTTGTTGCCTGTGTTTAAACTGATCTTTCTTAGCTCTTTCTCTTTACATTCTGTTTGTATCTGCTCAGTCAACCTAGATGCTTCCTCATCCTTCATGCTAAAGTAATGGTAATGATAATGGGTGTGAGAAACATTTGAGAGATCTCCTGAACAGAATTTGATATTTTTAAAGGAGGACAAAGAGGGACTTATAGATTTCTGTTTGGGTAAATGGGTAAATGATACCATTAATCAAGCTAGCCAATTCAGGAAGAAAAGCAGTTTACTGAAATAAAATAATGAGTTGGGCCAGGCTCGGTGGCTCAGTTTGTAATCCCACGCTTTGGGAGGCTGAGGGGAGTGGATTGCCCGAGCCTGGGGGTTTGAGACCCTCCTGGGCAACTTGGCGAGACCTCATCTCTACAGTAAATCAAAAAATTAGCCGGGTGTGGTAGCATGCGCCTGCAGTTCCAGCTACTTGGAAGACTGAGGCGGAAGGATCGCCGGAGCCCAGCAGGTCGAGGCTGCAGTGACCGGGAGCGGCCACTGCACTCCAGTCTGGAAAACAGAGTCAGACTCCAACTCAAAAATAAATAAATAAATAAATAATGAGTTGGGGTTTTTTTGTTTTGGACACTTTTGCTTTGAGATACTCCTAGATTGAATCTCAAAAAAAGATGGTGGCTGGACAAACTATTTTGTCATTAATTTGGGATGGGCATGGCAGTTTATGCCTGCAATCCCAGTACCTTGGGAAGGCTGGGGTGGGTAGGGAGATTGCTTGAGGCTAGGAGTTTGAGACCAGCCTGGGCAACATAGGGAGACTCCATCTCTACAAAAAAAATTAAAAGGTACGCTGTGCACAGTGGCTCATGTCTATTATCCCAACACTTTGGGAGGCCAAGGTGAGAGGATTGCCTGAACCCATGGGTTTGAGACCAGTTTGAGGCTCGGCAAGACCTCATCTCTACAGTAAATTAAAAAATTATCCAGGCATGGTGGTGCATGCCTGTAATCCCAACTACTTGGAAGGCTGAGGCAGAAGGATTACCTGAGCCCAGCAGGTCGAGGCTGTGTGGCTGTAAGTGTGCCACTGCACTCTAGCCTGGGCAACAGAGTGAGACTCCAACTCCAACTCAAAAAAAAAAAAAAAAAGGTTAGGTGGGAGTGGTGGTATATGCCTATAGTCCCTGCTGCTCAAGAGGCTGAGGTGGGAGAATCACTTGAGCCCAGGAGTTCAAGGCTGCAGTGAGCTATGATTGAGCCACTGCACTCCAGCCTGGGTGACAGAGCAAGACCCTGTCTCTACAAAATAAATAAATAAAATCAAGTTATTAACTTATTAAAGTAGTAAAGCTTTATTTGTGGATAATATTCCTAGGAAGAATTATTTTACAATATGATCAATATTTAGCCTTTATATTTTGTTTAACTGTTTTCTACCAAATAGCTAGTTGAAATTAGCTGCTCTAAGGAAATGGAAATTTTACTGGATAAGAGAAAGAACCCCGAGCCAGGCTCGGTGGCTCAGCCTGTAATCCCACGCCTTTGGGAGGCTGAGGTGAGTGAATTGCCTGAGCCCGCGGGTTCGAGACCCGCCTGGGCAGAGGAGACCTCATCTCTACAATAAATCAAAAAATCAGCCGGGCGTGGTAGTGCGCGCCTGTAGCTCCAGCTACGTGGAAGGCTGAGGCGGAAGGATCGCCAGAGCCCAGTAGGTCGAGGCTGCGATGGCCGGGAGCGGCCACTGCACTCCAGTCTGGGTGACAGAGTGAGACTCCAACTCAAAAAAAAAAAAAAAAGAGAAAGAACCCCGAACTAGTTTTAGAGTTTATGCCACTCCTTCTTCGGAAGGTAGATTGGGATGGGGGGGAATTAAGAAATAACGTTTTCCTCCCAACTTTCTTCCCATTTTACAGCTAAGGAGACTAAGGCCTAAAGAATGAGAGACTTTGTCAGGTGCTGTGACTCTCACCTGTAATCTCAGCACTTTGGGAAATGGAAGTGAGAGGATTGCTTGAGCCCAGGGGTTCAAGACCAGCCTAGGCAACTTGGCGAGACCTCGTCTCTACAATAAATAAAAAAATTAGCAGGGCGTGGTGACACGCTCCTCTGGTTCCAGCTACTTTGAAGACTGAGGGAGAAGGATCACCTGAGCCCAGCAGGTCGAGGCTGTGGTGGCCATGAGCATGCCAATGCCCACCAGGCTGGGTGACAGAGTGAGACTCTTACTCAAAAAAAGAAAAAAAAAAATGAGAGACTTTGAGCAGAAAGCAGAATGAGGGCACTGGCCCCTGGGATGAGGAAGTAAAAAGTGAAGATTTCAGAAAGTAGGAAAGAATCCCCAAAACTGAATAGAAAAACTACCTTAAAACAAGGCCAGGCCGAGCATTGTGGCTCACGCCTATAATCCCAGCACTTTGGGAGGCCGAGGTGAGAGGACTGCCTGAGCCCACGGGTTTGAGACCAGCTTGGGCAACATGGTAAGACCTCATCTCTACAATAAATCAAAAAATTAGCCAGGCATGGTGACGTGTGCCTGTAGTTCCAGCTACTTGGAAGGTTGAGGCAGAAGGATTGTCTGGGCCCAGCAGGTTGAGGCTGCTTTGGCTGTGAGCATGTCACTGCACTTCAGCCTGGGTGACAGAGTGAGATGCCAACCGAAAAAAAAAAAGAATTTACTACCTCAAGGAAATGCTGAGAACTTATCCTTGGGTCACCACATCCAGGGTGGGGAGGTGGGGCGGGGTGGGGGAATGACTAACTGTGCAAAAGAAACGAGATATATGAAATCACTTTGCAAACTGTAAAGTCCAGTTACACATGTCGTTTACATCAACCTTGATTCTTCAAAAAAGTAAAAAACCCAGGTCTAAGGACAAGTCCAATCCACAAGGAGAGAACAGGATATGAACAAACTGTGACACAATAACACTGTTGAATATGTTTTCTATTTAAGGTATACAGCTTATCTGAAATAAAACAGAAAAAGAGAAGCTAGTTGGGAACAACGGGTGGCGTCTGGTCAGAAGGGAAATAATCCACAGAGCTTCTATGACCTCTGTCACTTTTTTCCTCCACATATTCATGTATGAAAATGACTCAGTCCTAATACTGGTGGCTTATTTTTAGTAGAGGCAATTGAGTCTGTAGAAAACCTAAGCACAGTAACCATTGCCAATCAACAGCCTTACACACCAGAAGCAGGGAACAAATATTCATTTATTTATTTCAACTTAACTGTGTGACTCAGGGGCACCAGAGAGTCTGCCTCTTTCAAGATCTGTATTTCCTCTTTCCTTCTCCCACAGCGCTGGAACCACAGTGGGAGAGTAACTCCTTTAGATATGAGATTTCAGTAGTTGGAGGTCCCGTAGCCAGCACTGAGTGGAGTCCAATTCCCTGATTTTACAGCTGAGGAATCATCCAGTCACATGTAAGTTTACGGCTATGTTGGACTCAGCTCAGTGCCTCATTGCATTCCATTGTTCCAAATTCCTAAGTCAAAAGCCAAGTAATGTCATATGTTTGACATGAGACCATAGGTCTGGAATAAGAGGATCTATCCTGGGCTGCTGCCCAGTATAGTGTAATGTAAATGTTGCACAGAGTAACATTCTGTTGTTCACTATCAAATTAGTAGAAATCAAGACCCAGAGGGATGTACTCTTCATGACTTTGTTAAAATTAAAAATCTTAGCCGGGCTCGGTGGCTCAGCCTGTAATCCCGTGCCTTGGGAGGCTGAGGTGAGTGGATTGCCTGAGCCCATGGGTTCGAGACCTGCCTGGGCAACTTGGTGAGACCTCATCTCTACAATAAATCAAAAAATTAGCTGGGTGTGGTAGCATGCGCCTGTAGTTCCAGCTACTTGGAAGGCTGAGGCATAAGGAGTGCTAGAGCCCAGCAGGTTGAGGCTGCGGTGGCCAGGAGCGGCCACTGCACTCCAGTCTGGGCGACAGAGTGAGACTCCAACTCAAAAAAAAAAAAATTCAAAATCTTAGCCAAACATGAAGTAACAAAGAAGAGCAATTGAGAGAGTACCAGGATCTGGGGTTAGCTGCTGGGGTTTGCACTGTGCTTCTGCCACTTACTGGGAGTGGAGTCTTAGGCAAATTACTCTCTCTCTATGTCAGTTTCCTGATATGTAAAATGAGGTTAAGAATACAAGGGTTTTTTGTGAACGTTCAATGAGATAATCCATATAAAACATTTAGGATCAGCCGGGCTTGGTGGCTCAGCCTGTAATCCCGCGGCTTTGGGAGGCTGAGGTGAGTGGATTGCCTGAGCCCACGGGTTTGAGACCTGCCTGGGCAGGCGAGACCTCATCTCTACAATAAATCAAAAAATCAGCCAGGCGTGGTAGCACATGCCTGTAATTCCGGCTACTTGGAAGGCTGAGGCAGAAGGATCGCCGGAGCCCAGCAGGTTGAGGCTGCGGTGGCCGGGAGCGGCCTCTGCACTCCAGTCTGGGCGACAGAGTGAGACTCCAACTCAAAAAAAACCAAAAAAACATTTAAGATCATACCTGGCCTGTAATGTTCGCTAACTTTTTTTTTTTTTTTGAGTTGGAGTCTCATTCTGTCGCCCAGGCTGAAGTGCAGTGGCATGCTCATGGCCACTGCAGCCTTGACCTGCTAGGCTCAGGTGATCCTTCTGCCTCAGCCTTCCAAGTAGCTGGGACTACAGGCATGTGCCACCATACCTGGCTAATTTTTTTTGTATTTATTGTGGAGACAAGGTCTCACCAGGTTGCCTAGGCTGGTCTTGAACCTCTGGGCTCAGACAATCCTCTCGTCTCGGCCTCCCTAAGTGCTGGGATTACAGGCCTGAACCACTGTGCCCGACCCTAATTATTTATTTATTTAATTATTTTGTTTTGTTTTGTTTTGAGTTGGAGTCTCACTCTGTTGCCCAGGCTGGAGTACAATGGTACACTTACGGCCACTGCAGCCTCGATCTGCTGGGCTCAGGTGATCCTTCTACCCCAGCCTTCCAAATAGCTGGAACAACAGGTGGGTGCCACCTCACCTGGCGAATTTTTTTATTTACTGTAGAGACGAGGTCTCACCTAGTTGCCCAGACTGGTCTCAAACCCCTGGGTTCAGGCAATCTTCTTGCCTCCACCTCCCAAAGTGCAGTGATTACAGGCATGAGCCATCATGCCTGGCTGGGAGTCCTTTCTTATTGCAGGTCATTGTTTCAAAATCACGCCCAGCATATCAGTGGCAGGGTTTCTAGTCTCTTGGAATAATTCCATATTTTCTTTTTAGGGATTTTATGCAAGCTGACTTTTGTCCCTTGAAAATGACAGCAAGCCAGGCACGGTGGCTCACACTTGTAATCATAGCACTTTGGGAAGCAGAAGTAAGAGGATTGCCTAAGCCAAGGGGTTCGAGACCAGTCTAGGCAACTTGGTGAAATCTTGTCTCTGCAATAAATCAAAAAATTAGCCAGGCATGGTGGTGCACGCCTGTGGTTCCAGCTACTTGGAAGACTGAGGCAGAAGGATCACCTGAGCCCAGCAGGTTGAGGCTGCAGAGGCCGTGATTGTGCCAATGCACTCCAGCCTGGGTGACACAGTGAGACTCCGACTCAAAAAAAAAAAGAAAAAAGCAGCTGGGCTCGGTGGGTCAGCATGTAATCCCAGTACTTTGGGAGGCTGAGGAAAGTGGATTGCCTGAACCCATGGGTTTGAGACCAGCCCAGGCAACTTGGCAAGACCTTGTCTCTACAATAAATCAAAAATTAGCTGGGTGTGGTAGTGCACACCTGTAGTTCCGGCTACTTGGAAGGCTGAGGCAGAAAGATTGTTGGAGCCCAGCAAGTTGACACTGGGGTGGCCGTGAGTGTGCCACTGCACTTCAGCCTGGGCGACAGAGTGAGACTCAAACTCAAAAAAAAAAAAGAAAAGAAAAGAAAGGAAAACTACCGTAACCCAGTATTTTCTGAGAAAAGTGGTCTGGTTTGAGCAGGGACTTGAAACCTCACTATGAGAAGAAAGTTTGAAGAGCTGGACATGATTACCACGCTATCAAGCAGCTTGTGGGTAGATTAGTGTGCTGTCTTCAAGTAGCATATCACGTAGAGATGAGGACTACAGGAAGGATTCTAACCAAAGCTATGAAGAGGGTGCATTTTTTTCTCAATATGAGAACTGGTTATGGGGCTCTTGGGAACGAGTGGAGTCTCCACAACTGGAGTTTTAAAGCCCAGGTTGGGCAGCACATGATGGGGATGTGGTCAAAGGAGACACGAGATAGGGTTGGAGTGGATGAGTTTTAAGATCCTGTTTACTAGATCTGTGATCTTAACATTTTTAGACTGGGAAATGTGCTTTTGGAGCTACTTCCCTCTTCTGCTACCTTTATTTTTGCAGAGGTGGGGGCTTGGAGTCTCACTCTGACATCCAGACTGAAGTGCATTATCATGCTCGTGGCCACTACCATCTCAACCTGCTGGGCTCAGGTGATCCTTCCCCTTCAGCCTTACAAGTAGCTGGAACTACAGGCATGTGTCACCATGCCTGGCTTTCAGGTGTGAGCCAGTGCACCCGGCCTTAAATACTGATCTTATAGTGTGTTAATTAAAAACAAAAGCATAGCCGGGCTCGGTGGCTCAGCCTGTAATCCCGCGCCTTTGAGAGGCTGAGGTGAGTGGATTGCCTGAGCCCGCGGGTTCTAGACCCGCCTGGGCAGGTGAGACCTCATCTTTACAATCAATCAAAAAATTAGCCGGGCGTGGTAGCGTGCGCCTGTAGTTCCAGTTACGTGGAAGGCTAAGGCGGAAGAATCGCCGGAGCCCAGCAGGTCGAGGCTGTGGTGGCCAGGAGCGGCCACTGCACTCCAGTCTGGGCGACAGAGTGAGACTCCAATTCAAAAACAACAACAACAACAACAACAAAAAGCATAATATTAACACTCATTCAGACCAGGATGTGTGTAAACTGTGGAAGAGGAAGACCCAACTCTGCCAGAGAGTTCTGAGGCCCTTTCCCAGAGGCCTTTGCATCTGTCCTGTATTAAACTGCTCTAGAGGAGATAGTAGACCAGGCATGGCTCCTAGACCTGGCTTCTAGAGGATGTGTTCAACCTGTTGTTGTTGTTTAGTAGTAGTGAGAGTCTCACTTTGTTGCCCAGGCTGGAGTGCAGTGGCATGCTCACAGCCACCACAGCATTGACCTGCTGGGCTCAGGTGATCCTTCTGCTTCAACCTTCCAAGTAGCTAGAACCACAGGCATGTGTCACCACACCCAACTAATTTTTTGTTTTATTGTAGAGACGAGGTCTCACCAAATCACCCAGGTTGGTCTTGAAACTCAGGTAATCCTCTCACCTCTGCCTCCCGAAGTGCTGGGATTACAGGTGTGAGCCACTGTGCCTAGCTCCAACCTGTTTTTATCCCTTCAGTGTTTCCCCTGTCTCCTTTTCTTACCCCATTCCAGAGAAAGAGTGTTTCTGGCTCTTAATTCCAACAAGGCCGGGTGCGGTGGCTCACACCTATAATCCCAGCACTTTGGGAGGCCGAGGTGAGAATATTGCCTGAGTCCACAGGTTCAAGACCAGCCTGGGCAACTTGGCGAGACCTCATCTTTACAATAAATCAAAAAATTAGCCAGGCATGGTGGAGTGTGCCTATAGTTCCAGCTACTTGGAAGGTTGAGATGCAAGGATCACCTGAGCCCAGCAGGTTAAGACCGCATTGGCTGTGAGCATGCCACTGCACTCCAGCCTAGGTTACAAGAGTGAGACTCCAACTCAAAGAAAAAGAAAAAAAAATTTCAATAACAGAAAGTTTAGGGGGTCATTCCAGACCACTCTCAGCTGGGTTAGCTCCTGGAAAACGACTGGATTCCAAGCTAGGCATGGGGAGAAGGGAGAAAACATTTCAACTAAAAGGCACACAAGTAAAAGAGCAGAGGCAGGTGATCTGGTGGAAGGTTACAACACTCCAAAGAACACGAATTGGATTAAGCTACAATTAATGGGTTTTGAGGTAGAAGGTTAAAGTCCAAAGCACAAGTGGATGGGCTGTGACTAGTTTGACAAAGGAAGAGATAAGATTGCAGTGTGCTGCAAAGACATCTCTGACTCACAGAAGGCCACATGTAGCTATTTGAATAACTCTGGTCAGTGGGCTGAAAAGAGAAGTGATAAGTGTCATTTCTAGTCCAAACCAGTCATTTAACAGCTACTGGCCTGGCTCAGTGGCTCAGCCTGTAATCCCGTGCTTTGGGAGGCTGAGGTGAGTGGATTGCCTGAACCCACAGGTTTGAGACCCACCTGGGTAACTTGGCGAGACCTCATCTCTACAATAAATAAAAAATCAGCCGGGCATGGTAGCGCGTGCCTGTAGTTCCAGCTACTTGGAAGGCTGAGGTGAAAGGTTCGCCGGAGCCCAGTGGGTTGAGGCTGCGGTAGCCTGGAGCGGCCACTGCACTCCAGTCTGGGTGACGGAGTGAGACTCCAACTCAAAAAAAAAAAAAACAGCTACTGAAGGACTCTCCAGCTCTCCCGCCTCTGCAGCGGTGCACTTAGACCTTGTGTTTAGGACATTGGAAAGAGCCAGGTTCTCAGAGTCACTGCAGGGACAACTAACTGGAGAGCTGCTGACCTTGATTTTGGGTGAGAAGTTCACTTTTGTTAAACCACTGAGACTTGGGAGTTCTTTTTTGCTGAAGCATACCCTGGCCTATCCTGACTAATGCAAAAGCACTTCAATAATAGCATTCTCGTCCAGGCACGGTGACTCATGCCTATAATCCCAGCACTTTGGGAGGCCGAGGTGAGAGGATTGCCTGAGCCCATAGGTTCAAGATCAGTCTGGGCAATTTGACGAGACCTCATCTCTATGATAGATCAAAAATAAGGCTGGGCGTGGTGGCTCAAGCCTGTAATCCCAGCACTTTGGGAGGCCGAGGTGAGAGGATTGCCTGAATCCAGAGGTTTAAAACCAGCCTGGGCAACATGGTGAGACCTCATCTCTACAATAAATAAAAAAATCAGCTGGACGCAGTATTGTGCACCTGTAGTTCTAGCTACTTGGAAGGCTGAGGCGGAAGGATCGCTGGAGCCCTGCAGGTCGATGCTGGGGTGGCCGTGAGCATACCACTGCACTCTAGTCTGGGCTACGGAGTGAGACTTCAACTCAGAAAAAAAAAATTCGCTGCGTGTGGTGGCGCATGCCTGTAGTTCCAGGTGCTCCTTCTGCCTTGGAAGACTGAGGCAGAAGGATCACCTGAGCACAGCACGTTGAGACTGAGGTGGCTTTGAGAGTGCCACTGCACTCAAGCCTGGGCGACACAGTGAGACTTCAGCTCAAAAACAAACAAACAAACAAACAAACCAGCTGGGCTCGGTGGTTCAACCTGTAATCCCACGCTTTGGGAGGCTGAGGTGAGTGGATTGCCTGAACCTGCGGGTTCGAGACCTACCTGGGCAACTTGGTGAGACCTCATCTCTACAATACATCAAAAAATTAGCCGGGGGCCGGGCTCTGTGGCTCAGCCTGTAATCCCGTGCCTTTGGGAGGCTGAGGTGAGTGGATTGCCTGAGCCCGCGGGTTCGAGACACGCCTGGGGAACTTGATGAGACCTCATCTCAACAATAAATCAAAAAATCAGCCAGGCATGGTAGCGCATGCCTGTAATTCCAGCTACTCGGAAGGCTAAGGCGGAAGGATCGCCGAAGCCCAGCAGGTCGAGGCTGCGGTGGCTGGGAGCGGCCACTGCACTCCAGTCTGGGCGACAGAGTGAGACTCCAACTCAAACAAACAAACAAACAAACAAAAAAAAACCCATAACATTCTAGAAAATACAAGGGCCGACAAATTCGCGAACTTCGCACCATGCACTTACGTTAGTTAGCAGCACTGTACAAACAACTCAGTAAAGTTTCGTATTCTGGTATAGCAGTGCCTCACAGCTGTGTTCATGTTGATGTGTGGTGTCTTGCTGAGTGTAGTTCATTATTGTGTTGCATGTTTTTGTATGCTGTTGTGAGAATGTTGGAGCTTGAATTACAGTGATGAACAAACCTTACATTTCTTGTTAAACTTAGCAGTGGAAGTGAAATCAGGGACACATTAGTCCAAGTTTATGAGGATAATGCCATGAAGAAAACGGCAATGTACAAATGGATTCAACGAATTTCTGAGGGAAGAGAAATCGTCACTGAAGAGAGGTCAGGACTGCCAGTAATAAGCAGAACTGATGAAAACATTGCAAAAATGTGTCAAATTGTGCGTCAAAATCATCGGCTGACCATGAAAAGCAGAGCAGACCAAATAAAAATCGACAGAGAAACAGCAAAATCTTAACTGAAAATCTTGGATGAGAAAGGTGTGTGCAAAAATGGCCCTGAAGGAGCTCTTGCATCACGACAGTGCACCAGCTCACACAGCCCTGTGAGGGAGTTTTTCGCCAGTAAACAAATAACTGGCTGGGATCGGTGGCTCAGCCTGTAATCCCGTGCCTTTGGGAGGATGAGGTGAGTGGATTGCCTGAACCCGCGGGTTCGAGACCCGCCTGGGCAACTTGGCGAGACCGCATCTCTACCATAAAAAAAAAAAAAAAAAAATTAGCCAGGCGTGGTAGCGCGTGCCTGTAGTTCCAGCTACTCGGAAGGCTGAGGTGGAAGGATTGCCGGAGCCCAGCAGGTCGAGGCTGCGGTGGCCGGGAGCAGTTACTGCACTCCAGTCTGGGCGACAGTGAGACTCCAACTCAAAAAAACCCCCAAAAAACAAATAACTGTATTGGAACACCCTCCCTACTCACCTGATCTGGCCCCCATTGACTCTTTTCTTTACCTAAGATAAAGGATATACTGAAAGGAAGACAATCTGATGACATTCAGGACATCAAGGGTAATACAACTACAGCTCTGATGGCCAGTCCAGAAAAAGCATTCCAAAATTGCTTTTACTGGTGGACTAGGCACTGGCATTGGTGTGTAGCTTCCCAAGGGGAGCACTTCAAAAGGTGATGTTAGTGTTATTCAGCAATAAGGTACGTAGCGTTTTTTCTAGGATGAGTTCGCAAACTTTATTGTCAGACCTCATGGATTACATGACATTCAGCTCCA